>CM077651.1:23040018-23420018 GCA_039707465.1 Rhabdophis nuchalis
TGTTCTTTAGAGGAATTAACCTCTAATAATAGGATTTAGATTCCACCCACTGATTCTTAACTTAAGTTCAGGCACTATGGAAAATAAATCCATGCACTTTTCCTTGGGACAGTCCTTCTGTCTGAACTGGAAGGCTGCTATGGGTCCCCCTTCAGTTTTCTCTTCTTTAGCTACTTCTTTAGGCTAAACATATGCAATTTCTTTAAATATTCGTCATCGATCTAGGCCTCCTTTTACATTTAAAATTGGGACAGGGCATCTCTTATGGACTTTTTTGCATAAAACAGAAAGAAATGAATTTATGATTCATAGTTTTGCCAATAGAATAGATCATTAAAAGAGGATACTCATGATGTAGCTTTATAGAAAGAAGTACATTTAAAACTGTATAATTGCTGTAAAGAAGATTGGAAGTCACTTCTTTGAGTCTTCTTTCTTTCTTTCTTTCTTATTTTTCTTTTTATGTCTTGCATTTTAAGGCTTTTTCTATCAGTTTTCTTTTTTCTTCCTTACTTTATATTAATTTGCATGCGTTTTTGCCTTTGCTTTTTTTTAAAAAAACTTCGAATATAATTAATAATTTTAACAATTGGGACAGGACTCAGCAAATGTTTGATATCAGAATTTAGAACTAGATCCAGAGAGGGATTACAGCTTGCCTTAAAAATGTATATTTGATTATCTGTTCCAAGTACTAAAAATGTCAATCTTTAGGAAAGTTAAAAATCAGTAGTGATATAAAACCTACCTTCTTTGTCTCTATTCCCTCCCATTGCAATGAAAAGTCAACCAAATTACACCTATGTCTCTCAAAGCTGCAATACTGTTTCAATATGTCATGTGAAACATATCCTATGAATTTAAGATAAGATTTTCTTAAATAAGGATCACAGACATTCAAGAAACGGTTTATTTTCTGACAAGCTCCATCAAAACCTCTTGGCAGGCCACATTTAGCAAATGGAAAGGAGTAGGCATATTATGGAATCGAATTGCTATATTGACTGCTTTTGACAGAGAAAGACTATAGCCCAGTTTTTCTATATTTATTTTCGGTTCACTATTAAAGCAGGTTTTTTTTTCTGAAACACAACAATATGGACAAATTATGTGAAGATAAACCTTAAGCACATATCTGACAGCACCCAAATCTGAGGTAATGTAGTCACTCA
Organism: Rhabdophis nuchalis; assembly: GCA_039707465.1. Taxonomy (NCBI): domain Eukaryota; kingdom Metazoa; phylum Chordata; class Lepidosauria; order Squamata; family Natricidae; genus Rhabdophis; species Rhabdophis nuchalis. The sequence continues at coordinate 23,041,191 of CM077651.1, forward strand.
TATGTTTATAGTCTACTGAAGAACAAGTGCTTACATGTTTATCCCTTTTTAAAGATAGGAAAGTTTTACTCCAGTTTGATGCCACAAATGCTTTTGCATGCAGCTCATCAACCCATAAATAATGAAACACGAGCTAAAGCAGCATGTAATAGCTTTACTTCATTTTACATAATTGGCCTCTGTGACTAGTTGTCTAACTTACAGCACTTTCTTAGAGATCTGTTTAAGTGTACAGTCAGCCACACTACCACTACTAGTTGATGGTGCAACTGAGTCTGACATGGCCAAAGATTCTGATTCTGCTTGAATTTGGATTTGTGTATCCAAATTGAAAGAGATTTGACTCAATTGCGGAACAGCCTCTCATTACTAGATATCCACTTTATGAAATGCAGGACAGTTTCTCAGCCGATGGATGTGAAAAAGAAAGAACAATGGAAACACTGCTATATTAAAATCTTTAACGGTTATGCTGATTTTTTTTGTTGGTGGTTCTATTTTTTTTTTGTATCACAGCTTTTGAATGTGTGTGTTGTTTTCCTAGTTATGTCTTTTAATGATTTTTCCTACTGTTGTTTTGTTAGCCACACAAAGTCATTAATTTGAGAATTGAATAACTCAATTGAAATGAATATAGCAGTCCCACATTAAAGCCATTTCTGCACTCCACCTCATCTTCCTGGAAGGATATTGCTTATTGTGTCATGTGTATATCCTGCTTGTTTGCCTATTAAAATCACTGTCTCATTTTTATGCGTGTTCCTTTTCTGAAGGAATCCAGAATCATTTTAAAAGATCTGATATTTCACAAAATAAAACACATAAAAAACAAAGTTGTCTTTGTTTTTGCAAGAAATCCTTAGATGACCAGATATCTTTTTTATTTTCATTTATCAGAAAGTAAATTTCTATAGGGGAGAATTCCATAATATGAAAGCAACCACTGGTTTCCCTTGTTACCTTCTGGGAGAAGGTTTCGTGATAACCTTCTCCCAGAAGGGGACAGGAAGCGGTCTATAAATAGATTTTATTTATTATTTATTATTATATCCGAAGCAGAACATCTGGGGTGTCAAACTCAATTTCATTGAGGGCCGCATCAGGGCTGTGGCTGACCTCAGGGGGCTGAGCAGGCATGGCTGACTGGGTGGTTGTGGCCAACTGGGTGGACGTGGCCAGCTTGACGCAACTACCCAAACTGCTGGTATGTTTCCTCTTCGTATTGGGTAGAGTGAGCCAAAGCAAAGCAGGCCAGACCCTTACATTTCCAGGATGGCCCTGTGGGCCGCATCAGGCTCACGGGCCTTGTGTTTGATATCCCTGATCTAGATTCAGTTACAGTTTTGTTCTATATAGTATTGACCTTGTAAACTCTCAAGTTTCCTCTTTCCACTATGTATTCAAAATGGACAGTGATTAATCTATACTATGGGTGTGGATATATATACGTTTATATTTAGCATGTGCATAGATGTGTTTTGTATAGGTAGATATATACTTTCTTTTGAGAGCAGGCAACAGAATTGCATTTTTAATATGTGCCAGTGTGATCAAAGTAAAAAATGGCAGTAAAGACTATCTTACTCTTAATCTAAAGTTTCTCCCCCAGGCCAGAGCACAGGATGATGATGCCATGGCACAATGGATGCAAAGTGTATCCCTTGCACCATTTATGGGATTAGGGTATTTGCGACGCAAATAAAAACAAGCTTTGATAGCTTCATCGTGGCTGCCAGCTTGAAAATTTTAACCAGACTCTGCAGATATCCACGGAAAATGATGTCATAATATGCATCATGTCATTATATAGTCTACAGAACACTTCTGACTGTACAGGTAGTCCTCGACTTATTGAGCCCAAAATTTCTTACTGCAGTTATTAAGTGAATCACTGAGCAGTTGTTAAGTTAGTAACAGGGCTGTTACATGAATCTGGTTTCCACATTGACTTTGCTTGTCAGAAGGTCACAAAAGGTCATCACATGACCCAGGGACACTGCAACCGTCATAAGTATGAACCTGTTGCCAAGCATCTGAATTTTGGTCACATAACGACCAAGGAGATGCTTCAACAGTTGTAAATGTGAAAAAGGGTCATAAAGCAGTTTTTTTCAGTGCCACTGTAACTTCAGACGATCACTAAATGAACAGTTGTCAGTTGAGGACTAGCTGCATATGTTTAGGAAGTAACTATTTTAAATTATTGAGCTCCGTAAACTGTCAAAACATGACATTGTCACAGTGGTGGGTTTTTACTAGTTCAGACCGGTTCGACCAAACCAGTCGTGGTTTGGCGGCCTGGATCGCTAGAACTGGCAACAACCCAGGCCTGCCACGCCCGCAAACTGGTTCTCCGGGTAGTTACCGCCATCTTGTTTTTTGCTCCTGTGCATGCGCAGAACAATTTTTATTGTATTGCACATGCACACGCAGTGCACATTAAGTGCATGAACACACAGCCGCCCACAAGCGAACCAACAGTAGTGACTGCCGGACCCCATCCCTACATTGTCAGCTATGTCGCACTAGAAGATTCAGAGAGTTATGGGCATTTAACAATTCTAAAATTCTGTGCAAGTACTCTCAGCCCAACACACCTCACAGGGTTGATGTGGGGAAAACAGGAGGAGGAAGGTATTCCATCTTGAGTTATTCTAAAAAGTAATAAAGGCAGGATACAAATAAATACAAAATCTAGTAACAAGCAAAGATACTATACAACAAATCCCTGCATTTTACATTGTATGTAGATTCAGAATATGCTTCAATTTGAGAAAATAAACTCTGTGAGCTGAAAAAAACATTTTACACAGAGTTGTAATTTTCTAATACCATGTTTCCCCGAAAATAAGAGAGTCTTATTTTTTTTTGACCGCCGAAATAAGCGCTTGGCCTTATTTTCAGGGAGGTCTTATTATTTTTGAGGTGCAGGAGGCAGTGAGCATGGTCACCTCATGGCTGCTGCTGTGTTGCAATATTTTCAGGGAGGGCTTATTTTCAGGGAGGGCTTATTTTAGCGCATGCGCTCAAAAGCCCAATTGAGCTTATTATCCGGTGAGGGCTTATTTTCAGGGAAACAGGGTAGCAATTTTGTCAGAATCTTTACCATGAGTGAAACTTATAAATTCACATATGAAACATACATTTTGCAATTTATATGTTTCCATCCTATATAGTCACAGTTCTTCACTCTTCTCATTTACTGAATGTGTTTGGGTTCTCTCTAAGAAGCACTTTTGGGAAGGGAAAAACCGACAGCCATTCGAAGATTCTCCTGAGCACAAAAACACTCCACAACTCTTACATAATCTGCCAGGTGCATGAAATCTGGCAGAAGCCTAATTAATTCATTCCAGATGCTACGGCATAGATTACCCTGGATCATCTGGGAGAACGTCTCCTCTGCATCACAAAAACAACTAGCAGCTATTAATGAAGTAAGTTTTAATTGTAAGAGGCTTCAGCGCATTCCGATTCACAGCTGTTTTCCAAGTTTCGGAACTGAAGACGCTGCTTTCATAAGTATTTGTACTTCCCTCAGTTCGGGGCTAATGGAGAAATAGAAAATCTCACACACAGCCTCAACATTTTGTTCTTCCTCAACATTTTGTTTACCCCAGTGTTTCAATAATTGGGAAGCAGCAAATGAAATTTCAATATGGTCCACTTTTAATAAAAATGAATTTTTAAATATGAATTTTTATTCATTTTAATCAGGGTTTGTTTGGTTTTTTAATTTTAAGAGAGGCCAAATTGTTTAATACGCTTTTAAAACTGTTTTTTAACTTTTATATATCTGTTTTACTTTGGCTGTACACCGCCCTGAGTCCTTTGGGAGTAGGGTGGTATAAAAAACTAATAAACCTAAACCTAATATAAACCTTATCCAGGTTTAAAACTCTGATTACAAATTCCTGACAGACACAATTCAGGGAACTCTTGTCACCTGGGAGATTAATTCTGTGCCTGGGAAATAGATGTACACTAAACCCATTGGATATCTGAGTTATGGCACCCGGCACAAGACAAGGAGGTCCATTATCCCCATTGCTATTTATATTAACATTGGAAGTGTTAAACAGGATTATTAGACAAGATGTAGAAATAAAAAGGCATGGAAATAAAGAAAGAAAAATATAAATTACGAGCATTTGCAGATGATTCATCCTAGAAGAACCATTGGAAACTGGTCCCAAATTAATGACAAGAATAGAAGAATATGGTTTTACTGCCCCAACATGCATCACTTTCAATTTAAGTGAATTTAACAGTTGGTCATCTCAGTGGTTACCCTAAATCAGTGATGGCTAACCTTTTCCAGACCAAGTGCCCAAAGCACATGCGCACCTGAAACCCCAAAATGCAAAGTGCATGTGTCCCCCATGCACGCACCCCCAAATGCACCCTCCCTCCACGCATGCATGGCAGAGACCCAAAGACTAGCTGGCCAGTGGGAGGCAAGTGCGCATGTGCGGCAGAGCTGGGGTGACAGCTTGCATGCCCAGAGAGAGAGTGCTATATGCCACCTTTGACAACGCATGCCATAGGTTCGCCATCACAGCCCTAAATCAAGACTATTTTAATTTAATTTTTAATGAATAAGAAAAAAAGCAAAATACAAAAATAGTAATGAACATACATACATACAATATCAGAGAAGAGGAAGGCACATTAAAAGGTTAGCAGTGTGAAAGCATTAGAAATATATATATACGGGAATATATATTACACGGGAAAAGACCCGAACACAAGACCAGCATATATATATTATTTATATATATATATATAATGTATTTGAATATTTGCAACACATAAGTATATATAAAATTGTGTGTACTATTACAATGACATACGGTGGGGTTTTTTTCTCTGTTTTGTTTCTTTCTCTATAAACAAGTTAAAAACATATTTGCCACTCAGATCTTTGAAAGACTTCAATCTTTTCTTTCCATTGAGAAGAAGCTGAGAATTCATAATAACTCTTTTCAATCAGGCCATGGGCAGGTCCAGAGGTGGTATTCTACCGGTTTGGACCAGATTGATTTCTACAACCAGATTTGGTTGTAGAAATTATGGGTGGCACCACCCACCTGCGCTATGCTATGGCATCCCATTTAGGTAATTTTTTTTGCCAAAAACACATGCGTGGAAGGATCATTTGCGAACCGGTAGGGAAGGTAAGTGTATACCACCCCTGGGCGAGACATTCAATAACAGATGTGCCTTCACAATATTACTGTCTTTTGCTGCTTTGACAAAATCCAATGCCAAGATCTGTCATTTAAAAATGACATACTGAGTCCCAAGCATCTTTTACTGGAGGCATATGTAAATCTTCTGTGTCTTTCTTACCAGGTTACATACCTGGCACAGGGGCATATGAAATCCTGGGAGATGACAAATGCCTAGGTCTCAATTCTCGGAAAGAGGAAGGTAAATCTTAAAGGAGGGAAGGTTAGTTGCCCTGTTGCTTTTGTTCACCAGATTTCTTTCCAACACTCTAAGCTACCATAACTGCAAATCTCCAAAAGGTCCTTCCTGCAACATTTGAAAATTGCCACTACTCCAAAAACAACACAGAGAGGAATGCAAGGAACATGTAGGAGCATATTCTTCTCCGGTTTTTTTTTTTTTGAGAGTTTAGATTCACAGGACCCAAAGCTCCTCTAATCTTGATACCTCTCCTGAAAACCAGGAAAAATAAAGCCAGCCAATAGCCTTATTTTTCTTCCAGCTCCCTACTTCAAACTTCTATCTGGCCAGCATGAATCAACTGAAATAGGCAACTACCAGTATTCTCCTTCCGACTTTTTTTCCCCTTCACATGTGGGAGGAGAATCTGCACTGGGTCACCTGAATCTGCAGGCCCAAATGCTTTCCTCCTTCACTGGGACCGCAGGAAACCTATGCGGTCCACCCAGTTCTCTGTCTGCTCCACTAGTTTTACTCTGGTGGGATTCAAATATTTTAACGGCCAGTTCTCTGCCCTAATGACCGTCTGGGTGGCATGGTCATGGTGGGCATGACCAGGGGGTGTGACAGGCAGCACTGGGTCTCCTGCACCCCCCCTGGGAGCAAAAATGGGCCATGGGGAGGGTGCCTTCCCCCCTGTGCCCTGTTTTGGGCCTAGTAGGCCTCCCTACAGCCTCCTGGGAGCAAAAAGAGGGCACATGGGAACTCCCAGAAGGGGCGGGGCAGGAGGAGCAGGGCCAGCCAGCAATTTAACAACCAGTTCATCCGAATTGGCTGAATCCCACCACTGCACGGAGAGCTGGTCCGGCTACATCAGAAATGCTTAGCCATTGTTCAGTCTCCTTCCTAAACATCTGATGTGGTTGTCGTTGTTGACAAAACTTTCAGAAATAACACAGATTTTAACGTTTTCCTGACTTGGGGAGGTTTCAGGTTTCAATCAATAGGCACCCAGAGCAAAAGGGTCTCAGCCTCTCGCGTGTGCGTTTGACACATCCCTTGTTGGATTGCTACAGATGGGAAAGAAATGCCCTTCTCCACACAGTCATTTTGCATCAGATGCACACAGCTCTGTTCTCGTCTTGGAAAGCAAGTGTTTTGGCATAAAATAAAAGTCCGACCCTATGAATAGATAGTTAATACACACAAAGCCTGAATGAACTGTTTGTCTTACTTTAGCCAACTCCTAGAGCAATCAGCGTTATAAAGGGTTGCTAACAGAATCACAAGAGTTATAATCAAATAGATGTATGTGTAAGTAAGGCTATTTAAACTTGTAACAAAAGCTATTATGATACAAATAGCTGTAACAGAGCAACTCCCACAAAAATCATTCAGTATCACACCCTGATAAGGTTAAGGTACACAGAACCATTGTTATATGAAAGAAAGAAAGAAAAAACATTTAAGGTATTCTTTTTGCTTTAAATATGTGGCAGTCAAACAGGTTTAATTACCACACCTTATGCTTAGCCTGCTAACTGTTTCAAGAAAACACCCAGGAATACTATTTAGAATATCAGAACATAGAATAACAGAGTTGGGACCTTGGAGGTCATCTAGTCAAACCCCATTTGAGCAGGAGAGCTATTCCATTTCAGATAAATGGCTGTCCGGTCTCTTCTTGAAAGCCTCCAGTAATGGGGTACCCACAACTTCTGAAGGCAATTCTACTGAGTCTGCTGTAAGGTATCGCTTCTATTAGATTCCTTTTATCTATTAATGGGAGGAGTAAACTTTTCCTAGGCAATGAACACTAATATATAGTAAAAAGATTTTCCAATTAAGCTACTCCCTCAAATGAAGTGGAAATAAAACTAAAGCTATCAGTAATTTTAAATGTTCTAAGTGAGAAACATGGAAACCATCAAGCCTCCAGATACACATTTTTCATTAAGATACAGATATAATAAATACCTTTTAAAATACATCTACTTTCTAAAAAAAACCCACCCAGTAACCAGTTTGGTAATTCATTCTGGACAGACATAACACAGTTATCTTTTGGCGACGTGCCTAGGAGCTTATATGACTGATGAATGATATTGCCAATGGAATATTTTAATATGAAGCCACCCCTCGTAACCTGTTCATATGATCCATCAAAAATACTAGCTGCTTTTCAAATTACATGCCTTCCAACCAGTATTTCTTGTTTAAACATGCTGTCTACTTCAGAAGAATTACTTGGGTGAACAAGCAATGATTGCTAAAAACTATCGTGAGTAGTCTCACCATTCAACCTGGCCAAATTGTAGCTCAAACTTGCTTCTGGTATTGTATTCCTTTTTAGTGAGCTCAGTTAGTCTGTTCCTGCTTTTTTAATTTTGGTTTGGGTTTTTGTTTTGTTTTTTTGAGAGAGGGAGGGAGGGAGGGGGGGAGAGAGAGAGAGAGAGAGAGAGAGAGAGAGAGAGAGAGAGAGAGAGAGAGAGAGAGAGAGAGAGAGAGAGAGAGAGAGAGAGAGAGAGAGAGAATGAATAAGCCCATGGAGCTTTACTTCTTGATGTGCACTCACTTTTAGATACTTTTGAATTAATCCCATGGGAAGTTCTCAAGCAGAGTCCCTAAAAGGAATTCATTCCACGTGACTTATGTAACAAATCTTTAGGTTTGATGAACACTGAAAAGAGCTAACAAACAAACAATGCCCCTTGCAATGGTCTTAAGTCAAATTAGAATTGTCAACATTTCATTCTAACCACTAAGAATTCATACAGTTGCCTGTCCTCTGAGATATTGGGTATAAATATGAAGTTGTTTTTTCTTTGGTCTATTTAACTCAGCATTGCTTACACTAATTGGTAGTGTGTCTATAGTCCTTCAGGGCCCTGTTGCATTGAAAATAATGGAGGTCAGGCTTTAGAAATTTTATCTATATCCACACATTTCACTCCTCAAAACATGACACTAAGAATAGTCAGATGCATTTTCCTCTTTTAAACAGGCATTCATTGTAAAGCGAAGATAGAATATAGCAGGTCATGCTGCCCTCTTGTGCTAAAAGAACAGAAGACATAATTATTCAAGTTGCAACTAATGCAGCTGTTGCCATAGACTTTTCTGACCCGTATTATTTTTCAAAGGCCAGATCAACTTGGTAAATTCTTACTAGCAGTTTGCCAAGATGCACTGTGCCAAAATTAAGACTGGGTGGTGCACACTAAGCTTGCTTTGCTGCACCAGCAATTGACAGTGCCAAAGATGCTTTTTCAGGAGGCAACTGGACTTTCTTGTTTTTTCTTTTGAAGACGTTTCACTTCTCGCCCAAGAAGCTTCTTCAGCTCTGACAGGATAGTGGAGAATGGGACGATTTATATTCCTTGCAGACAGTTTGCATCCTTTTAGAGCAGGGGTCCCCAACCTTTGGGCTGCGGACTGGTGCCGGTCCATGGCTTGATAGGAACCGGGCCGCAGTGAGCGGCGCAACTCTTAGAAAGGGCCGGAGAGGAGGAGGCGGGAGGAGGGGGCAGCCCCCTGGGCAGAGCATGCATCGGGGGCGGGAGAGTGCAGGCACGGCCGCTCGTGCCATTGGGGGCCTGAGAGGGGCGAGTGAGCCAACTCACCCCTCCGTTCACACATGCGCCACCTGTTCCCCCTCCCCCCATTCCCCCTCTATGCCGGCTGAGCCATGGCCACTGGTCCGTGGAATTTTTTTAACATGAAACCGGTTCCTGGTGCCAAAAAGGTTGGGGACCCCTATTTTAGAGGGTTGTTGAAGCACTTGGAGGTTTATCTGTGTCCTGGGGTCACCTGAGTAGGGCTCCTGGTTCCTGCAATTTTTCATCTGGAAATCCATTCATACTTCCACATTTTGGGGCGTTCATCCCAAAATGGTATAGCTAAAAGTCTGTAGAGATTCTCAGTCATCCAGGTCATGGTTGTCCAAAAGTTCTTTTTTCAAGAGGCAACTGGACTTTATTGTTTTTTTTCTTTTGAAGATGTTTTGCTTCTCATCCAAGAAGCTTCTTCAGCTCTGACAGGATAGTTGGGAACAGAAGGATTTATATTCCTTGCAGACAGCTGGTCATTTGCATCCTTTTAGAGGGTCCTTGAAGCACTCGGATTTCCAGAGGAAAGGAAAAAAATTGCAGACTACAGGAACCAGGAGCACAACTCAGGTGACCCTGAGGACATAGAAAAACCTCCAGGTGTTTCAACGACCCTCTAAAAGGATGCAAATGATCAGCTGTCTGGAGGGAATATAAATCCTTCCATTCCCCACCATCCTGTCAGAGCTGAAGAAGCTTCTTGGCTGAGAAGTGAAACGTCTTCAAAAGAAAAAACAAGACAAGTCCAGTTGCCTCCTGAAAAAGCACCGTTGGGACAACCATGACCTGGATGACGGAGAATCTCTACAGACAATTGGCAGTGGTACCTTAGTTACAAGGTGTGCATCAAAAAGATCTACTTAATGCTTCTGTTGCTACCATTACTTTGACCAATAAAAAACATGTTATTTATTCACCCATTAAATCTCTCAAACTCTCTCTTTCATAGTGGAGACCCATGTTAGTTTATGGTGACAAAAAAAAATCAGCAGCTGCCTAAGTAGCATTTTTTTCCTCTTTTTTGACCCTCGCAACAATTTACACCTTTTAATAAAATATATTAGCCCAAAAAAGGAGCTAACAGGATCCTTCTGATCTCTCACCCCACCTGTACCCACTCCTGGTCACATTTTCTCATTTTTACATTTGTGTATATTTGCTCTATGCTGTGCCCCACTAAGACACTGAGTATGATAGATGCTCTATGAGTTTAAATAGAACACTGTAATTGGAAACTCAGCACATGTCAGAAACATGCTTAAGCATGCCCATTCAGGTTTGGCCTATAGAAAACACAGGGAGATATTAGCATGATACCTTTGTGAAAGCAAAAAGACCAGAAAAACTACTTTCACTGTGCAAGTGAATGAAACATTAACCAATAGTCTTGGGGAATGTCAGAAATACTTTTTGGCTTGGTTTTATGGTCATTAGTACACCTTTTAATATTTTTCTTCTCTTCCAATTCTTTTTGTGAGTCACAGAACTCAGTGGAGGAAGGAGACAACTCTTGACAGTGAAAGAGGCTTTTAAGGAAGTGGAAGTTACCTCATCCACAAAGAAGGTGAGGAAAGATCTTAACTTATTAAGAGCTGTCTGCTATTAGGCATCTCCCCACAATGGCAGTCAGATGAATTATCCTTGCTATGTACACTCTGGGTTCAGGCAGTCTAAGGTTTATAAGCCTCCTTCATGCCATGGCTCCATGTGCTACTTTGAAATTAAGTCTTAAAATTGAATTATAATTTAAAGGAAACATATATAAATTAAGACATAGTCAGGGGTGAGCTTCAAAAATTGTAGCAATGGGTTCACTGCCCCATTGCTGGGTGGGTGTGGCCATGGTGGGTGTGGCCTAGTCAGCCTCCTACACCATGGGGGGGGGGATTTTTCCGCCCTCTCCAGGCTCCAGAGGCTTTTTTTGAGCCTCCGGGTGGGTGAAAACTGCTTATCCCAGGCTCCGGAAGCCCTCTAGAGGCCAGAAGCAGGCAAGTTTCTGGACTTCTGAAACTTTCAGTAGATCCATTTTTCCCCTTCCCCAAGCTCCGGAGGCTTTTCTAAGCTTCCGGGAGAGTGAAAACTGCTTCCCCTGGGCTCCAGATGCTGGAAAGGGGCCCATTTCCAGACTTCCGGAACTTCCAGTAGGCCTGTTTTCCTCCCTCTCCAAGTCTTCATGCAGGCCCTGCACTTACTTGGCATGATGAATGGACCACAAGGAGACTCCTGGGATGGGCGGGGCAGGGTGGGAGGGGAGGGGCAGGGCGGGTGGGGGTTTGTCGAACTGGGCAGAATCCTAGCTAGAGGATTGCCCAAACCCGTGCAATCCCCCAGCAACCCACCCCTAGTGCATACAAGAGCTGAAATACACTTTCCTTTTTATAGTTATGCTACCAAATTGCTAGCTGCCTTTACGTTTTGATTTTCCAGTGCAACCACCTTGAGGTCATTTTATAATATTTCCAGACAAATAAGTGAGAAAAATGGAATTAGGTTACTATTATTCGAAATGATGTCACAGTTTAAGGAAAAAACACTTAAGTGTGCTCCTTCACTGGCAAATTTGGACAATGTGATTTCTAGGCCTGCCTTATGCACAAAGCCAGCTGGGTAACCTTGGACTCGTCCATCTCTCTCAGTTCTAAGAAGGAGGCAATGGCAAACCACTTCTGAAAACTTGCCCAGATAACTGCAGGGAATTTGTCCAGGCAGTCAATACACTCACAAACACATATATAGAAAAAGTAAAATAATAAATCAACAAAAATGCTCAGTGGAATACCACTTCATTTTAAGGAACAAAATATGGCTTTTTTATTTTAGAAGAAAGATGGTTAAAGAAAGATTGAGTTTCATTATCACAGGATTCTTGTTTTCTAGCTAGCAATTTAAAAGCTCCTGTTATCAATTTTGTGTGTTTTTAGAAAATTCCCATAGAATCACTACAGCACAAAGATGAATCTAATATAGAACTTAATTACATAATTTTTTTTCTGCCATTTTGTTTTACATTACTAGTCAGTAAATCAAAACCAATTCAAAATGAGGACCCAGATTGTTGGGGAAAATATGCTGACTCTGTAAACCGCTTAGAGATGGCTGTAAAGTCCTAGTAAGTCTAAGTGCTATTGCTATACATCAAAAGTGATATCTACAACCTACCAGCAATGATGTCAAAAGGATAACATACATGCAGTAATGTCATTATTCAAATGGTGTGATGGCATTCTTGAATCCCATATCATCTGTTTCTTCTCGCCCATCCCTGGAATAATCAGCAGTATTCCACTATTGTAAAGTGAGAGAAACTTACCAATAGGGTTTCTGTCAAAGAACAGCACTGGAGTTTTCAAAACCGACTGAAACATTTTGTTATGCAAAGTCCGAGCTGCATTAACCAAAATGTGAAACATAAGTAGGCTCCTCAGTATACTGAAAAGTATTGTAGCCACAGTTAAACCTGTATTTAAATGAAGGGCAGAATTACATAAGGTAATCTATCAACTTCAAGAATCTATTGACAAACATTTTTTTTTTAAATCATGTGTCACAATGATAGTACACATTGAGCCGAGGTGGCGCAGTGGTTAGAGTGCAGTACTGCAATCTACTTCAGCTGACTTCTAGCTGCAGTTCGGCAGCTCAAATCTCACCAGGCTCAAGGTTGACTCTGCCTTCCAACCTTTCCAAAGTGGGTAAAATGAGGACCCAGATTGTTGAGGGCAAGAGGCTTACTCTATAAAACCACTTAGAGAGGGCTGTAAAAGCACTAAGAAGTGGTATATAAGTCTAAGTGCTATTGCTATAATAATTAAACAGTAATTTATTTAACATCAATTAATTAATTTAATTAATTTAACAAACCTTCTGAAATAAGAAAATTAGTAATTCTGCACAAATTTCCTACAAATTATTCGCCTCTAGCTAGGTAACTGAGGTGCATGTTGACAAAAGAAGAAGCACAAATAGCTTTTTGTATAAGCCCATGATCTGACTTAAGTTCATCATTAAAGTAAATCCTTTATTTATTTATTGGATGTTTGTGGTGCCCATCTTGTCTAGAAGTGAGTCTGGGAGACTCTTCCTTATACTTTTCCCTAAAGAAAGTCCTCTGTCCCAGAGCTGCTATTTATTCCTGTTTGGTGGTAAGCATACATAGAATAACTGGTAGAGGTGCATTCATGGACCTACATTTGACTGACACATAGTTAACAAAGGATCCAGCCAAACAATTTAGGCTTGTACGTTGTTTTTTCTTTTTAAATATTTTTTAAAAATGTTTTTTATATGTTTTAACAATTTAAATATTTTAACAACTGTAAGCTGTCCAGTCGCTGGGAATTAGGCAGCATATAAATTTAATAAATTATCATTATATATACAACAATGTGAATTCATGGCCTCCAGTACTTTAGCTAGTATTGGGCTTTGTGTGCATTAAATATTATAATAATTACTAATATTAGTATTCTATGAGAACTGACCACAGTATTGTAATAGAATAGGGTGAACAACCTTTCTGTGGGGATGTCCTTTCATTTTATTTTTCACTTTTTTGCATGTGACAGAGATATCAAGCCCAATGAGACTCTGAGCAGATCTGTTTTCTCAGTCTGCTGTGGGGCACGCTTTGGAGATGGAGTTGTAAAGGAGTTAAATGAGTGTATTAAAATACAATTTCTTGCAATAAATGTCTTGTTTTAGGAAAAACTGTACAGCTAAAAATGGACGATTTGCCCCAGATTTCAACAGGATTGTTCTGGTGTTACAAAATGACTATGAGGCCATCTATATTTTGCAGAATGAGTATCCCGGGCAAACACAGTGGTTCCTTAAGATTCCAATGGAAGGATAGCTGAGCCACGGTGGTGCAGTGGTTAGAGTGCAATACTGTAGGCTACGTCTGCTGACCGCTGTCTGTCTGCAATTTGACAGTTCAAATCTCACCAGGCTCAAGGTTGACAGCCTTCCGTCCTTCCGAGGTGGGTAAAATGAGGGCCCAAATTGTTGGGGGAAATATGCTGACTCTGTAAACCGCTTAGAGAGGGATGTAAAGCTATTCTAACTCTAAGAGCTATTACTGCTATTGCTATAAACAGATATTCTTTATTATAGGCACTGATTAATCAACATATAAACAGCAAAGCATGGAAAACAATAAGATAACACATATTCTAACGATAACTCCTTAAACCCTGATTGGATTTTATAAACTACAACCTTATTTAAATAAAAAAGGTGCTTGAAGGCAAACATTTTTTAAAGTCTGTGTTCTGGAAATTTTAATATGCATTTAAAATGGCTGAATGTTATTTTATGCATTAACAACAGGCTAGTGACAGACACACAGATCCTGCTGGCCATTAAAGTGGATTTAGTGTAGCATGTTTAGGGCAGTTAAGAATTAGCAGCAGGAGGATGACGAGAATATTTGAATATAAGTAACCAATTTCTTAGTATGGCTGAAGTGACCATTCTCAGTTTTATAGCTTGTGGTTTCTTAATTTGTTACAATATGGAAAGAAAATATATCCAGCTTTTAAGGATTGGAGCTTCTAAAAGCAAAAATGAATCAAGCATAGCCAAATGAGAGTCAATTTCAAATTTCCTGTGAATCTGTTCATAATAATAAAAATGTGGCTGGTATAATCCATTTGGAGAGGCAAAGCTTATGATGAGTTTTCAAATATTCGATTTTTATTTACCTTCCAGTTCTGTTATTCCTGAAGTGACTAGGCTCTCCCAGTGATTATATGGTATAGTTTTAAATTGCTTTAATTGTCTATTGTTTGAGGAGCCCTTAGTGCTCTCTGAGCTTCGTTGTTTTCTTGAAGACATTTCATTACCCAAACTAGGTAACATCATCAGTGCTAATGTTTGTATGTTTCTAATGTTTGCATGATTATTTTACTTTTTGGTTTCCTAATATTGTTTGTGTTTTAACCATGTAAACATATTGACGGCTATATAAATTCAATCAATAAATCAAGTGCTTTCAAAATTCAGACTATAAATTAAGTCTCTATCCATCTTATGACTATTTTTAAAGAGATAATATAATTAATAGAGAAGAAAACAGCATCTTCTTAATCTATAATTATATATATACTACTAGAACCCTTGTGTTTATTTGTTTGTAATCTTCAAATGGTACATCATAGGACAGCCATTTTTAAACCAAGGCACACCAAATGATGTAACTTACAGAATTCCAGGAGCCATTACACCCATGGGAGTGAAATTTGGGAAAGGTGTGGGCTATCTCAGTGTTGCTGTGTTGCCACTGCTTCTACACGGGTACATTGTTACAGTCAGAGCCAAGTGATCATCATTTATGTTCCCTAATAGCTTCCCACAAGTCAATGGGGAAGCCAGCAGGAAATGTAAACTTGATTGTTGATTGTCAACACTCCCTGCCAACTTCTCACAATCAAAGTCTTTGCTTATGGGAAGCTGGCAGGGAGCATCAGCAATGGGGAAGTTGGTAGGAAAGGTTGCAAATCTCCCCTACTCTGAAGGTCTCCAGCCTCTCTTGGACATTCTGCACACCCTTCCTGACCAGCACCACATCGTCACAAATCCAACATTCAAGGCACCTCTTGTACATACTCGTGTACCTTCCCAATTTCCACAATCCACAGGGTGCCTGACTGACACCCTGCCTGATCTGCACTACACTCCTGCATACAATTCCTGTCAGTGCCACACAAGATGGAAGATGCAAGAGGCGGTGTGCAGTTCAGGCAGTGTGGACTGTCACATAGTTCAGAGAGGACACATGGAGGTTGTGGAGTTGCACACTAGGGGTTGGGAAGAATATGTGGGGGTACATCAGCACAACTTACATGATAAGGAAATATTTTGCTAGAACAATGATCCAATAGGAGACAGGTTGTCTAGTAACATTTAAAAGTTATATTAAAAAACCCTCATATTTTAGGATCAAGGTATATATTATTGCAAATTATATTGATATTTTCAATGTTTTTACCTGCATACATTCCTAAATACCAGGGAAGATCCAGATTTTCTGTGATATTTTGCCCACCGTATTCCATTCTAGTGACATTTAGCATTACTTGCTGGTTTGCCCTGTGGACACATGGAAAGAAGGTATTTCAAAAAAGTTTGCAAGCACATGAGAACATAAATCTCTGGTCTCTCTCGAAGTTTCAGAAAACGTTAGCAAATGTTCCCGAACAGCTCACTTTGAAATGCATGAAACAGCAGTCGGTCTTCAACTTACTCTGTAATTTCTGAAATTATAAACCACCTGTGGACTTCTGCTATTATATGTTAGATAAGGAAGAGGAAAATCAATGAGAAGATACCGCTTAGTTTTGCTCCAGAAATAAATAATAAAAATCAGTGTTTGTGTATTATGTTGTAATTTAATAAAACATTTGCATTACCTTTCATCAAATGTATGGTAGCATAGAATATAGAAATATAATATAGGTAACAACCCCATTTTCACATAGAGTATCACATAGAGTTTAATCTGCTAAAATATTTAATTCTATTCCAATCTGGGATTTAAAAGTTTTTTTAAAATAAATATCGAGGCTCTTCTCCACTTGGATTGTTTCAAAGCTGGGATACCCCCTGATGGATTAGAATGCACAGACTCTATGAACAAAATTTGTGAATGTGAGGTTTCTTTTATAAACTGCATAATTCACTCACTGTAAATTCATTTAATTGAATCGATGACATATAGTCAAAAAGAAATTAAGTTAAATGTAATCCAATCATTAAAAGATGCATGTTAAATAGATACTTTGAAGATTTTTGAAGATTTTATACTGGTACAGTATTGCAATTGTCACAAACAATTTCATTTACTAAATTTTCTCTTACATATTCTGTATGCTTTGTTTGTTCTTTCAATTGCATTTTTTTAAACTTTGTATGTGTACTTTATTCATACACTATTTCAAACATTTGTCTATTGTATAGGATATTTTTAAATCTTGGGTTAAAAATTGTCTTCCATTAAACCCTCTCTCATTTTATTAAGAATAATATTGATATATCTATTTAAAAAGAAGTAAGGGTTTTCAAAAGTGTAAATTACACACTAGGAAAATCATAGCTACTAAGAGTAGTCTCTGCTTTGTTTAACAGTAAGTGGACCAAGTGGCTTTTTATTATCAGACAAACTTGTTGATACAGTTTGATATTGATTGATCAGCTAGAAGTCTCATGTGGTCATTAAATACTGTGAAAAATCATGGTTTATCTGGATGATGTCACAGAATTCATCCAAGAAGTGGCTTTCTGGCTCACCTAATTGCTATTTTGTACAATGCTTTATTTTATTTTAGTCTAATGAGCTGCACATTTTTAGATTTTTGAGGGAGAAAGAATTTAGGAATATTTTTAATGGAAGATGGTAAAAACACAATGCATTAAAAAAAATGGTTTTGGGGTGGGGTAAAGAGAAAGGGTGAATGCATTTTTCCATAAATTCAAACTATGCTTACCAAAAAATACTATGAACTAATATGAAGAACTGCTGTATTCCAAAGAATAAAAGTATTTTTGTCCTGTTTTCGAAAAGAATATGGATCAAAAGTCCTGATTTATTCATTTGCCACATTTTAAAAAGTGAACGTTTAAATGATTTATATAGAAACAAACACTCACCAATAAGAAAGCCACCAATCCTGAAGTACATAAGTAACCTAAAACAGTCAAAACAATTGTTTTAGAATGCATTTTGGATTATATGATACCTTGTGGTTTTAATTCAAAGCATGTTTCAAGTATTATAAACTATCCTTGAGCCTTTTCTTTTTAGATGTACATACTATACAAAAAATAAACACATACCGTATTTTTTGGAGTATAAAACGCATCTTTCCCCCCCTCAAAAAGAGGGTGAAAATCTGGGTGTGTCTTATACACTGAATGCAACATTTTTGGGCTACCAAAACTCCGCCCCCTTTGTAACAATGGATGTGCAGAGAATTTGGGAGGGTTGCAAAGTGCGCCTGGGGGCTGGGGAGGGCAGAAAATGGGCCATTGTTTGCTCGTTTTGCTCCCACAGCCACCAGGAGCACTCTAAGAGCCTCCCAAAGCTCTGCATGCCCTTTGTTTTTGCAAAAAAATGAGGTGTGCAGAGCCTTTGAGAGGCCTGCAGAGTGCAAAAACTTTTTTTTTAAATTACCTCTTCAAAATCATGGTGCGTCTTATACTCCGGTGCGTCTTATAGTCTGAAAAATATGGTACATGCACATACTTATACTCAAAAATTTTAGATTCTTCTAGTCCAGGGGTTCCCAACCGGGGGTGCTCACACCTCCTGAAGGTTCAAGACAATATTTCAGGGGATGCGAAAACTTGGGTTTAGAAGTTTCAAAATTATAGTGCATATGTATAATTATATGCATATAATTATTTATTTTTTAAAGGGGTGCAAGAATATATCAGAAGTGTTCTAGGGGTGCGAGGAATAGAAAAGGTTGAGAATCCCTGTTCTAGTCAAATTGTATTTTTGTTAATAAGTGAACAGAAGCAACTGTTCATGGTGTGAAGTTAACCACAACACCCAAAGGTGTTTTTTCAAACGGAAACTGGATTTCTTTTGTTTTTGCTTGAAGACGTTTTACTTGTCATCCAAGAAGCTTCTTGAGTTCTTTTTTTTTTTTGAAAAAACCTATTTATTTTTTAATAAAACAATAATATAAAAAGGAAAAATCATTCTACATTGTATTCTTTGGAAAGTATGTCGACTGGTTACACATAACTCTTGTGCATTTCTAAAATCATTACTATTCATGAATAATCTCGTTTTATAGATTTTAAATCAAAGGATTCATTATATATCTTAATATCATTACACCAGAATTCTCCTATAATATTCCATATTTGGTCTTATCTTCTTCTTCAGACATACCTTACTTAAACATCACCACGTAATGGCGTCCATTGTCTATTCCAAACATACATGTATATATGCATACACCTATATAACTATATCATCTATAATTATTCCATTACTCTTATTATAACTCATTATTTATTAGCTGGTGGTTCTTCAATAATAATCTAAAAAAGTCTTGAGTTTGCTAAAAATTGTCCCCCATTTTGTTAAACTACCTCCATCAACATTACAAAATATACATCCCTTCGACCGGTTCGCTCCCACAGAGAGGGACTTCTCCGGGTGCCGTTCACTAGGCAATGCCAGCGGGTGACGCCCAGGGGAAGGGCCTTCTCTGTGGTGGGCCCAACTCTCTGGAACGACCTACCCCCCGAGTTAAGAACAACTTCGGATCTCCGCTCCTTCCGTCAAAAGCTTAAGACCCACTTCTTCCAACAGGCCGGCCTGGCCTGATCTACCGTTCCAGCCTTAGTCTGAATATGTAAATTTGTTTTAACTGGGTTTTAAGGTTTTTTTTAAGGATCTTAGGTTTTTAGCACAGGGATACAGTTGGTTTAATTTGATTTTAGATATTTATAAATGTTTCTATGTTTTGTATGCTTTTTAATCTCCTGTGCACCGCCCCGAGTCCCTTTGGGGAGAGGGTGCGGTTTACAAATTAAATTTGATTGATTGATTGATTGAAAATAACAGTCTTATTATTTATATCCAATCTCATACTCGTACATTTCTACACATACATAGATACATAGATATATATCATTAAGCTATAGCATTATTATTAATTCCTCTTATTGTAGATAATTATTAATTAACTAATAGTCCTTCAATGATATTCTAAAACAATCTAACTAGTTATTGAAGAGAACCGAAGTAGTTTCTTGGATGAGAAGCGAAACATCTTCAAGCAAAAACAAAAGAAGTCCAGCTGCCTTTTGAAAAAGCACCTTCGGAACAACCATGAACCAAATGACAGAGTATCTCCATAGACATACATATTTTTGTGGCCTTCACCCTCTGTTTTAGGTTATTGTGCAGAGAGATTTTAATGTTTTACTATTATAGTTCAGTATTGTGATATCAATGCTACCTTTCTGCTATTTTTATCTTTCATAAGATTCAATGTTATTATTAAAATACCTTGTGCTAATCTATGACCCAGATAAAGATTTAATGGATTGATACCTCCAAATCAATCTTGAATAAAAGTAAAGATTTGGGAACGGCTTTCACAGTCCTCACCACCTGAATATTACTAAACATATACAGAGAAGTCTCAAACATGCAGTAAAACAGCACAACCTTCTGAAGGGCTTCCAAACTTCTGCTCTTGACACATTCACTGTTCATACTCTCAATCTGTGCACAGCTGCACATAAAGAGTAACTGTGCATTCAGATTGGTGGGAAATGTGGTATTTAACTTTGTGCAATGTTGTCTCAACTTCCATTCATTAGAGATTAATTAAAACATAGAATTTGACCTGGATTGCCTTAAAAAAAATTAATACACTTTAACTGTATATGCTAGAAATGCACCAAAAAGCACTCTGGTTTCTCAGACATTCTAGATCAGGGGTGCCAAACTCAAGGCCCATGGGTCAGATCCAGCCTGTGGGGTGCTTAAATAAGTCCCGTGGGGCCAGCCTGGAAATATCAAAGGACCTACCGGCAGTGCCTCTTCAGGCCAAAATGGGATGCCTGTGGGTCCCTTGCAGCCGGTTTTCAGCCTCCATGGCATCCTGCAGTACTCTACCGGCCAAAATCACTCCCAAGGCCTCTGCGTGACCTGTTTTTGGCCGGCAGAATACTGCAGGATGCGTGGATGCAGGAAACGGGCTGCAGGGGGGCACAGCCCCCTGCAGCCCGTTTTGGTCCATAGGATGCTTTAGGAGGTGTCAATCCCATCTCCCCCCCCCCCCCCAGCCACCGCTGCCAGCCCAAAGAATACTACAATGCTAATCCGGCCCTTGAAGAAATCCAGTTTGACACTGCTGTCCTAGACTGTCAACTTCATTTTATTTTCACTCCAGCTCCACCCAGAATGGTCTGAAAAGTCTTTTTTTTTCCCCCAAGCAGACCAGCCATCTTTTTCGAATGAAGAATTAGCAGGATCCCACTATCTTTCTTTCAATATAGGTCAACAGCCAAGGAACCTCTCTACCCATAGAGAAAATGATTATCTGCTTCTATTTTAATCTCATACAATAATGTAACGCCTTAAAGAGATTGCTCCTTGCCATGTATCTTACTCAAGAATAGGAGATTAGTTGATAATCCCCACAATTCTCAGAATCCAGGCACAGCATTTTCTTAGCAACATTGCCTCACTCACTGTGGTTGGGGGAACTATTCCTTTCTCAAAATGGTATTAAGCTTTTTGAAGCTTCCTCTTTCAGCTAGTGGTAGGAGTAGAACAAACAAAAAATATAAGCTAAGTAACAGTAAGCCAAGCTAAGCATCTTATCTGCAATCTTACACCACAATAACTGAAGGTTACCTCATCAACTATGACTACATGGTAGATTGGACATATCAATTACATATTGTAGGAGTTTTGACATCCAAATAAAGAAAACTCAAGAATGCCTAGTAAAAAAAATTCTCAGTTTGACATCAAGCAGTTATCAGCACTATCTAAAAACTAAAATGGAATAAATTATAAAGCAGAGGTTCTCCACAGTATTACACGTATTATAGAAGGGAATCAGAAGTAGCCATGGTGGGACTCAGAATAAAGCTTTAATTGAGTCTTAAATTTCCAGGTTGGCACCCTGAAAAAGTAATGCTGCCAAGGAAATGTTGGTTTTTTTCACTATTGTAGTGTAAATATGGTAATGCAATTCCTTGAATTTAGTTACATATGACTAAGATTACTCATTATTATTTTTAATTTGACTGTATTATCTCCAGATCTGTGGAAGAGACGGACTGAATCAATAGCTTTAGCCCCTCAATATCTCACAGAATTACCAAGACCTGGAGTGGAATGGAAAGCCAAAGATCATATCCTTAACATCCTACTACAGTCCAGAAGTAAACAATTCATAATATTTAAAGGTTAATTTATGCTAATTGCATATATTTTAAAAGGAATTTCCCTATAAACAGAAAATCCTACAATGTTTGAAAGACTAATTTCAATAAACTGTTTCCTTTTTATAATAAAATTGTATAGAATGTTTTCTTTTGAAATTACGTGCGAAAAGAAACAGATCAATCACTGTTCCATCCTTACAGTAAATGGATCTCAAGCTGATTTACAAGCTGACCACTTTATTTCTGATCACTTAATATCTCTTTTATGCATTAAATCTTGCTACTTCACTTCATATATACCGAATAGGAAAGTGTACATGCTAAACTATTAAAAACAATTATCAGTAACATTTTCCTTTTTGACCCCTAAAAAAGCTTACCTGTGCCAAAATATTGAGAACTAAAAGTATAAAAATTAGAAAATAATTTGCACCAGCAGAAAAATACTTCTTATAAATGGTAACACCAATTTTTCCTTCTGATCGACTTTCTTCTGGCACTGCGGTTAAGAGTGGTCCCGTCTACAATACAATGGAAGTGAAAATTAAGGAAAAGGATTTTGTGAAGACTAATTTCTACAAAAAAAATGAGTATCTAAAACAGATTTTCTTTAGTCACCTTCCCCAATTGAGGAAATAATGCATCTAGGTTAATTTAAAAGATCAACATTGGATGTGGGCTACCAATTACATAATTTAAAATGATTCTTTTACATTATTTTCTTGATTATTGTTTTGATTAGGTAAAACAAAATACTACATATTTATGCATGTTACAAATCACTTACGCATATCTGCATATTAGATTGCAAATATGCACAAATTGCATATTATTCATGCATATTTGCATATTACAAATTCTGTGCAAGAATGTTACCATATTTTTCGGAGTATAAGACACATCTTTTTCCCTCAAAAAAGAGGCTGAAAATCTGGGTGCGTTTTATACATTGAATACAGCATTTTTTGCCACCCAACACCCCACCACTTTACCAAAATGGCCGTGCATAGCCTCTAGAAAGCTTTCAGAGAGCTCCTGGGGCTGGGGAGGGCAGAAATGAGCAAAAAGCGGCCCATGTTTTGCTCAATTTTACCCCCCGCCCAGCCCTCAGAAGCACTCTAAAAGCTTCCTAGAGGCTATCCATGCCCTTTTTTTGCGAAAAACGGGCCATTTTTGGGAGGTCTGCAGAGTGCAAAACTTTTTTTAAAATTTGCCTCTTCAAACCTTGGTGTGTCTTATACTCCGGTGCATCTTATGCTCCCAAAAATATGGTAAATTTAATATAGTACAGAAGATGCCCGGCTTATTATGAAAAGAGGGGACAAATCGTTCATACTCTTCATTCATTCTTCTCAATCTTTACTGTGACATAATTAAGCACCTGAAATTAAAATGTATACTCTTAAGAATATAAATGCTCTTTGCTATTTATGCCAAAATGTGCAAGTTTAAGTATCACATTCCAGAGCATAAATGTTCATGCCCGTGGAAAGTATTTCACAAGACCATGGAATATGATACCTAAACTTGCACATGTCAGCAGAAATAAGAAACAGTTTCTTATTCTACAAATAAAAACTGCTCAACTTTCAGACTGTTTTATACTTGTGTCATTTACTCACAGGTGGTGATCCAGCAATTCCATCTTTCTGTGACTGAACCGAAGACTCTATGGACCACAGGGAAGACTGAGAAAACGTACGAAACCTAGTCAACTGGTGGCTGGGTGTTCCTGGAGATGGTGGTTGATCATCATCATCCTCTTTTTTCAAAAGGGAAGCAAAATCTATTCCAGATTTAAGGAAGTCTGAGAAAGTACCTTTCCCTACCTCCTTACCCTAGAAAGAAAATACATAGAGACTATAATACGCAGAATGGTTGTAAAATAGCCAACTATACTAGTCATTTTTTGGATAACAGTCGGCTGCAATCCAGGCTCCACTTCCACCAAAAAGAAGGAAGAATCTTTTAGTAAATGTCCCCCTTTCTCTGCAACCATTTATGCTTCCCAGCAACCTGTTTTAAATGATTAAGATGCGTTTTAAGGAAGTGTGGGATCTACAGAGATGGATGAATAAATCAAACTTATTCTACCCGCTGACACTGAGATTTCATCAGTCACTTGGAATAGAATAATAGAGTTAGAAGGGACTTTGGAGGCCTTCTAGTCCAAACCCCTGCTTAGGCAGGAAGCCTTACACCATTTCAGACAAATGGCTATCCAACTTCTTCATAAAAACTTCCAGTGTTGGAGCATTCACAATTTCTAGAGGCAATTTCTGATCCACTGATTAATTGTTCTAACTTGTCTTTCGTGGACAGGAGGCCTGCTTCAGTGGATGGATGTTAAAATGTGGATCCAAATATTTTACTACTATTGATCAATAATAGACATTTCATACCAAAAATATCATATTTGTTAACGTTTAATTAAGTCATCAATGTATTGTATTTCCCTAAGTTTCCCTGATTGTAATGAATTATGCTTTATTTCAGGGGTCTCCAACCTTTGCAACTTTAAGTCTGAAGGACTTCAGCTCCCAGAATTCTAGGAGCTGAAGTCCTTCAGACTTAAAGTTGCAAAGGTTGGAGACCCCTGCTTTATTTATTCATGTTTTTTGTTAAAGTTATATCCTGTCTTTCATGCAGGAACTTAAGATGAAGTATATACTGTTCTTTCTCCTTTTTTTTTCACCTCATAGCATTATTTCTGTCAACCATGTGGGGCTAAGAGAGAGTGACTCATCCAAGCAGCTTCTGTAGTTGAGAGGAAACCTGAACCTGGATTTCTCTGGAATCTTCTGCTACACAGTACTAGCTCTCTCGATTAAGTGAGCAATTGACTAAGTCAGCGTTGGCAAACCTTTTTGGCACTGAGTGCCAAAGCGGGAGTGCATGCGCA
This sequence comes from Rhabdophis nuchalis, assembly GCA_039707465.1. Taxonomy (NCBI): domain Eukaryota; kingdom Metazoa; phylum Chordata; class Lepidosauria; order Squamata; family Natricidae; genus Rhabdophis; species Rhabdophis nuchalis. The sequence goes on from CM077651.1 coordinate 23,066,037, forward strand.
CATGCACGTGCATGCCAGAAACTGGAAGACCAGCAACCCGGTGCACATGCGCACACTAGGAAGATGATCTTCCAGTTGGCCTTCATGCACGCATGAAACAAGAAGACCAGGTGGCTGATGCACATGCATGTGCCAGAAACTAGAAGAAAAGCCACCCGGTGCACACATGTGCACTATGCGGCTGCTCTTCTGGTTTCCACTTGAAGACCAGCTGGCCCGAGTGCCAGAACCCAGAAGAGCAACGGTGATGACCTGCGTGCCCAGAGAGACGGCTCTGTGTGCCACTTCCGGCATGGGTCTCATAGGTTCGCCATCATGGGTCTAAGTAATAGTCCAGACTGAAAATCAAAAATATGATATCTCATGCTTGGAATGAGAAATACAGCAATAATGCACACATTCTCTTGATATTTTTCTCCTTCTCCAGAAAACTGATGCGGAGATGGAAATGTACCCTTCTGGTTTTGATTAATCAACCACACCTCCATGTTGTTTACTTAGCAATAGTACAGAAGTGGCTCAACTGTTGCTTTCTTCCAGAACATTCCTTCAACTTTTCAGTCTAGTCTACAGCCTTTGCTTAGCTCTTTCAAGATTAAACCTATTTGGCTAGGTATTGTAAATCTGAGTTTTTTGTGTCATCTTAATTCTAGAACATCTTAGTTATATATTTCATAACCATGGTTTTGAAGCAAACATTTCAACAAATCATAGTTAAAATTTATCACATTTAGAGTCTGGATGCCAACTATAACTGGCAATTGCAGAAATAAAACAAGATATAAAAATTTCAGGCCCTTCTCTGGCTATGCTGTAAGCAGAAACAAGAAAAGGAGTATACTCTTTTAATAAACAAGGGTTTACCTTGATGCCCAAAGCAACTGATTAAATTATTCTCATTAAGACAGCAATAAAAACACATGTCCTATTAGTTACTATTAATTTCCTGGCTTTTTTCCTTTCCAAATGACATATAATACAAGCCAGCTGGAAAATGCTAATAATATAATATATCCTACTTGTCAATCCTCCCAACAGATAAATTTCTTCTCCACAATCTTTTTCTGAATAATAGTTGGAGAGAAATATAACAATCTATTTATTTATTTATTTATTTATTTTTAAAGAAGAAAGTCTTTATTCTCAGTAAGCCAGAACTGCAGCTAGGATTCAAAATTGGGTGACTTTAAAACTAACTTGGAAAACTTCAGTCTGAGTTTGTGATCTAAAACATACAGTATATGGCATGTAATAGGGCCATCAGGATCTTGGTTATTCATTCTTTTCCATTTTGTCCATAAAGATAGCCCTGGTGCAGATTTAGTAAATTCAACATTTGTTCACCCGTGCAACATATTAATTTAGGAAGAAAAATAAAGGCAGGTGACAAGCCTGCCAGGGAAGATTTGGGGGACTTCTCCAAACTAAAATATTTGTTTATGCAATAATCTAATTTTATTTTATTGATAATACACTCTATTTTATTAAATACTAAGTTTCTAAATGTGTTAAATTTTATGGGTGACTTGGGAATTACATCGTTTTGGAAACTGATCTAACTGAAAGCTTCATGCCATCCTAACCAGATAAGTCTAAAGTGCACTTTTTTCAATGAATCTCCCTTTCATAGATGGAATACCATACCATAAACAATTGTATAACAGAAGTAAATTTCATATGTTGGAAAGGTGGTAAAAGTCATAGTTAACAACATATATGGCACGGGACCTAGTTATCTGCGGGATCGCATCCTGCCCCATACATCCCGTCGGCCAATTCGCTCGCACAGAGAGGGACTTCTCCGGGTACCGTCCACTAGGCAATGCCAGCGGGCGATGCCCAGGTGAAGGGCCTTCTCTGTGGTGGGCCCAACCCTCTGGAACGACCTACCCCCTGAAATTAGAACAACGACGGACCTCTGCTCCTTCCGCCAGAAGTTAAAAACTCTCTTATTTCAGCAGGCTGGCCTGGCTTACTCTTATACCTAGCCGTAAAAAAATAAATTTGTTTTAATTTGAATTTTAAGGGTATTGTTAAGGTTTTTAGGGATTTTAAATATGGTTTTAGCACAGGGATAATTTAATTCAGTTTTAATATTTTGTATGTTGTATATTGTTATTTATTAGATTTTAATTTCCTGTGCACCGCCCCGAGTCCCCATGGGGGAGAGGGGGCGGTCTATAAATTTAAATAATAAATAATAAATAAAAATAAGTATATGTGATTGCCCAATTTTAGGCTGACTTTGTTTTAGGAAATTCCATAGTTATAGTATTGTCCTCATCAATTACCAAATTATTTATAGATCAGAACACCCCATTGAAAAATAAAGTGTCAACAGGGCATGTGTTAATGTTAGCAAAGTTGATCGTTATTAGACATTAGATTAGGTTGGCAGAAGCTGGGACAAGTAACAGGAGTTCACTCAATTAGGTGGTACTAGGGATTCAAACTGCCGATCTTTCTGATCGACAAGCTCAGCATCTTAGTCATTGACCCATCAATGACCCATTGATATTGGTAGTTGATGAATAATTTGTTACTTTTTGGAAAGGAGGCAAAATTTTGATTAGCAAAAATAATTTCTTTATAAAATGATTTAAAAATAATTATTACAAGTCTTGTAAGTAAATTAGAAACACATGACATTCTTTCTTATAGCTGGTTTGCATAAGGATATATGGAACAATTAAAATGTGTTAATTGGCATTTATTCTAAGATAATTATAGTGAACAGGATATTTTTGCTAGTTAATTTATTTATTTATGTTATTAGAAAGACGTTAGAAAGAGGAAGAGGGGATATATTAGATTATGTCTGTTCCATCTTTATTGACTTTATTTGCACTTTTATTTGTAATTCATTTAATTTTGAATAAAAGAGCAAACAACAGGCATGGAACATAAAAAATCTAGATTCAAGGTGCCTATATCTATTTCCCTGAAAGTGAAGAGATTTCAGCATTCAATGTTTTATATACTTACAAATTTCAGCTTTAAAATTTTATATTTGCAGTTGTAAAATCAAAATAAAGACCATGTTTTTCCAAAGCTGGTCAGATCTCATTTCAGCTGTGCCTCTGCCTGTTCTAATAAAATCTAGGTTCACATGGTCAATTCTTTGAAGCTCTGCTTCATTGGTGGGATTCAAAATTTTTTACTACTTCTGTGGGCATGGCATGGTTTGGTGGGCGTGGCTTGGTGGGTGTGACAGGTAAAGGATACTACAAAATCCCCATTGCCTCCCTATCAGCTGGGACTCAGGAGGCAGAGAATAGATGGGGGCAGGGCCAGTCAGAGGTGGTATTTATCAGTTCTCCGAACTACTCAAAATTTCCACTACTGGTTCTCCAGAACTGGTCAGAATCTGCTGAATACCCACCTCTGCTCTGCTTCCTTTTGAAATGCAGCTCTTGAGACTCAAAAATCAAAGTCCACTTGAAACATGGTGGTGCCTGCTCCTTTTCTAATCTAAACAAATGTGCTGTATTGTATGTATGACATACATGCAAAAGGATCAATGGAAAACTGAAGCCCCAAGAATACTGAATTAACTAATTTGAAAACTCTGGCTGAACATCTTTCAACAGATATATTTTACACTATCTTCTTTTAAATTTTAGCTAGGGGTTTAAAAAGTCCCGACCTATCATTCAAAAATGGCATTTTGATTTATTTAGTTCTCTAAAATGAATGTATAGTTTTGTACATATTACTGCAAGGTGGACCATACTATTCTGCTTATTTGTAATTCTTCAACTTTAAATATTAACATGGAAAGCAAATTAAAACACTGCCAACCCTCCAAAGATTATTTTTATTTTCACCAACCTCTTTTAAAATTAAGATCTGGCTTGCAGCTCGTAAATATTGCAACTGGTGAGTCACTAAAATGCACACTTTTTTATGCAAAGTCTGACAAATACACCTGCAAAAGAAATGAAACTGAATGAAATGCTGACTTCTTACAAACAGTAGAGCTTTAAAGATAATTTTTTAAGGGCTCCTCTTTATACGATAATTAGGAAAGAACTAAACAGGACTATTCATTAGCATCTAATTTGAAATTAAATTCTGGCTCTTTTTCTTCTTAGTGATATTCAGTGGGGGGAGGAGATGGAATGTAAAGATAGCATCAAATAAAATCTGGTTGCAAGACAAATTCCAATCTAGAATACTGAACAGGAGAAAAAACTGAAAGAAGGAGGGATACCATTTTAGAAAAGCAGTTTATGGGATGTTCCTGTTATACCCTACTCTTTAAACCACAGAGGAAATGGGTGGGTGAATACTAACTCCAGGCTGTAATCCAGATCTGTCTAGAAGGTTCTCTTGAGGTCACGCATGAGTCTGAGTTCTGTTTCCTGAAGCAACCTCACAAGCTTCCCATAGGACATAATTGCTGGCTTTCTTTGAAGAGAAATGCTTCATTCACATTGTCACAACTATGGTAGCCTCACAGCTCTAATATTCCATCTTAGGGTTTTTTTAGATTTCAGTAATATTTACACATACTCCAATGTAATTTGCAATGGAAACTCATACAATATTAAGTGTGACGTCCATGAGAGACTTTAACTGAACCAAGTTGCCTGAAAAGTTACATCTGCATCATAGATCATAGTGGAAATGTCTTATGACCACAGGAACATCTGCCTCAAATCAAAACATATGATTGACAATGTCACTCTGAGATATTGTATTACACAAAGCTAATTTTTATGTCTCTCAGCACAAGGTAGCATTTAGACCAGTGGTAGTCAACCAGGTCCCTACTGCCCACTAGTGGGCATTCCAGCTTTCATGGTGGGCGGTAGGGGTTTTGTCCGATATTGAAGCATTTTCCTTTTTTTAATTTAATGGACTTCCCTACTTTATAAATCACCATTATTGTGGAATCAGTGAGCAGTTAGAAAATTTTACTACTAATAGAGAAACAAAAGTGGGCAGTAGGTATAAAAAGGTTGACTACCCCTGATTTAGACCCTGAATAAAAATTAATAGCTGGATATTTACAGACATTAAATTAAATATTGCTATAAAAACATGCTTTAAAGTGTAATAAAATAATAAATAATAAAAATGTCACATTAATCCCTGAAAAAATGAACAAACATACTTTACATACCGAATTAAAGTTTGGTTTGTCAATGTTAGAAGATAACAAGTATTTTAAAAATAAGAAAGTCACAAGTATGGTACAGTAATATATCGTATCTATTACAGCAAATTCTCAAAACGGGGACATTTATGCATGAAGGTTTCTCTTCAATCACTACCAACTTACTTTGCTTCTTAAAAAATCAAAAATATAGTCTTAAATCAGTGGTGGGTTCCGGATCCCGTTCCAACCAGTATGGTTGGAACGGGCCCGGCATCGCCCACATGGATGCGTGCAGTGCGCATGCACACACACATGGCGTGTGCATGTGTTGTAGCTGCCAGCCGCGCTTCCGCAAGCCTCAATGCTCCAGCTGCTTGGCAGAGCATCACGCAGGTGCTGCAGGTGTGCATGCGCATGCTCCAAAGCGCGGAAGCCTTAAAAGACAGGTAAGGAGATCGGGTGGGTGGGGGGCCGTCCAGACCACTGTACTGGAACAGTATCCGATGCTCCGGGGCATACCGCCTGCAACCCACCACAGTCTTAAATCCAGCAACTGAAACATGTTTTGCAAATGATATAACTCAGTTTACAAAGCGCTAAATAAAAATAACTAATTTCATAATTGCTCCCCTTCCCTGGCACTGATATATTTTTATTGTAAATGGTCGTGAAGCTAGAATAGTTTGGAAATCTTCTTCTTAGCATTATTCCCACACTATGGCAGGGTCTCCTTGTCAGCAAAGCTGTATCCAGGACTTCTTTAGGGAGGATGCCCATGCATTTCATGTCCTCCTTGATGCGATCCAATAATAGTTGGCAATATAAAATTTGATAATAAACAAAATGTATGGTGAAAGGGACAAAGAGACAGTAAACCCAAAAATGTGGGATTAGTCTCAAGATAATATAATTTTATCTAACTGATCTAACCTATATTTGATCATGTTTCAGAATTGGACGATTTGAACAGCAAAAATCTAATTAAAAAGTAATCACTTCTCACAATGGACTCTGAATCATGCCACCAGGACAACTATTGTTGCAACTGCTAACTACTAGTCCCAGCTTCTATCAAAGTAGTACTTTGAAAGCATGTTAAAATGCAAGTAGAAAAATAGGGACCACCTTTGGTAGGAAGGTAACAGCGTTCCATGCATCTTTGGCATTTAGTCATGCCAACCACATGACCATGGAGACATCTTTGGACAACACTGGCTCTTCGGCTTTAAAAAGGAGATGATCACTGCCCTCAGGAACGACTAGCACATATGTGCGAGGGGAACCTTTAACTTTATATACATTGAAACTGAGGATTTTAAAGATTAATGTACAATTGAAAAAGTTCTGTTTTTAGGATTGATGGGAAACAGTTGGAGGATTACTTCAAATTATGATAACTGCAGTGAGTCTATTATACTCACAAAAATGGAAAGATTTGGCATTGCCCACCATGAAGAAAGGGTTGGTGAAACTGACAGGGCTTGCGGAGATGGACAAATTGACTTCTTTGAGTGGAAAAAGGTAATTAAACTTATGAAACGTATGGAGATTTTGCATGGGAAAGGAAATGATTTTGTGATTTGTGCTTTTGATGATTAGGAAGAATAAATTGTAAATAAAAGGGAAATATGACGATATGTGACTGGCAGCGTAAAGAAGCAAGCCCCCAACTATGGAATGCAGGCAGCATGCGAAACTATACCCCCTCCGGTCCATGGACAAACCTTTCTCCATGGAACTGGTCCCTGGTGCCCAAAAGTTTGAGTAGGCACTGTTTTAGGATGTTTCGCAAAAGCCAACACTATGGACTTGTGGTTGACTTCCCGACATTTAGAAACGAAATAATGGGCCCAGGTTTGCAGTGCTTTTCTTAAGCAAATCAAAATCTGGAAAATGAACACTCTGTCATCTACATAGATAAAACTGGATACTGATATATCAATTTCAGCTTTATCACATGCAAGAATAATTATTATCTAACACTTAAGGAGTACGAACAGTATATAGGAAGAGGATAAAGTATTGTGAAGGAGCATTAAGAAATGCTGACATTTCCAAAAGAAATCACTGGTAATCAATATTATAAAACATCATCATAAAAGATGATTTTTCGAGGTACATGGAAAGCAACTATAATCCCACAATCATAGTCATTAACTTCCACTTTAAGAACATTTCTTTCCTCTCACTCAAAAACAAAAAGACCAAAATACCATCATGTGCAAATGTATGTAAGTATATATTCTTGTTGGCTATTTGCTTTAGCTACCAGTTATGGTTCAGAATAACAGAGTAGGAAGGGACCTTGGAGGTCTTCTAGTCCAACCTCAAGCAGGAGACCCTATATCATTTAATAAATGAATTAATCAATGAAGGGTGCATTGGATAAGATTTTACTGAGTTCAGTGGCAGTTCCAAATAAACGTAGGATTGTACTCTTTAATTGGGAAATATAATTCTTAACTCAAATATATTATAATTCAACAAAAACAACCCTTTATAATCACGTCAGAAATATTGAGTCCCCTTCTCCCAATATTTTTGAAATTTTCACATAAATGATTCTGATTTTCTATCGTTACAATAAGATAGGAGCAATAATTTATTCACCAGGCCCACAAAATCCACTGAGGGTCTTTAAATGTTTCAAGTTAACCTTTCTTCCATGTACAATTTAAGAAAGGAGAACCACCGAAAAGACATGTAAATGTTTAAAAGGGGCCTGGGAAGGTTACATACCTTTCAAACAAATGCCGGCTCACTTCTGCATCCACGGCACTTAATGGATCATCCAAAAGATAGATGTCGGCATCCTGGTACACAGCTCTAAAAACAGACAAGGAAGGAACAATTAGGTTGCTTCTAAAACGAGTGTGTGCTTTAGCAGCAAGGTCTCACCCATACAGTGAAAGGTCAGGTCTCTCATCTGCCCTCATTTAAAATTTCCTGGCCTGATGCAGTTATAGAGTCCTTACTGCTTCCCCCATATATTATTGAGGGAGATACCTTGCCTGGCATCCTTCCCAAACAAATCAGTTAGAGCACAGGTGTCAAACTCAATCGTGTCACATGACATTGTGACTTTTTTCCATTTGTGAAGCCAGGGTGGGAGTGGCCAGCACCAGAGGTGGGTTGCTACCGGTTCGCACCGGTTCAGGCGAACCGGTACTGGAAAGTGCGACTGTGTCGATGAACTGTTACGGACGGCAAGTTCACCATGCCCTCAAACTGGTTCCCCGTCTTTGCAGTGTGTTTTTTTTGACATTTTTAATGTTCTGCGCATGCGCAGACCTATTTACAGGCAACTGCACACAGGTGCAGAGTGTGTGTTAGGAATATGTGTGAGCGAAGCGAGTGCGCGCAAATTGCGCGTGCACAGAACCGGCAGTAACGCTGGCAGAAACTCACCCCTGACCTACGTGTGACACATCCGGCCCACAGGCCATCCATTTGACAGGCATGAGTCAGAGCATGGGTCCCTAACACCCTGGCCGTGGCATGGTCGAAACTGGGCCACAGGAGAAATAGGCAAGCACATGTGTGTGAAGCTCTACTTGAGCGAGCAGCAAGTGAGCACAAGCTCCTTCTGCTCAAGCACCCTTCACTTTCACAGGTGGAGCTTTGCATGTAAGTGCAAGTGCAAGTACGCTCAGGAGTAAAGCTCAATTTGAGCAGGGGGAGGGTGCCCGCATAAATATGCTGCTCACACAAATGGTGTTGTACGCAGGTGCAGGTGCCTGCCACACACACACCTTCCCCCATGCCAGGCGAGGCCACCAAGCTGGAAATGTTGGGACCCGCTGAGTTAGAAAATCCTAAAACCAATGTTCTTACGTCTGAGTAAGAAAAAAAGATTATAAATCAGAAATAAATTTGATAATGTCGTTTCCTGGTCCTTAAAGCTTTAAGGTGATTTTAAAATTTAAAAACAAAAACAAAAACAAAGAAACAGAAAATGCCAATCTTCCATTTTAATTTTAGACAACCGCATTCAAAAACAGTAGATAAAATAAGAAATGCAATATCGATAAAATCCTGAATCCCATCGGGAATTGTTGTTTTAAGTGGCGCGATCACGCAATCCTTGTTAAACATTGTTCGCCCCATTGTTACGACCATTCTTGCCACAACTGTTAAGTGAATCACTGCAGTTAATAAGTTAGTAACCCAGTTGTTGTGAATCAGGTTTCCCCATTGACTTTCCTTGTCAAAATGTGGCAAAACTTGTACTAAGCACTTGGATGTTTAGAAGCTGAATCCAGAAAAAAATATGCCTTCTAGTTTAAAGGGTGGGATAACACTGTCATTCATCACCCACCGTTAGCTATCAATTTCCAATGCAAAGTCCTATAAACATACAACATCGGATCACCTGAAAAATCATTTATTTCACTTTGAAGATCATCTCTTTCACAAAAGCCATAATAGTATTTGAATTTTGTGGAGATTAAGGGAGAATAGAACTCCATACTAGTTACCATGCTGGCTTTTATAAAGGCATACTAAAATGTCTCTTTTGGCAAAGATGTCTAATTCCCTACAGGTACTTCCTGACTTACAATGAGCCCAAAATTTCAGTTATTGTGAGACATTCGTTAAGTGAGTTTTGCCCTATTTTAGGACCTTTCTTGGCATGGTTGTTAAGTGAATCGCTGCAGTTAATAAGTAAGTGACCCGGTTGTTAAGTGAGTCTGGCTTCCCCATTGACTTTGCTTGTCAAAAGGTTGCAAAAAGCATTTGAATTTTGATCACATGGTCATGGGCAGTGGTAAAATTCATATTTTTTTACTACAGGTTCTGTGGGCGTGGCTTGGTGGGCGTGCTGTGACTTGGAGGGTGTGGCTTGGTGGGCGTGGCAGGGAAAGGATACTGCAAAATCTCCACTCGCACCCCACTCCAAGGGAAGGATACTGTAAAATGTCCATTCCCACCCCACTCTGGGGCCAGCCAGAGGTGGCATTTGCCGGTTCTTCGAACTACTCAAAATTTCCGCTACTGGTTTTTTTTTAAATTTTAATTTAATTAGATTTCTATCCCGCCCTATCTCCCAAAATGGGACTCAGGGCGGCGCACAGGAATTTAAAAATCTAAAATACAGACGATACAAAATTCTACAAAAGTTAAAACTAATATTAAATAATTTAGCCCGTGCCAAAAACAATTTAATTTAAAACCCAACTCTAAAAATAGCATAACTGCAGCAGCTATGCCAGGCCGGCCATATGGAAGAAATATGTTTTCAGTGTCCGGTGGAAGAGGCGAAGGTCGGTGATAGTATGGAGGTCTGGGGGGAGGTCGTTCCAGAGGGCGTGGCCTGCCACAGAGAAGGCTCTTCCCCTGGGCGTCGCCAGCCGGCATTATCCGGCAGACGGCACCCTAAGGAGGCCCTCCCTGTGGGAGCGGACAGGTCGAATGGAGGTATGTGGTTCTCTGAACTACTCAAAATTTCCACTATTGGTTATCCAGAACCTGTCAGAACCTGCTGGATTTCATCCCTGGTCATGGATACAAAGGATACAAAGACGACACTTTTTTCAGTGTCGTCGTAACTTTGAATGGTCACTAAGCGAACTGTTGAAAATCAAGGAATATCTATTATATGTAGCAATGTTTGTTATTAGGGCTTTGATTTCAATAGTTTGATTTCTGTCATTAATTTGTTATCACAAATTGATGCAATTTTAAATTTTTACAGGTGACCTTGAAATGTACACAATTAGTAACCTATGACTATCACTAAGTGCTGTATCTTATGATTCTTGATGCATGTATTCTATTTTATTTTTCTTTATGTACACTGAGAGCATATGCACCAAAGACAAATTCCTTGTGTGTCCAATCACTCTTGGCCAATAAAGAATTCAATTCAAATCAACTCAATTCGATTCAATTCAATTCTAATTTAGATTTTAGTTTCACCAAATGAGTGGGTATTTAATTGATATCTGCAGGTTCAAGATAATCTCATACAATTCAAGTCCACTTTACCTAGCAAGATTAATCCTAGCTTTTTGTCCACCGCTCAAAGTAGCTCCTCTATCTCCAACCATTGTTAGGTCTCCATCTTCCAGCTGCTCAATATCCTATCAATAACAGAGTATTATTCAAATGAAAATGTTAGCATTTGTCATTTTAATGATTTGAGAACCATCATAAATATTATTAATATGCACATGTTCTATTCAAAAGGAGAACTTATTAATCAGAATTTCTTGGTAAGATTTTCACTCTCCGAAGAAGTGTGCTTATACAATTTATAAGACACTACAAATTAAATATGAATTTTAGGAAATGATGGGCAGGAAATGATGCAAAACAAGATTATAAAAAAGTGACCAACTGCTTTTTTACAAAATGTGTTTTGCAAAAGGTTTTAAACTGCCTGCTTTTCATCCATCTTCAGCCTGACAACAGCAGCAGCAGCATCAAATGCCATGTCCTGGATTTGGTGTATAATATTTTAGAAGTTGCCAAACAAAATTATCTGTCTCTTAGCAATCTATTTTCATGTCCTAGATCAGGGGTCCCCAACCCCCGGTCCGCGGCCCGGTGCCGGTCCGCAGCCTGATAGGAACCGGGCCGCAGGGCTGGAGAGGAGGAGGAGGGAGCAGAGGATGGCCGAGCGCGCCTCCAGCAGCTCTTTCCGACGGCCACAGCCGCCGTGCACTTTCCGGGGCTTCCCGGAGGGGCTGGCATGTCAGCTGAGGAGGTAACGTGCCTCATCCCACAGCAAGCGAACGAGCGGGCGGGCGGAGAACTCGAGCCTGCGGCTACCTTAAGCACCGCCGAGGCCATCTGGGCGCCACACACCCACCTCCCTTCCAGCCCCATGTGGTGCCCGGACGGTTTCGGCAGTGCTTAAGGTAGCCGCAGGCTCGAGTCCTCCGGCTGCTCGCTCGCTCGTTCGCTCGCTGTGGGATGAGGCACGTTACCTCCTCAGCTGACATGCCGGCCCCTCTGGGAAGCCCCGGAAAGTGCGCGGCGGTGGCCGTCGGAAGGAGCTGCTGGAGGCGCGCTCGGCCATCCTCTGCTCCCTCCTCCTCCTCTCCAGCCGACATGCTGGCCCCTCTGCTGCTTCCCGGGGTGGGGGGGAGATAATGACAGGCACACAGAGAGACAGACTTAGAGAGACAGAAATAGAGAGAGGGAGGGAGAGAGGGAATCAGACACACACACACACACACACACACACACAAAGTGACAGAGGTGGGCGGAGGGAGGAGAGAGAGACAGATACAGATATATAGAGAGAGAGAAACAGAGAAAGAGAAAGAAAAATAGAAAAAGAATGATGAATGGAGGGTGGGAGGGTGGGAGTGAAGGAAAGAAGGGGGAGGGAGGAGGAAGGGAGGGGTGAAAGAAGGAAGGAAGGAAAGAAAAAGAAAGATGGAGGGTAGGAGGGAGGGAAGGAAAGAAGGGAGGAAGGGGGAGGGAAGGAAGGAAGGAAAGGAAAGGAAGAAATCTATATTCCTATTTCCTTCCATCTCAAGCTACCTTTTTGGTTAACCAGGTTAAAGATCTATTTTTCTCCCAGTGGTCATTTCAAAGGAATCACATCCTCTGAGTCATTTCCTGGATTCAAACCAGTATCCCAAAGAGTCATGGGCTGCCTTTATATATAACGAGTGCCCATAAATCCATTTTTACCATCTTCAGAAGACCAAAGACCAGCCAGAAATGGAAGGAAGGAAGGAGGGAGGGAAGGAAGGAAGGAAGGAAGGAAGGAAGGAAGGAAGGAAGGAAGGAAGGAAGGAAGGAAGGAAGAAAGAAAGAAAGAAAGAAAGAAAGAAATTATGACCACTATTGAGCCCAAAATTTTGGTTGCTAAGCAAGACCGTTAAGTGAGTTTCACCACATTTTCCAAGTTGGCCAGTCACATGACCGCTGAGCCACTCCCACAAAACAGGCCACACCTTTTGGCTCTCTAAAGAAATTTCAGTAGTGGTACTGTTGATATTTGGCTCTATTGACTAATACGTTTGCCCACCACTGCCCTAGAGGGCCAAGTGAGCCGACTCCCCCCCCCCCGCATGCGCATGCACCGCCTGTTCCCCCTCCCACCCTCCTCCTCTAGGCCAGCCGGTCCTCAGAATTTTCTTTAAAATGAAACCGGTCCCTGGTGCAAAAAAGGTTGGGGACCCCTGTCCTAGATCACACCTGCCAAATTAAAGATAAAGTTGAAATGTTCTGAAGGACATTCTCTGAAATATAATGCCAGCTTAAGAAGCCAATAGCAGTTTTAGGAACAACATATCCATGGTAATTTCTGACTTCACTCTCACAAGTACGGAATGTGAAAGATGCTCTAACCTGAATTATTTCCTCCTAGGATTTATTTTATGCCTTTTAAATGGGAAATAGATAAACCTTGAATTATTACAGCAGGGTATACCACTACAACCCACAAAATTATCTCTGAATTGAATTTTTTAATACAGCAATGCGGGAAAACCTTGTAAACACATACACGTTATAAGTTGTTACATTTCATTAAATTTAATTAAAGTTAAATTAAATCAAGTGAAATTTCATGATGTTCTCTGTTCAGCCCCTTTAAGAGTGCTGTCCTAATCCCTCATTTAAAATTAAGTGGGGCCTCATCCCAAAAATGCTCTATCTGAATAATTATTTGTGGTTCAGCCAATTTAAATTACAGTAAAACATAAGTGGCTAAGACTCTGAGCTTGTCAGTCAGAAAGGTCAGCAGTTCGGCAGTTCGAATCCCTATCACCAGAGTGAGCTCCCATTATTTGTTCCAGCTTCTGCCAACCTAGCAGTTCGAAAGCATCTAAAAATGCAGGTAGAAAAATAGGAACCATCTTTAGTGGGAAGATTACAGTGTTCTGTGCGCCTTTGCCATTTAGTCGTGCTGGCCACATGACCACAGAGACGTCTTCGGACACTGCTGGCTCTTTGGCTTGGAAACGGAGATGAGCACCACCCCCTAGAGTCAGGAACGACTAGCACATATGTGCAAGGGGAACCTTTACCTTTACCTTATTTTGCACAATGCATGATGTTCTGTACTTCACTGGCATTTATCAATCCTTAAACATTGTTTTATTTTGGATGTTGGGCTGGTTTGGGAAACCAAAGGCAATGAAGCTTCCACAAGGATCCTGTAATTTTCCATGTATAATGGTTTGCCAATTTTCATTGTCAAAAAATGAAAAGCAAGAGGTTCAACCCAAAATGTATTTAAAGATGTAGAACTTACTTTTTTAAGAGCACAGGCTCTTAAAACCTTCTCGTATTTTTCCCTTCGATATTCCTTTCCAAAGAGTATGTTATTTCTTACTGTGCCAGAAAACACCCAGGGTTGCTGAGAAACGTAAGCTATTTTTCCTTGAACATCCATAAAACCTTTGATTGTAGACAGCTCACCCAGGACAGCACTCAAGAGTGAAGACTAGAAGCATAGGTGGGAGGGGAAAACAGGTTAAAACTGTAAATACTGATGTGCACAAGACCTTCCATTCTTTTTACACATAAGGACAATTTATTTGTATAACCAGCACTAAAGGTTCCCTGGGTTTTATCTTTATGTCATCTTATGGACCTTTGTGCTTTCTCTTTCCATATCTGCAATAGCAAGAGCACTTAGACTTATATACCACTTTACAGTGTTTTACAGCCCTCTCTAAGTGGTTTACAGTCAGCATATTGACCCCAACAATTTTGGGTCCTCATTTTACCCAACTCAGAAGGATGGAAGGCTGAGTGAGCCTGGCGAGATTTGAACTGCCAAACTGCAGGCAGCCAACAGGCAGCAGAAGTAGCCTGTAGTACTGCACTCTAACTACTGCACCACCGTGGCTCAATAGAAGCAATATGGGATTAATAGTAGCTAATACTAATTTCTATGTGAATCTGCTTTCTACATTCACTCACTGGCATGAAGCAGGACTTCACTTCCCATGTTTTGTTCACAGAAAACTTTCAAACCAAACTCTGCCAAAGCAGGCAAACTAAACATTAAAGTTAAAGCCTCAGGAACTCTGCACCCATTCTTGTTACATGTCTCTTTGTATCAGGAAGCAAAGCCATTCATCTTCTAATTATCCTGTTTTCCCGTTTACCTTCTTTCTCTTCTTTCCTTTGACTCCACACCCATATTTTCCCCAAATCTACTCCACACTACAAAAAAATGACAGAATGTCTCATCATCACCAATTCTTTCATATTTTCATCATGAACAATGAGGTCCATAATGATTTTTGATTCAAAATTAATAATAATAGTAATTTATTAAGGGTACCCTGTATATGCTGCCCAACTGGGCAATTTTCTAATTGTTAAACACATTCAAAGGGGGGGGAGGACCTCACAAAACAATTAGAAACAAAAGTGACAGAGAAACAACAATCCAGCTAGGAAGAAAGAAAAAGAGGAAAGAGTAGCTTAAGTCGTGCTTGCCAAAAGTCTGAATGAAGATTCATATCTGTTTGTTGCAAATTCGTGAATAGACGGATGCTTAAATCATATCCATTCTTCTGAATTCATTCCTTAACTCAGCTTAATTTCACAAGAGGGGGATAGCTTCAGTCACATCTATTACATTCTTTCCTTTTCTATTTGTTGCACAGGCTTAGATACGCTGTTTTTCCTTCTAATTCTTTCACTAATTCATGTTCTTTATTGTCGTTTATTTTCCTTCGTTCCAAGTTGCAATCTTACCTCACTAGATGAGCCCATAGATTTTGACTTCCACAAGCCATCCTGGATATGCCCCTGTGCCCCATATGACTTTTTAGCAAGATAGATAAGACAGAGATGAGCCTTAACCACACACACACCCATATAACCTGACAATGGAAAGGTCAATATTGGTCAGTTCGGACAAAGCCCAGTGTTACCTCATCCTACACAAGCTTGGATCTCAGCAGACTGAATCCCAGAGAGTGAATAGGGACAAAATGCCTGTTTTCAAATATTTCAGAATGAACATTCAAGGGACAACGTAACAATTTTTAAAAAATCAAAACTTGCCTTTCCCGCTCCCACGGGGCCAATCACGGTGAGTAATTCTCCTGGTTTGACAGTTAATGAAATGTCTTGAAGTGTTGGCATTTCCATGGTCTATTCATTTGGGAGGTAATTAATATGTTTTTTTATTATTTACGCATTCATGTACTTGCTTTCATGAATTGAATACAAACAATCAAAAACAATATAAATGTTTTTGGAAAAAAATAAAGCTGGAACAAAATATATTCGTTGACTCTATTCATTGCTTTATGCCTTCTGTCAATCTTGGCTCCTGGTGACTACATTTATAGGAATTCCACACAAAATGTATAACATTTTAGAAAATAATCTAATTTAAGAATATTACTCTTTCCCCTAGTGTAAGGTTTAATCACTCCCATCTACGAGATCCAATGAAATATCACGTGGGATTAAAAAAATGCAAGATGTCGTATATATTCCTTATAGATATAAACTGATAATTATTTATAAAATTAATAGGTTTTTTTCCTTTATGGTCTGATTAAAATTACTTCTTGCAAAATAGATAAGACAGAGATGACCCTTAACTACACACACCCATATTACCTAATAATATACTTAATTCATACCTAATTCTCTTGTAAACAAGAAAACCCAAAGAAAAAAATAGACTATAAAGTTATATAAGCAGCAAGAAATCAGCATGAGAAAATGTTATTCATGTTCAGAAATAAGAAACAATTGCCATTCTATTGCTGTTATATTAATTTTCTAATCCTCTTTTATTTGATCCAGGTAACTTCGATGTTACTAAACATTAAACTTGATTGGATTGAAAGCAATAATCAAGTTTCCAGTAAGAGTTGATATTAAACATAACCCATTGTTTCTAATTCTAAAACACCGTTCCACCATGATGACAGACAGAAATAATAGGCCATTGGCCTTCTTAAACATTATGCTTTAATCTCCACAAGGTGGCGGAAATAGCTCACTTACTATTTCTAAGGACTTTAAACTTTCTGGTTATACAATCAAGGTTTTCCCTCACTTTGACCTTGCATTGATTTCAACAGAAACACGCCACTTTCAGCCAACTGCAATGTAACTTAAATATAATTATACAATCTGGAACATGGTTGTCAGAAAAAGAAAACAGAAAAAAACTAGCAATATTATATGTTTGTAAAATTAACCCTGTGCCACGGGGATCTTGTTCTAACCTAGGTTTCCCGAGAGCAAGAAGCAAGCTCCTTGTCCCGACAAAAACCACTTTTATTAATTTACTGTGAATTCTACTCATTCATATCCAGCAAAGTCTTTCAAGGGAGGATTTACAGTCACAGACCTTATCTGGCTTGGCGAGCTGAGGAGTCTCGGAGAGTCATGAATCAATTATGTGAACGAATTGTCTCCTGCAAACTCCATTCCCCTTTAGCTCCTCTTTTATTTCCTCTAAGAGGGGCCAATTCTACATCCACCTGTGGCCTTACTCCCAGGTTGACCCCTGTTCTTTAGCTGTTCCCTTCATCTGGCAACTCTGTGCATGCGCACACTGGGAGCGGGTTCCAGCTGTTCATCTGCCTCACTGATGTCTGACTCTGAAGGCAGCTGATAACTGTCATACAGCTCTGCAATCCTATCTGCCTCCGTCACAGAGCCCTCATCAGAGTCTTCCTCAGACTCCAGGACTGACCTATGCTCTTCCCCAACCTCCTCACTGTCTGAATCTGCTGCCAGGTCCGCTGGCCACTAGCAGGCCACAAGAGATCTGAAAAGGAGCATCTGACTGAATACAAGGTACTGTACCTACCAACTTTCTGTTCCTTATAAAAATGTTTCAGAGAAAAAGGAGGCCCATAAAGTCCACCACCACCACCACCCCAAAAAATTAACCAGCTCAAGCAAACAGTGACTCAATGCTGAGCAATAAGATTTGGCACTAATGAGGGCAGACTGGTCTCAGCACATCCTGACTCCACAAAAGGAATTGCATTCATTGTCATATGATATGAGAAATATGTACAGGCAGCCTACAATCAACTTACGATCACAATTGAGCCCAAAATTTCTGATGTCAACTGAGACATTTGTTAAGCGGGATTTGCCCCATTTTATGACCTCTCTTACCACAGTTGTTAAGTTTGTTAAGTGAATCACTACAGTGATCAGTTAGTAACCCGGTTGTTAAATGAATCGGGCCTCCCCGTTGACTTTGATTTGCCAAAAAGTTGCAAAAGGGGATCATGTGACCTTGGGACACAGCAACGGTCATAAATATGAGTCGGTTGCCAAGCATCTAAATTTAGATCACATTATCATGGGGATGGCTGCCAAGGTCGTAAGTGTGAAAAATGGTCATAAGTCACTTTTTTCAGTGCTGTTGTAACTTTAAACAGTCAATAAATAAACTGTTGTAACTCGAGGAGTACTACAGATAGTCCTTGATTTCTAACCGTTCATTTAGTGATCTTTCCAAATTACAACGGTGATCCAAAAAGTGACTTATGACCATTTTTCACACTTAACGACCATTAATAATAATAATAATAATAATTTATTAAACTTGTTGACCGCTCCCTCTCCCCAAAGGGACTCGGAGTGGTGCACAGGGCTAATAAAACAATAAATACATACATATAGTTAAAAAACAAATTAAATATTTCCCTGCGCTAAAAATCCAATTAAAAACTAAAATCCCCATCTAAAATTTCTAGCAGCCCCATCGAAGAGAGACTAACCTAGGCCGGCCAAGCAACAGATATGTTTTTAATTTTAGACGGAAGGAGCGGAGGTCCGTGGTAGTTCTAATGTCGGGGGGAAGGGCGTTCCAGAGGGCTG
Source organism: Rhabdophis nuchalis (assembly GCA_039707465.1). NCBI lineage: Eukaryota > Metazoa > Chordata > Lepidosauria > Squamata > Natricidae > Rhabdophis > Rhabdophis nuchalis. The sequence continues at coordinate 23,084,932 of CM077651.1, forward strand.
GGCCCGCCACAGAGAGAGCCCTTCCCCTGGGCGTCGCCCACTGACAAAGTCTAGTGGACGGCACCCGGAGAAGTCCCTCTCTGTGGGAGCGAATCGGCCGTGTGGATGTGTACGGCAGGATCCGATCCTGCAAATAGCTAGGTCCCGAGCCATGGAGCGCTTTAAAGATGATGACTAGAACCTTGAAGTGCACCCGGAAGACGACAGGCAGCCAGTGCAGCTCGCGCAAGAGCGGTGTTACGTGGGTACACCTTGCGGTTCCCATAATTGCTCGCGCGGCTGCATTCTGGACTAGCTGAAGTCTCCGAGTGCACCTCAAGGGGAGCCCCATGTAGAGAGAGTTACAATAGTCCAGTCGGGATGTCACGAGAGCATGAGTGACTGTGCGAAGGGCGTCCCGATCCAATAGGGGGCGCAACTGGCGAACCAGGCGAACCTGGTAAAACGCCCTCCTGGCCACGGCTGTCACTTGATCTTCCATGGACAGCCGGGCATCCAGGAGGACACCCAAGTTGCGCACCCCATCCACTGGGGCAAGATGTTCGCCCCCAATGGCCAGCGATGGAGTCAGCTGGTTGAATCGGGCAGCCGGAAACCACAGCCACTCGGTCTTGGTCGGGTTGAGCTTGAGTCCGTTTCTTCCCATCCAGATCCGTACAGCTTCCAGGCACTGGCACATCACCGCTACGGCATCGTTGGGGTGGTTTGGGGTAGATATATACAGCTGAGTATCATCAGCGTAAAGATGGTACTCTACCCCAAAACCACGGATGATCTCACCCAGCGGCTTCATATATGTGTTAAACAGGAGAGGCAAGAGGACCGACCCCTGAGGCACCCCACATGCGAGGGGTCTCGAGGTCGACCTCTGCTCTCCTGTCAACACAAATTGCGATCGGCCAGAGAGGTAGGAGGAGAACCACCGTAAAACGGTGCCTCCCACCCCCAACCCCCCCAGCCGATGCAATAGGATACCATGGTCGATGGTATCAAAAGCCGCCGAGAGGTCTAATAGGACCAGGATGGAGGAACAACCCCCATCTCTGGCCCTCCAGAGATCATCGACCAACGCGACCAATGCCGTCTCAGTGCTATGCCCGGGCCGAAAGCCGGACTGGCGCGGGTCTAGATAGTCAACTTCCTCCAGGTGACGGGGAAACTGTTGTGCCACCACACTCTCAACAACCTTCGCCAAAAAGGGAAGGTTGGAGACTGGACGATAGTTGGTTAATAAAGCTGGATCCAAAGAGGGCTTCTTAAGGAGGGGCCTCACCATAGCCTCTTTTAGGGAGGCAGGCAAGGAACCCTCACTTAAGGATGCGTTGACAACCTCTTGGAGCCAGCCTCGTGTCACCTCCCAGGATGCCAGTACAAGCCAGGAGGGACACGGGTCCAATAAACATGTGGTGGCTCGCAGTCGCCCACGTAACCTGTCCATATCCTCGGAAGTAACGGAGTCAAACTCCTCCCAAACAAGATCTATCTCGTGGCATCCCACTGGACCATCAATGGGGGCTAACTCGTTCTGTATCTGAGCGATTTTCTCCTGCAGAAAAGTCACATTACAGCAACCCCAAGGCCATGTGATCAAAATTCAGACGCTTGGCACATGATTCATATTTATGACGGTTGCCATGTTGCTGAATGTGTTTTATTTGGAAGTGGGGAGAAACGCACTTTTAGTTTAACAACAACAACCTGGGAGGGGAAAGGGCTGCTGCTTGTCCAGTGATAGCCATCACTATCTTCAAATTTTGCATCCTTTAGTTGGGGCTGCAAAAGTGGACCAGTTCTGCATTGCCGTTCAGAATAAAGGTGATTTACCTTGTCCCAGATGCAAGTCAAATCATGTAGGTTAAGGAAAGGGTTTTCAATGTTACTTTTGAGTTGTGGTCTAAACTGAGGAACTTCATCAAGGATTAGAAAGTTCTGCATCCATGGAAAGAAAAAAAGAAGATTGTATAAGCACAAAACAGAAAAGACTAATTTATTTTTTGCTGAAACATGTTCACATAATCAGAGTTTCAATACATTCAAAGAGCACACCCACAGGGAAACGGAGTTAATTTTACAAAAAGAGTTTTAATAATTTTCTGACCAAGTCAATTTTCCTTTTTAAAAAAAGACATACCAATCTAGATTTATAATTTGATTACTAATTTATGATGGATAACTAATAGTTTAGTTTGTAATTAACAATATTTCATATATAGAAAAAGAAAATCTGATTATCAACAAGAACAAAAGGTGGTTTTCTAACTTTATTCTGTGACTTCACATAGCTAAGTAGCAGTTCTGATTTCGCCTCACACAGCCCTCTGCAAAGATAGGCACTGAATCCTACCTACTATATCCCACCCTCAACTGGGCACACCAAAAAAGAAGATTTAAAGAACTGCACTATAATATATAACAGAATAACAGAGTTGGACTTTCTAATCCAGGGATGTCCAAACTTGGGAACTTTAAGACTTGTGGACTTCAACTCCCAGAATTCCCCAGCCAGCATAGCATAGCATAGCTGGCTGGGGAATTCTGGGAGTTGAAGTCCACAAGTCTTAAAGTTCCCAAGTTTGGATATCCCTGCTCTAATCCAACCCCCTGCACAAGCCGGAGACCCTATAGTACCATTCTGGATAAATGGCTGTCCAATCTCTTCTTAAAACTTAAATTGATGGAGCACCCACAACTTCTGAAGGCAACCCCTTCCACTGGTTAATTGTTCTCACAATCAGGAAAGAAGTAATGGGTGGAAGATTGTTGAAGGGGGATCCAACCTAGAACTTCACTGACAGTGAGATCAATTAATCAGTGAAACGGCTTGCAACCAGGAATTGTGGGTGCTCCATCACTGGAAGTTTTCAAGAAGACATTGGACAGCCATTTATCTAGAATGATATAGAGCCTCCTGTTCAAGCAAGGAGTGGGACTGGAAGACCTCCAAAGACTTTGTCAAGTCTGTTATTCTATAACTTCTATTCTGAGTTTTATTCTATTCCAACCAATTTCATTGTATTTATTTTGTACAATGACAAGACTATACTACTAAGCCATTAAGATTCAAACCCTGGAAGTCTTTAAGAAGATGTTGGATAGCCATTTGTCTGAAATGGTATAAGGTTCCTGCCCACGCAGGGGGTTGGACTAGAAGACCTACAAGGTCCCTTCCAACTCTGCTATTGTATTATTTTATTATTATAATGGTCTCATAATGCCTGATACAATGAAATTCTCAAATGCAAGATCTTTTCTTCCTCTGGTAGCTCTGGCATTGATTTTCCAACCTCCTTTGTCAAAGATCTGGCTCTTTTCTTAATTTTGCAGAAGTGCTAAATGTGCAGTTCATGGGTTGAACAAAGTCTATCATTATTATTTAGCAAGTTACTACAATGTTCCTAAACATTGATATTTAATGGAATTGTTCCTAAATTCCATTACATATCCAAATAATGGGAGTGAAAGAGACCCTGGCAATGGAATCTATTTGCTGTTTATTAATCAAAGTTGACTAAAAAAAAGTCTTGCACTATTATTCTGTATTTTTTATTCTATATTATTCTACATTATTTTGTAGGGTGGTTTTTTTCTGTATTTTCCATGTATTTCAAATTACCTTATAAAACTGTACCTCTATTCTTGTCTCTAATCCATAATCATTCCCATTACCTTGAAAATCATTCATGCTCATTCAGTTAAACATCCTTAGTCAATAAAAAACACCATAAATTCAACCTGTAAGCAGTTAATCATCCGCAACAATTAAGAATTACCCTTAGGGAATTACATAAGGCAAATATTTATGCATTCTCTTTCTCTAGCTATAAAAGACACAGGGGCTGCCTGAAAGGAAAATCATGAGCTAGCAACTTGTTAATTATTTCTAATGCTGCAACAAAATTCAACTGAATGTCCCTTTTGGATAATACCTTGATTCGTCTAATGCTGACCAATGTTTCAGATACTTTCTCAATGGCTGCCGGGAAGAATAGAGTGACTGTCAGCCTCACTGCACCATACAGAGAGACAGCGACAAACACACGGCTCGCTGAAATCCGATTGCCCAGCAACACGTAGGTCATGAATGTCATAAACACTGTGATTTTGCTGGCAATGAAGAAGGATGCCAAGTTCATTCCCCGAAGGTAAGAACTCTTAAGAACCACCGAAATCTCCTTTCTGAAATTGAAATTTTAATAATTTTGATAAAACACGCTATGCATATATATATGTATTACAAGTATTTTAAGCCACTTCAACCATCTAAAATGTTTAAATAACAACAACGCCCACAATATGAAAGAAAATCAATTCAGCATCAGCAATAAAATATCAAAACAACAGTAGCATATACACAGTGGTGGGATTCAGCCGGTTCACATCTTTTCGGGAGAACCGGTTGTTAACTTTCTAAGCAGTTCAGAGAACCGGTTGTTGAAAGACACCTTATTTTGTTTTTTTTTCACTTTACAGGGCTAATCCTGTAAGGAAGGCAGGAAGGAAAAATTCTGGTGTTGCTTCTAGCCTAATCTTTATTGCCCTGCTTACAGAAACTGCCTCTCCAGTTAACCCTTATTACATTGTAACAGCTAAGGCAAAGTGTCCATCGACCTGAGTGACGCTGAGTTGCCACGACCACCCAGTCACATGACCACAGAGTCCCACCTACCCAGCTCGAACTGAGAATCGAACTGCTGGCAGCCACCAGAATTAACCTGCAGTACTGCATTCTCACCACTCTGCCACCACGCTACCAGGTTTTTTAGGGTTTTTTATGCTTACTGTTTTTATATTGTTGTTGTACGCTGCCCAGAGTTGTTGCCTGATGGGCAGAGATAGAAACCTGTTAAATAAATAAATGACTTGAGGCAATTCTATTAGCCTAACCTACCTTACAGAAAACGGGAGGAGGGGACATAATTACCTTTGAGCTCCAAAAACAGGGAATCTCAAACCGGGATGGCAGGAAATGCATTTTTAAAATCATTATTAGCATTAAAATTGGTAATTTTAAACTCTGAAGAACGGTGGAGCGGGGAAGGCTAATGGAAGATAATATTTCTTTGTTTATTTGTTTGTTTTAATCTCACTGCTATTACAAGTAGCCCTTGGCTTACGACCACAACTGAGCCCAAATTTTCTGTTGTTAAGTGAGACATTTGTTGTGGGTTTTGCCCCATGTTTTGACCTTCCTTGCCACAGTTGTTAATCGCACTTGTTGTTGTTAATTGCACTTGTTAAATTAGTCACGTGGTTGCATTTGGCTTCCCCATTGACTTTGCTGGTCAGAAGGTCACAAAAGAAGATCACATGACCCTAGGACACTGCAACCATCATAAATATGAGTCAATTGCCAAGCATCTGAATTTTGACCACATGACCAGGAGGATGCTATAATGGTTGTGTGAAAAAATTTCATAGGTCACTTTTTTCAGTCATGTTGTAACTTCAAATGCAGGGTGAAATTCAGCAGGTTCGGGCAGGTTCTGGACAACCGGTAGCGGAAATTTTGAGTTGTCAGAGGACTGGCAAATACCACCTCTGGCTGGCCCCAGAGTAGGGTGGGAATGGGGATTTTGCAGTATCCTATCCCCATGAGTGGGAAGAGAATGGGGATTTTGCAGTATCCTTCCCCTGCTATACCCATCAAGCCATACCAACAGAACCGGTAGTAAAAAAATTGGAGCCTGTTTTTGGTTCCAGGAGGCAGAGGGAGGCCTACTAGGCCCAAAACGAGGTCCAGAGGGGCATGCATGGGGGAGCATGGGGGAGTGTGGAGGGTCATGTGCTCATACACGGGGGGTGGAGCACAGGGGTGTCACGAATGCATTGAATTTAGGGGGTCAGGTGGGCCCATCCTTCGGCACACGACAACAAAAAGGTTAGCTATCACTGCTCTAGACCAGGGGTCCCCAACCCCCGGTCCGCGGACCGGTGCCGGTCCGCGGCTTCATAAGAACCGGGCCGCAGGGCCGGAGAGGAGGAGGAGGGAGCAGCCCCCTGGGCAGAGGATGGCCGAGAGCGCCTCCAACAGCTCCTTCCGATGGCCACCGCAGCGCACTTTCCGGGGCTTCCCGCTGGGGCCAGCATGTTAGTGAGGAGGTTACGGCTGCCTCATCCCGGGCGGGCGGGCGGAGGACCCGAGCTGCGGCTACCTTAAGCACCATCCGGGCGCGCACACCCACCTCTCTTCCAGCCGCGTGTGGCACCCGGATGGCCTCGGCGACACTTAAGGTAGCAGCAGCTCGGGTCCTCCGTCCGCTCGCTCGCCCGTTGCGGGATAACCTCCCCTCTGCTGCTTGGGGGTGGGGGGTGGGGAGAGAATGACAGACACACAGAGCGACAGACTTAGAGAGGCAGAAATAGAGAGAGAGAGGGAGAGAGGTAATCACACACACACACACAGAGTGACAGAGGTGGGTGGAGGGAGGAGAGCGACAGATAGAGAGAGAGAGAGAGAGAGAGAGAGAGAGAGAGAGAGAGAGAGAGAGAGAGAGAGAGAGAGAGAGAGAGAGAGAGAGAAAGAGAAAGAAAAATAGAAAAAGATGAATGGTGGAAGGGAGGGAGTGAAGGAAAGAAGGGGGAGGGAGGAGGAAGGGAGGGGTGAAAGAAGGAAGGAAGGAAGGAAGAAGGAAGGAAGGAAGGAAGGAAGGAAAGGGATGGAGGGTAGGAGGGAGGGAAGGAAGGAAGGGAGGAAGGGGGAGGGAGGCAATGGAAGGAAGGAAGGAAAGGAAAGGAAATAATCTATTTTCCTATTTCCTTCCACCTCAAGCTACCTTTTTGGTTAACCAGGTTAAAGATCTATTTTTCTCCCAGTGGTCATTTCAAAGGAATCACATCCTCTGAGTCATTTCCTCGATTCAAACCAGTATCCCAAAGAGTCATGGGCTGCCTTTATATATAACGAGTGCCCATAAATCCATTTTTACCATCTTCAGAAGACCAAAGACCAGCCAGAAATGGAAGAAAGAAAGAAAGAACTTATGACCACAATTGAGCCCAAAATTTTGGTTGCTAAGCATTAAGTGAGTTTCACCACATTTTCCAAGTAGCCCACGCCCACCAGGTCACATGACAACTGAGCCACTCCCATAAAACAGGCCACACCTTTTGGTTCTCAAAAGAAATTTCAGTAGTGGTACTGTTGATATTTGGCTCTATTGACTAATAGGTTTGCCCACCACTGCCCTAGAGGGCCAAGTGAGCCGACCCCCCCCCCCCCCCGTGTGCACTTGCACCGCCTGTTCCCCCTCCCCTCCTCCTCCTCTAGGCCAGCCGGTCCGCATAATTTTCTTTAAAATGAAACCAGTCCCTGGTGCAAAAAAGGTTGGGGACCACTGCTCTACACCAAACTGCAGCTATGTGGCAGAAAAATCTACAGGTATGTAGACATGCAAGCAACATAGCATTGATGTTATGTTTTAGATTTTGAAAAATTGTGATGTATTTCAGTTCACTGCTATGCTAAATTATAAGCCTTATTTATTACAGGAAGAGAGTCTGCACGATCAAGGGGAAAACAGGTTTTCTTTACCACCATAACATTCTCAGATTCTTTTGTGGTGACTCAAAAAATCCTGCATTGCAAAATACCAGCCTCTAGTTTAAAATCAGGTAAAAAAAACCCAACAACATAGGTATAGAATTTCTGCGAGGTATAAAATCACCTTCTCATGTTGTTCACAAGTTCAGCAAATGACTTTTCCCAGGCATACATCTTTATGATCCGCATTCCAGTTATGACCTCATTCATAGTCCTGATCCTTGCATCTGTGAAAGCTGCAGTCCTGCTCCTGAAATAGAAATAGGAAGCTATAGATTTTTTTTTAAAATAAAACTTCTAATTCTAAATTCCTAAAGGCTATATTGTTCAGACATTTTCATTCATCTAATGCAGGGGTAGTCAACCTTTTTACACCTACCGCCCACTTTTGTATCTCTGTTAGTAGCAAAATTTTCTAACCGCCCACCGGTTCCACAGTAATGGTGATTTATAAAGTAGGGAAGTCAATTAAGTTTAAAAAAAGGAAAGTGCTTCAGTATCGGACAAAACTCCTACCACCCACCATGAAAGCTAGAACGCCCACTAGTGAGCAGTAGGGACCAGGTTGACTACCACTGATCTAATGTGAGAATTTCTCTGCTACATTTAATAATGGGGAAAAAAACTCCCCACCCACCCACCCACCCAACCACCCTCAAGTAAAAGTTAAGGAATACATGATCAGATAATAAAGATGTAGTGAGCAAAACTGAAAAACCATGTGTGAATGAACTTAAGATGTTTATGCAGGGGTGGGATTGAAAAATTTTAGTAACCGGTTCTCTGCCTGGTTGCTGGGTAGGTGTGGCCATAGGGGTGGGGCCTATCGTGCCTCCTGCACCGGAGGGCACGATTTCACCTTCCCCAAGCTCCGAAGGCTTTTCTCAAGCCTCCAGGAAGTTGAAAAACAGCCCTTTTTTTAAAAAAAGAGGGGGCACGAATTGCTTTTAGAAGGCTTGTAGAGTGCTCCTGGGGGGGGGGCTCCCAAAAACGAGCAAGAAATGGCCCATTGTTTGCAAAAAATGGCCTGTTTTTTGTCCAAAAAAGGGCATGCATAGCCTTTAGGAGGCTTATAGAGTGCTCCTAGAGACTAGGGGGGGCACAATCGAGGGGGAAAATTAGCCCATTTTTTGCTCATTTCTACCCTCCCCAACCCCCAGGAGCACTCTATAAGCCTCCTAAAGGCTATGCACAGTCATTTTGGTGAAGGGGGCGGGGTTTTGGGAGGCAAAAAAAATGCTGTATTCAGTGTATAAGAAGCACCCAGATTTTCACCCTCTTTTTTGAGGGAAAAAGGTGCGTCTTATACTCTGAAAAATACGATACTTGTTCACCATCTGCCCTTAAAGTTAATGAGAGACTAATAATAGCAACAAGGAATTACAATCAGGTAATGAACTGCAATAACAAACAGAAATCATTAATGGAATAAAACATAATTTGGAATTTATGGAATTTATATATTAATCGAAAGATAGCAATAGTAATAGCACTTATATAGTGCTTTGCAGTGCTTTACAGTCCTCTCTAAGCGGTTTACAGAGGCAGCATATTGCCTTCAACAATTTTGGGTCCTTATTTTACCCATCTTGGAAGGACGGAAGGCTGAGTCAACCTTGAGCCTGGTGAGATCTGAACTGCCAAATTGCAGGCAGTCGACAGTAAGCAGTAGCTTGCAGTACTGCACTCTAACCACTGCACCACTGTGGCTCATAAGGGTAAGATAATAGATAAGTCCATAGATGGAATTAAAAGTAGATATTCCTTCAAGGATGCCTTTAGAGCAGAGTCCAAACTTATGAACTCTGCTCTAAAGATTGGACATCCATTTGTCCGCCAGTGTCTAAAGACACATCTCTTTCAGCAAGCCGGCCTAGCCTAACCTCCCGTCGGGGCTATTTTAGATAGTTTTAAACTGGGGATTTTAATTTGGATTTTAGCATAGGATTGTAATTTAATATGTTTTTAAATTCTGTATGTATTGTTTTGTATGTTTTTAAATTCCTGTGCGCCGCCTTGGGTCCTTCGTGGAGAAGGGCGGGATATAAATGTGATTAAAAAAAATAGAAAATTTAAAAAAAATAAGGATTCCTGCCTTGGACAGAGGGCTAGACTCCAAGGTCCATTCTAGCCCCATAGTTCTATGATTCTATGTTTTGTCTTTTGATGACTAACAACAAAGCAATCAACTAGTTGCAGCGCGGAAGGTCATGGATTATTGAGAAATGTCCTTTAATAGATAAACAGGAGACCAAGTTTAATATTTCACAGTGCTGGAATTCTGCTCATGAATATTTGCCAGATCTCAGGCTTAATATCAAATATTTTTATGCAGTCATCCAGCCAAAAACGTAAATGTAGATATATTGATTTTCTTGTTTCCTTTTTTTTATATTTACTATGATTACCAATAGAGGAGATTACTGCAAATGATAAAGAGTGCAAAGGTGAAAAGTCTTAATTTCCAGCTTAAAATGCAAGGATTGTGCAGGATACCATCCATAAGACAGCAAACATTCTGTCCTGAACAATTTGGTAGAATGCTATAAAAATAAAATTATTTCATGCAGTAATAATCCTAACAGTTTGAAACTACTGAAATGAAAACATGTTATACGTTTTTAAATTGCATAACTAAATGAAATGGCAAATTAACTATCATAAAGAATATGCCCTAAAAGGATGGAAATTCAACCAGGACACTGTACAATCTGTTATCTTTAAAAACATGAAGTCTCTACTTTCTCAAAACATCCTTGTTTTGCTATAGAACTGAAACATTCCAAAGCCTAACTGACCTAAGTAACGCAAAACGCAACCTTGAAATGCTTGCAGAAGGAACAGCTAGTCCCAGGTCTACATTTCTAATCTGAAGATTTGCAATTATAGAATATAATTGTATATCATCTACAATTATGAGTATAAAGTAGCTCAAAAAGATCCAAGAACCTATTTTGTAGAGGAAAAAATTGAGAAATATTTTCCACCTTCAGTTCAAATTCAGGTAACCCTTGAATTACGGCCACCATTGAGCACAACATTTCTTTTGCTAAGTGAGGCCATTGTTGAGTGAGTTTTGCCCCATTTTACAACCTTTCTGGCCACCGTTGTTAAATGAAGCACTGCCATTGTTAAGTTAGTAACCTGGCTGTTAATCTGGCTTCCCAGTTGAGTTTGCTTGTCAGAAAGTCGCAAAGGGTGATCACGTGACCTTCCAACTGTCATAAATACATGCCAGTTGCCAAGCATTGAAGTTTTGATCACATGACCATAGAAATGCTACAACAGTTGTATGAAAAACAGACAGGGCCTTTGCAACTTTGAATGATCGCTGAATGGATGGTTATCATTCTAATACAGGACTACCTATATTATCCCTGTCTTCTCTGTGTTCTATGTTCCTCTCATTTCTAGATTTTCTTCTTCATGTCCGAGGTTCTACATCTCACCATATGTACCACTTTTCCAGGAGTCTGGCTGAACATTAAACATATAGTATCTTTAGAGGTTAGTTTAGAGCAGAGGAGTCACACTCGATTTCATTGTGGGCCACATCAGGGTTGTGTTTGACCTCAGGGGGCTGGGGTGGGCGTGGCCAGCTTGGTGTCACTCATGTCAGGGGTGTCTGTGGTAGGCCAAGCGCTCTGCTGGCGAAAATGGACTCCTGAGCTCCGTTTTCAGCTGCGATGGCCTCCTACCACCCTCTGCTAGCAAAAATGGAGCTGAGTCTTGAAGGCCTGCCATCAACACATCCCAATCAATGTCTAAAAAGCCACATACAACAGATACTATATAAATACCATTCCCGGAATAGCACACCTTCATCTAGAGAGAAGTTCCCTGTAGATGGACTCTAGCACAAGTCCGAAATCTTGCAACGGTGACCAACCTAGATTGGATTCTACAACTAATTAATAAATGTAATCAAAACTTACAAGTCATGAATTCTGCCCCTTTCTATGCAGAAGTTCGTTTTTCCAACTTCTGCTTTATAACTTACCATGGGAAGAAAAGCATACATTGGGTCTTGTGTATGTCTTTGAACATATAATAAAGATGAAATTTAAAGAAAATTTCTGTTCCACCAGTGTCAGACACTCATGTTTCAATGTTTACGTTCAAAGTATATAACCTTTAAAAAAAAAAACACAGACTAGAAGGACTAACCATGCTGAGTTGCAAGAGTGTTTTTTTTAATCACTCTGAAGGGACAGGACCCCAGTCACTCTTACCTCAGAGATGAGAAGAGCCTGCCAATGCAGGTTTGCAAGGGAAGAAGAATAATCAGCACCACCATTCCTGCAAGGCAGGATGGACCAATCTCAAGCCACAGAAGGACAGTCACAGCGATCGCCTGAACGGGTCCAGCCCATAAGAAATGCAAGAAAATAGTCACCTGGGCAAAAAAGAAATTCACACGAAATGAACTGAAAGTGGAAAAATCACACTACCAGTTTAGTTCACACATATCTTGTGTGCGTGGGGGGAAAGTCTTGCGGGACCCAGAAACAATCTATATATCTGGACATGTTAGGTTATATGTTTTAAAAGTTGTTGTTTTCTCTAAATACCTTGGGAATTCTGCATGTCACTCAAGATGCCCTGGAATTGCTCCTTACTAAGATGGGATCTCCAGGCCTCAGCAACTGCCTGCACCATCTGAGATATACCATATTTTTGGAATATAAGACACACCGAAGTATAAGACACACCGAAGTATAAGACGCACCAAGATTTTGAAGAGGCAAATAAAAAAAGGTTTTGCACTCTGCAGACCTCCCAAAAACAGCCCTTTTTTGTGAAAACGGGCCCGTTTTCGTTTTTTAAAAAGGGCATGTATAGCCTTTAGGAGGATTATAGAGTGCTTTTGGGGGCTGGGGGGCAAAAACAAGTGAAAAGCGACCCATTTTTTGCTCACTTCTGCCCTCCCCAGCCCTGAGGAGCACTCAGGAAGCCTCCTAAAGGCTATGCATGGCCATTTTGATGAAAGGGGGGGGGGGTTCCAGGAGGCCAAAAATGCTGTATTCAGTGTATAAGACACACCCAGATTTTCACCCTCTTTTTTGAGGGAAAAAGGTGCATCTTATACACTGAAAAATACAGTAGCTTCTTTTTATGCTGACATTTGTCATCTCTGATCATCTCCACATCTGAGACTACATGAGCCAAAACACTCCTATATCTTTAGTGTCCATGTTTTACTGTAAAATTTATCCTGGACATTTAAGAAAACCTTCACATGACACAAGTTTAATGCTGTCTGGTTTGTGAGTGTTCTAACCCATATCTCGTGAAACAGGCATTCTTACTTTTAACCTATACGAAGTCATCTACAGGCAGGGCTATTCCAACTGAGCTACCCAAGGTAAAATAATGAACTTTGCACTTAGCTGACCTTGAATGATCTAAAAAAAAAAAACTAAGCACAGTCACACCTGGTTGACATTTTCTTGGTTATCATGAAATATCAGAACTATGCAAGATTGAATTTGGGTCAGTCACTGGGATTAGAGATTTAGTCTTCCAAGATTTTGGACTCATGCTGGAGTCCATCTTCAGAGGAATTTCTCTCTACTGGAATATGTGCTTTGGGCTGTTCTGTGAGTCGTGTTTATGTGGTGCCTTCCTAAACACAACTCACAGAACAACCCAAAGTACTTATTTCAGTAGAGACAAATTCCCCGAAGATGGGCTCCAGCAAATCTCTGGTCCCGATGACTGATCCAGATTCAATCTCACATCATTATCTTGGGACATACATATTTGCCTTCATTCGTATCAGAACTATAGCCGACAGTAGGATGCTTAAAAACTACACCAAAAGAAGGGTATGGTAAATCAGCTTTCTAATATTGCTTAGAAATCTTACATAGATGAGTCAATCTCTTAACTCACGAGGAGTTAACCCCAATTTGAAGGAGATTTATTGTTCTGCCATTGTACTATCTCTGAATGAGATAGATACCTTTGGCAGTTTTTAAAAGCCAACACGAGACAGTTTAGTCTAGTGGTTAAGGCACCAGCCTAGAAAGTGGGAGACCACAAATTCCAGTCCCCTTTTAATGTGACCTGGAAGCCAGCTGAGTGACCTTAGGCCAATCACTGTCACTTGGCCCAACCCATTTCACAGGATTGTTGTGGGAAAAATAAATAAAGCAAGGTGTGTTGGATATGTTTGCCACCTTGAGGTATATGTAAAAATAATAAATGTGGGATATAAATAAATAAAAGTAAAATTAAAAAAAATAAACCCTCTACTGCACCCAGTGATGGGATTCAAAAATTTTTTACTACCTGTTCTGTGCGCATGGCTTGGTGGGCATAGCATGGCTTGGTGGATGTGGCATGGATAGGTGGGCATGGCATGGCTTGGTGGGCATGGCATGGCTTGGTGGGCATGGCAGGGGAAGGTTACTGCAAAATCCCCATTCCCTCTCGATAAGGTGGGACTTGGGAGGCAGAGAATAGATGGGGGCAGGGCCAGCCAGAGGTGGTATTTACCAGTTCTGCAAACTACTCAAAATTTCCACTACTGGTTCTCCAGAACTGGTCAGAACCTGCTGAATACCACCTCTGACTGCACCCCCAAAAAGAGAAAGAGAGGGAAAGAACAAGTCCTGTTTAAGAATCTCTAATCTCTTTAAGATTAGAGACTATTGTGTAAATTATTCTTTTTATCACAATCATCAATTCTAAAAAGACATCTGTTTGGAAATCACACTTCACCTCAATATAAGATGCACCCAACAAAGGATTCAATTCTTTAAAAGGCTTTTATCCACTACATACCCCCAAACAAGCCCAAGAACTTTCATTCTATTTTGCTATGAATAAAAAGAGCCACTACTTAAGAACACTCTTAAGCTACATCGTTCAAAATGTGTGTCTCTCACAGGGCTTACCTGATCAAATTTATTCACATCATTTGACAAAAGGTTTACAATCTGACCGGTTGTAGTTTTTGACATGGCTGCATTACTCAGACGAAGCGCCTAAAAGCAGAAACAAATTATTCAAATACCACATTCATACACTGAATAGTGTTTAGTTGCAGGGTTTTCCCAACTTAGCTACATTTCATCTTTTTTGAATATTTCCTTTTCCAAAAATTAAATATACTACTCCAAAATTTTTCCAAGATTCCATAATCATCTTATGTGACAATGTAAGATGACACAAACTCCAAAAATCAGGATCAAAACTAAGGTTCAAAATTGAGTAACAGTGAAAAAGGAGACCATGACATGTCGTACTGAGTTACATTATGTGAATCTGCCTTTTTGGTCCATAAACCGTGGTTTATGTCTAGACTGTTGTGTGAATCTAAATAGCTACGATTTACTGAGTTTACTTTTCTGTCGCATATGAACCCAACTTCTGCAGAGCTAGCGTTGATTGTATCATTTGTACTTGCTAACTCTTGGGATCTCTTCCAATGTATATCATTCTACATGAAGTAGAATAATATAGATTATTCTACTTAATGCTAAAGATATTTTTCTACCATTTGATTCCACTTTTTTAATAACATTTAATTTGGTCTACCTTGCAAGATTGATTTACCTCAAGGAAGAAAGGTTTAATAAGTCTACTATGCATGTTTTATGGTCAAGAGATGATCTTAGGACAATATATTTCTGTTAAATGGTTTTTCACTTTTCCTTAGGAACTGCCAGAAAATAAACCAGAGTTTTATTCTCATTCAAATGCCAGGATTAAAAGGAAGGAACCCCACGGAAGACAGTGACCATGAAAGTATCCAGTTACTATTCTAAGAGGCAGAGGAGGAATTAGGATGCAATGATCAAGAAGATTTGTACATGGGGGGGGGGGGGGGAGGAAATAGAGTTCTCTACTCTTCCACTCTATAGGTTACCCCAGCGTTTTTCAACCACTGTGCCGTGGCACACTAGTGTGCCGTGAGATATTGTCTGGTGTGTCGTGGGGAAAATTCCTGCCAGAATATCAGCTTTGTGTTCAGCCAAACAGACCCAGGTTTCGCACTGAGTAAGTAAACAGAAATATGAACAATTATAAAATACTTTATTATTTCAAAATAAAGTAATTACAAAATAATTTCTTTGTGTTTATTTGATTCCTATTCAAGAGAATTACTTTATATATAGTCAATATAGGCACAGAGTTAAAAATTTTTAACATTTTCTAATGGTGGTGGTGTGCCTCGTGATTTTTTTCATGAAAAAAGTGTGCCTTTGCACAAAAAAGGTTGAAAAACACTGGGTTACCCCAAGTAGTTACAACAAGGCCCAGATCCTTTTCTCAGCCCCTGAATTACTGTATTTTTGGATTATAAAATGCACCTGACTAAAAATTTAGAAGAGGAAAACAACAACAAAAACGTTTTTCGACTGCCACGCGCTGCATTTTCAGCCCTTTTGGAGGACCTTTTTTGGTCATTTTCCTGCCTTTTTTCTACCCATTTTCGAGGCTTGTTTGGCCCATTTTTGACATTTTTTGAGCTGTTTTCAAGGCTTTTCGGGCCATTTTTGAGGCTTTTTTGGGGGGGATGTTTTCAAGGCTTTTTCCGGGACATTTTTTCCAAAAGGCCTGAAAATGGAGCGTGCAGAGGCCAAAAAATGGCCGGTGGGTGGGCGGGGCTTCGGCAATATTCGGTCTATAAGATGCACTGACATTATTTTTTTTTATATTGAAAAAGTTTTATTGAGTTTACATTTTTCGTGGGGTAGGGTAAGGGTTACATAGAAATTTTGAGAGTGGTCACGTCAAAGTCGTCGGCTCCTCCGGTACCTCAAGTTACATTATTAAAAAGAAAGAAAAGAAACATTTCACATAACACTGCAAGCTGGGAGCAAGTACATATTCCTAAATTTTTCAGTTATATACTGTCAGTCAATTGCAAAAATCCAGATTACAAATATCATACAATATTACTCAAAAAAAAAACAAGGGCAAAGTTATTTTTTAGATCTAAGTCTCTTGGCAATTGTATCTTCCCCCTTCTCCCCCGGGCCCCCAGCGGACGGGGCCATGGCTCCCCCTGCCCCCCCTGGATCTTCTCCCAGGACAGAGGAATGTTTTTTAAGAAAGGCTTCCGCCTCAACAACTGTTTTAATCTTCACTCTACCTCCTTCCCAGAACACCAGCATCCCTTCGGGTATCACCCACTTGAACCAGATCCCATGATCAAACAATGTTTTAGACAAGGAGGAAAATTTCCTTCTAGCTTCTCTAATCTTTCTTGGAATCTGCTTCAAGATGGTAACCTCCTTTTGTTGGTAAATCATAGGACTCCCTCTTTGCGCCTTCAAGATTTCCTCTCTGGTTGACCTTCTAACAAATTTTACATGTATCTCTCTGGGTACTTCATTCATCCTGGCATATGCAGAATTTATTCTGTAGACTAGGTCAATGTCCCCTCTGATCTCATCTTTAGGTTTATGTAAATAGTTTGCAATAATTGTACTCATAAGATCAGGGAGACATTCACCATCCATCTCAGAAACATTCTGAAATCTCAAAAAGTATGTCATCCTTTCCATATCTATCCTAGTCACATGCCCATTTATTTCCACAACCTCATTAGAAACATTTTTAATCTCTCCCTTAGCCCCCTCCAGCCCCCCTTTCAATTCTTCATTCTTCTGTGTATTCTCAAGCACTTGTTTTCGAGTGTCCAATAATTCCTTTTTAAAGTTGACATTTTCTGCCCTCTGGGCCTTAATTTCTAATACCAAATTTTGTATAACAGATTCAAGGGCAGTCATTCTTTGTTCAAGGCGTGCCAGCGTTTCTTCTTGTGCCATGTTTAGCTGTTAAAATCCGTGCCAGTAAAATGGCGTTTTTAGGGTGGGGCTGGTGAGGCAGATCAGGAGTCCAAAGTTCTTAAAGTTGTATAGCTGCAAAATTCAGAAACCAGTAGAGAAACACTTTTCCAACTCCATAGGTATAATAACGAAGGCAATCCAGAAAGGAAAACACAAATCCAAAAAAAGAAAATTCTTCATCAATAATTAGAGGAAGTCCAAATCACAAAGAGACACTGGTAATTTTCCATAGGTCATAGTCAGTCGGGGACACAGAGAAGCCATTTTCCGCCCAAACTCAGAGCCCGAGGGAGAAAGTGGTTAAAAAGCAAAAAAGAAACTGTTTCAGCCAGACCTAGAAACATAATTGCAACAAGCCGCAAAGTACTTTCCCTTGTTAAAGACCATCCGGATTAAAAGTTTCCGATTCCTCTCAACGAGGCATTTCTGAGTGCCGCTTTTAGTCCAAGGGGGGGTTTTTGGAAACAAACACCCCCCTCCAGTCCCTTTCAGCCCGGCTGACAGTACAAGAAAAAAAGTTTTAAACGCTCACTCTCCGCTCGCAGCTGAGGTCCCGAAAAGCCTCCCGACTCTTCCGATCGTCTCTCTTCATGGTATTAAATGGTGCCGCCAACCTTTGGTGAAGGGAAGACCCCCCGCAGCATGTCCTCTTCCGCCTAAGCCGAGGAGCAGGGTCGCTCTCCCCACTGCCGTGGGGGGGGGGCTTCCCTGTCGAGCCGGCTTTATGGGAGAAGCCCCAAACAAGGGGCTTCTCGCCCCCGTGGGGGGGCAGGAAAAGGAACAAAGCGGCGAGCGAACCCTAAGTTCGCCCGTCGCCGCCGGAGCCGGAACCGGAAGCCTAAGATGCACTGACATTTTAATCCCCTTTTGGGAGACAAAAAGGTGCTTCTTATAGTCTGAAAAATACGGTATTGCTATTCTTTTGACACTTTGCAGCTCTTCCATCTGAAAAAAGAAGTAACCTCTCTTTTCTACCAAAGAATCCCCCAAAACCCAGGATGCTGGGATCAGTTCTTCCTTTTGCAATGCCATACTCTGTCGAACGCCATTGCCACACCTTTTCCTGTTCTAAGGATTTGTTCAGAAATACAAGAAGTCCTCGGTTTACGACCACAGTTGAGCCCAAAAATTTGTGTGGTTAAGCGAAATGTTTGTTAGATGAACTTTGCCCCCATTTTATGACCTTTCTTGCTGCAGTTGTTAAGTGGATCACGGCGGTTGATAAAAGTTGGTAGCCCGGTTGTTAAGTGAACCTGGCTTCCCCATTGACTTTGCTTGTCAGAAGGTCGCAAAAAAGTGATCACATAACTTGAAGACATAGTAACGGTTATAAATATGAACCAGTTGGCAGGCATCTGAATTTTGATCACGTGATCATGGGGAGGCTGCAAAAGTCGTAACTGTGCAAAACGGGCATAACTCACATTTTTCACTACCATTGTAACTTTAAAAAGTCGACGACTCCCTGTATCATTATCTGCTCTAGGGAAACAGGCTACATCAGAAACTGAGGAAAGTATTGTGGGGAAATCGACTTCAGATAAAAGAAAGGAATCAATTTCTCTCTGTGCCCTTCTTGTACAACAATGATGGCAACAGTTTAAGGACAGAACTCCTACTTGTATTTCTCCATGCTATGGTGCATTGTCTGAGAATCACAAGCACAACAAGATCATTAAACAGTGGAACAACCTGTACTCATTCACAGTCCTTGCTTTCCATGCTAACCATGAGAACCAATTCACGGAGTCAAATCACTCTTCGGGATCTTTGCTTGTTTTAAAGATTTAATAGAAGTGTCGCCCAATAGTGATATTCTGTAGAAAACCAGTTTTTCTCGTCTTGATAGGACTTTAACCCAGAGGTATGATAAATATCTACCAAGCTCAGATGCATTAAATCTGATATCAGAATCTTTATCCTTAAAATGTACAGCGCATGTAAGTATGTCAAAGAATTAAGTTCCTCATCGAATAAATGGCAAGAAGGTAATGGGTGACAGGGAGAAAGTAGAACTGCTTAATTCCTTCTTTGTGTCTGTTTTTACACAAAAGAAGCAGCCCAACCCATCTAAACAGAAACAAGGGACACAGAGCAGGTATTCAAGTCAAAATAGGCAAGGAATTAGTAAGAGAATGTACAGCCAGCCTGGATGAGTACAAATCAGCTGGACTTCAGTGTTTTGAAGGAGCTGGCAGGTGTAATTTAAAAACCCCTGAATGTAATCTTTCAAAGCTCCTGTAGCATGGGAAATACCAGAGAACTGAAAAACAGCTAATATGGTTCCAATCTACAAAAAGGAGGAAGAATTGATCCAGGAAATTACAGGTCAATCAGCTGGACATCAATACCTGGGAAACCTCTGGAAAAGATAATCAAATGGAGGATTTGTGACCAGCTAGAGTTGATCAAGGCCAACTTGAGTTTGTTAAAAGCATGGGTTTGTTTGCCTTTTTTGATGAAGTAACCAAATTAGTAATGGGTCTAAGCTTGTTAAAGAGAGATTCAACTTAAAAGTAAGGAGAAATTTCCTGTCAGGAAGAACAATTAATCAGTGGAATAACTTCCCTCCTGGGGATGTGGGGACTCCATCACTGGAGGTTTTCAAAACTGAACTGGTCCACCATTTGACTAGGATGATATAAGGCAGTGATGGCTAACCTTTTTTTCCTTGGGTGCCGAAAGTGCAATGCAATGTCCCTCTGCAACCCCCCCCCCCCATGAATGCATGCATGACCCCCGTTTTGGTGCTAAGTAGGCCTTCCTAAAGCCTCCTGGGACCAAAAACGGAGCGTGGGGGGCACCACATTGGCTGACACCTTGTGCATGTGCGCAAAAAACCCCACCCCGCATACGCAAATGACCCCCCCACACCCCCACATTTCCCAGCAGAGACCCAAAAATCAAGTGGCCAGTGGGAGGAGTGCCCGCATGTGCAGTGGAACTGACCTGGGCAACAGCTCGCGTGCCCGCAGAGATGGCTTAACGTGTCACCTATGGCACATGTGCCATAGGTTCACCATCACAGATATAAGGTCTCCTGGCTTGAGCAGAGTTGGACTAGAAGACCTCCAAGATCCCTTCCAGCCCTATGATTTAAAGTGGTATTCGGTGATGTTTTCCTATAGTGCAATCTCACACCCTTGTGAATAATGTAAACAAACCTAATCGCAGTATAATAAATGTGTAGAAAGTGATGAATTCAAAATACATTTCCCACAATGTGATTTCCATGGCACAACAGACAGGGCATAAAATACTGGAATAAACATCCATTGTAATCAGAATAAGAGAAACAACCATTTCATTTTCACACACACTGAATGGTGAGTCCTTAAGGGTAAAGTTATGCAGTAAATTAATTTTCCTTAAACCAATAATTAAACTTAACCTAAAGAGCAGCATAATACTTGGTCATTGTTTATCAGAAATATTATCGCATTCAAGATTTAGCAGGAAGTCTATCCTGTTGATATAACATTGAACAGATAAACATTACATCATCCTATCAATAATATACAAATCTTTGCTTAAGCAAAGAAGAAAAACCTTAAACCTAAAGGTAAAGTACCTAAATGTCCTCTAAAATTTCTAATGCAGAACAACTACAATAACTACAATAACTGGAACAATTTAAAAAAAACAGAACAACTAGCTGACACAACTAGACACAAGGACAGTTTTTTTCCTGAATGCCATCATTGTATCTGCTAAACAACTAATTCTCATAACTCTGTCATATTACCTACTAAGACTGTATTACTACTATTATTATTCTCTTCCTTCATAGTACCTATCTCTTCCCAGTTATGACTATTACCATGTTGCTTGTATCTTTAAATTTTATATTGTTTTAATTTGATTGCTTATTAGTAAACTATGACAATCACTAAATGTTGTATCTTATGATACTTAATGAATGTATACCTTTTTATTTTTCTTTATGTACGCTGAGAGCATATGGTTTAGGTTTATTGGTTTTTTATACCGCCCTACTCCCGAAGGACTCAGGGCGGTGTACAGTCAAAATAAAAAAACAAATATATAAAAGTTAGAAAAAGCTATTAAAAGGCATAATTAAAAACATCATTAAAATATTGGCCAAAATGTGGGGAAAAAACCAAACTAACCCTAATTAAAATAATAAAAATTTAAATTTAAAAATTTAAATTTTAAATTTAAAAAACATGCTTTATGCCAGCCCGGCTTGTTGAAAGAGAAAGGTTTTGAGACCGCGGTGGAAGGTGCGTAAATCAGAGCTAGTTCTTAATTCTGGGGGCAAACAGGGTAGAGCAGAGGAATTTGTGTCTTTTCTGCAGGAGAAAACCGCTCAGATACAGAATGAGCTAGCCCCCATTCTTGGTCCAGTGGGATGCCACGAGAGAGATCTTGTTTGGGAGGAGTTTGACTCCGTTACTTCCGAAGATATGGACAGGTTACGTGGGCGACTGCGAGCCACCACATGTTTATTGGACCCGTGTCCCTCCTGGCTTGTACTGGCATCCTGGGAGGTGACACGAGGCTGGCTCCAAGAGGTTGTCAACGCATCCTTAAGTGAGGGTTCCTTGCCTGCTTCCCTAAAAGAAGCTATGGTGAGGCCCCTCCTTAAGAAGCCCTCTTTGGACCCAGCTCTTTTAAACAACTATCGTCCAGTCTCCAACCTTCCCTTTTTGGCGAAGGTTGTCGAGAGTGTGGTGGCACAACAGTTTCCCCGTCACCTGGAGGAAATTGAGTATCTAGATCCGCGCCAGTCCGGCTTTCGGCCCGGGCATAGCACCGAGACGGCATTGGTCGCGTTGGTAGATGATCTCTGGAGGGCCAGAGATGGGGGATGTTCCTCCATCCTGATCCTATTAGACCTCTCAGCGGCTTTCGATACCATCGACCATGGTATCCTATTGCATCGGCTGGGGGGGTTGGGGGTGGGAGGCACCGTTTTACGGTGGTTCTCCTCCTACCTCTCTGGCCGATCGCAATTTGTGTTGGCAGGGGAGCAGAGGTCGACCCCGAGACCCCTCACATGCGGGGTGCCTCAGGGGTCGGTCCTCTCGCCTCTCCTGTTCAACACATACATGAAGCCGCTGGGTGAGATCATCCGTGGTTTTGGGGTGGAGTACCATCTTTACGCTGATGATACTCAGTTGTATATTTCCACCCCAAACCACCCCAACGATGCCGTAGCGGTGATGTGCCAGTGCCTGGAAGCCGTACGGATCTGGATGGGAAGGAACGGACTCAGACTCAACCCGACCAAGACCGAGTGGCTGTGGTTTCCGGCTGCCCGATTCAACCAGCTCACTCCATCGCTGGCCATAGGGGGCGAACATCTTGCCCCTGTGGATGGGGCGCGCAATTTGGGTGTCCTCCTGGATACCCGGCTGTCCATGGAAGATCAAGTGACAGCCGTGGCCAGGAGGGCGTTTTACCAGGTTCGCCTGGTTCGCCAATTGCGCCCCCTATTGGATCGGGACGCCCTTCGCACAGTCACTCATGCTCTCGTGACATCCCGACTGGACTATTGCAACTCTCTCTACATGGGGCTCCCCTTGAGGTGCACCCGGAGGCTTCAGCTAGTCCAGAATGCAGCCGCGCGAGCAATTATGGGGACCACTAGGTCGACCCACATAACACCGCTCTTGCGCGAGCTGCACTGGCTACCTGTCGTCTTCCGGGTGCGCTTCAAGGTGTTAGTTATCATCTTCAAAGTGCTCCATGGCTCGGGACCTAGCTATCTGCGGGATCGGATCCTGCCCCATACATCCTCACGGCCGATCCGCTCCCACAGAGAGGGACTTCTCCGGGTGCCGTCCACTAGACTCTGTCAGCGGGCGACTCCCAGGGGAAGGGCTCTCTCTGTGGCGGGCCCGGCCCTCTGGAACGACCTTCCCCCCGATATCAGGATGACCACTGACCTCCGCTCCTTCCGTCTCAAGCTAAAAACACACTTCTTCTGTCTGGCCGGCCTAGGATAGTCTCTCTGTCTTTGGGGTTTTTTAATGGGGTAGCACATTTTTAGCGAATTTTTAGCACAGGGTTGGTTTAATTGTTTTTTATGAAATGTATGTATTTTTTGACTGTTTTTATTCTGCCTGTGCACCGCCCCGGGTCCCTGTGGGGAGAGGATGCGGTTTAAAAATAAAATTATTATTATTATTATAATTCATTCCAGAGGGCAGGTGCTCCCACGGAGAAGGCTCTTCCCCTGGGTGTCGCCCAGTCGACATTGTCTAGCCGGCGGCACCATGAGGAGACCCTCTCTATGGGAGCATATGGGCCGGTGGGAGGCTCTCGGTGGCAGAAGGCGATCTCGTAGGTACCCAGGTCCTAAGCCATGCACCAAACACCAAACACAAATGCACCAAACACAAATGCACCAAACACAACTTCCTTGTGTGTCCAATCATACTTGGCCAATAAAGAATTCAATTCAATTCAATTATATTCTACCTAAAGACAAATACCTTTCAAATCCTCCCTATGGATTGAAGAAATTCTGGAAGTCCTACTGTCCTTGCAGCTTTCTTTTAATGGGAGGGGGGAGCATTTCAGAAACAGCCTGCTTGTTTTTGAATTAAGACTTTAAGGCTAACACACTATTTTGATAGATGATGTTGTTGATAACTAGTTATAGGGATAGGAATCCCTATATTCTGATGCCTATTGTTCAGTGTAGTTAAAAGAGAGGGTGACTCTCTAAAATTAGAGATTGCTCAAGCTAGAAGGTCAGAATTAAGATTTGGATGGCATCGCTGTTTATAGTATAATAAGGTTAAAGTAAATGTTGGTTTTAATCATCACTTTGTTAGGCGTGCCATCCTAAGAGTTAGGAATAAATATAAAGTCATGGAAAGTTTGGCTGTCTACCCAGGAATCTATTTTGAGAAAAGAAATGCTGGCGAGGCCAGACTGATGGACTTATCAAATGATATATTTTAATTATGGTTGCCCTATCCTCAAATCTAAAGAGGAGTTGGAATCAGAAAATCGTGTTTGCATTTGGTACATATTTACAGTTGAAAGAAAGATTTAAACTATACAAAAAGAGCTATGGATTTGATTTGTAAAAAATAAATTGGAAATCCTACTGCGTGGTGGTGATGAACCTATTATTGCTAAGGTTTAAAAATTGTTTTTGAAACTGAATTTGGAGAATGAGTATGTAAAGCATTGTATGATTCAGTGGACAAAAGCATTTGATATAATATAATGCTTAAACAATGAAAGAATACACAGATGAAAGGTTTAAAATTCACATTAAATTATAATTTTTTTTAAAAAAAACTTTCTGATGATGGTGTCCAAATTGTCAAGAATGTATAAAGGCTTTTGAAATGAATGTTGGAAATGTAAGTGTAAAGAAGGAATTTTTTATCATTTATGCTGGACATGTGAGAAAACAAAGAAATACTGGAGAAGGATTCACATCTTAACACAGAAGATTCTTAAAGCGAATATAAAGATAAAACCAGAGAATTTTCTTTTAGGTTTAATGGATAAAGAACCTGAAAAAACATTGGAACCAATATGTTGATGGCAATACGAATACTTTATGTACAAAAATGGAAGGATACTTTGATATCCCACAATGCAGGGGTCCCCAACCTTTGCAACTTTAAGTCTGAAGGACTTCAGCTCCCAGACTTCTCCAGCCAGCAAAGCTGGCTGGAGAACTCTGGGAGCTGAAGTCCTTCAGACTTAAAGTTGCAAAGGTTGGGGACCCCTGCCACAATGGACAAACGTCTACAAAAGTTGAAGGGGTCAACAGGGATAGACAAAGTGACTCCTCTGATTAAAGAAAAGAACACAATTTTGTTTCTACTTGGAAACCACTTTTGGGCTTTGGGCTTGAAATGAAAAAAAATGAAACTTTGATTTAGGGTTTTGCTGATTAGATAAGATTTTTTTTAATGATAGAAATAGCTCCTATATATTATCATATAGAAGTAAACCATGTAGTTTTTATATTTATCTTATTGTATTGCACCAAAAGGAGTTGGAAATCAATGATTTTTTTCTTTTACCCTTAACCCTACACTTTTCTCTCTTCCCCTTTTCCTTCCTTATTTTTCCCTTATTTTCTTTTTTTTATTGTACTTCTCTATTTTATCTTTTGATAAACTAATAAAAATACAAATGAAAAAAAGGAAGTTCCTATGTTCAGTTTATACGGTTATACTCAACATTCTAAAGGTCTAGGTATTAAGTGCTTTCACATACTTCACTGTATATATGGGTTTTTAGTTATATTTTTGTGAATCAAATGCTCACTGCTTGCTACTTTAAGTCATATCCTTCCCAGTTCCCATTTTCCAAAATCATGAATAATACAAATCAGGAACTATCAGATTTATACTCTAATAAATCTGGAGACAAGGCAACAGAAGACCAAAGTCTAGGATATGATTTGGTGTTAATATTTCCCCATTTCTATGGGAAAATCTTCTATAAATCTTCTGAATGAACATTTAAAGTTTCTTTTGTTCTCTTCAGTCAAAATGAGCTTATCCAGGTATAAAATGGCTCAAAATCACAAATAGCAATGTTTTATAAAAATATAAAGGGACAACAACAGAACTGACTTTCAGGATGTGAAACCTCACACACTTTTAATGGAGTCCTCTCTGGAGATCTGCATACATGAAATTGCTAGATAATTTACTGCCTCCAATATACATAAGTTATATATATTTTAAATAAACAAAAATATTACAAAACTTCATGGGCTCCAATGATCACATTCTAGACAAAACATCACCCGAATAAGCATTGCTTTCTTCAACGTCTCACTGATTACAGAAGGGAAATGGAACATGGGTTTGTCAAAAACAGATCATGCCAGACTAATCTAATTGCATTCTTTGACAAAGTGACAAAATTAGTGGACCAGAGGAATGCTGTGGATATAATTTACTTGGGACTTCAATAAGGCATTTGATAAAGTAGACCATAACCTACTATTAGATAAAGTAGAAAAATGTGGGTTAGACAGCATCACCACCAAATGGATTCGCAACTGGCTGAACAACCGCACTCAACGTGTAGTCCTCAATGGAACTGCATCTACATGGAAGGAAGTATGCAGTGGAGTCCCCCAAGGCTCTGTTTTAGGCCCAGTACTCTTCAACATCTTCATCAACGATTTGGATGAGGGGATAAATGGGGAACTCATCAAATTCGCAGACGACACCAAGCTGGCAGGAATAGCCAACACTCCAGAAGATAGGCTTAAGATACAGAAGGATCTTGACAAACTTGAACATTGGGCACTATCTAATAAAATGAAATTCAATTGTGAAAAAAGTAAGGTTCTACATTTAGGCAAGAAAAACAAAATGCACAGGTACAGTATAAGTGGTACCTTGCTCAATAGTAGCAACTGTGAGAGGGATCTTGGAATCCTAGTGGACAACCATTTAAATATGAGTCAGCAGTGTGCAGCAGCTGCCAAAAAAGCCAACACAGTTCTAGGCTGCATAAACAGAGGGATAGAATCTAGATCACGTGAAGTGTTAATGCCACTGTATAGTGCCTTGGTAAGGCCACACTTGGAATACTGCATACAGTTTTGGTCACCACGATGTAGAAAAAACGTGGAGACTCTGGAAAGAGTGCAGAGAAGAGCAACCAAGATGATTAGGGGACTGGAGACTAAAACATATGAAGAACGGCTGCAGGAGCTGGGTATGTCTAGTTTGATAAAGAGAAGGACCAGGGGAGACATAATAGCAGTGTTCCGATATCTCAGAGGGTGCCACAAAGAAGAGGGAGTCAAACTATTCTCCAAGGCACCTGGGGGCAGGACAAGAAGCAATGGGTGGAAACTAATCAAGGAGAGAAGCAACTTAGAACTAAGGAGAAATTTCCTGACAGTTAGAACAATTAACCTCTGGAACAGCTTGCCTCCAGAAGTTGTGAATGCCCCAACCCTGGAAATCTTTAAAAAGATGTTAGATAGCCATTTGTCTGAAATGGTATAAGGTTCCTGCCCACGCAGGGGGTTGGACTAGAAGACCTACAAGGTCCCTTCCAACTCTGCTATTGTATTATAAGATATCAGCAATACATACATCACTTAAAGAATAGAATTTCAAATTAACTTTAATTTAAGCCAGGGGTGTCAAGCTCGATTTCATTGAGGATCACATCAGGGTTGTGTTTGACCTTGGGATGAGCATGGCCAGCTCAATGTCACTCATGTCAGGGGCACCTATGGCCTGAGCACTCTGTCAGCAAAAACAGGCTACCGAGGTCTATTTTTGCCTGCAACTGCCTCTTGCAACCATCTGCCAGCAAAACAGAGCTTGGGGGGGGAGCACTGGAGCCCTCGCGGGTTACGCTTGCATTGGCAGAGCCACCACAGGCCAGTTCTTCACTGTTTCCAGGGCGGTCCCATAGACCACATCTAAGCAACCCGCTGGTTGGCTCTGGTCCCTGGGCCTTGAGTTTGACACCCCTGATATAAACTACCATATTTTTCAGAATATAAAACACACTGGAGTATAAGACGCACCAAGATTTTGAAGAGGCAAATTAAAAAGGGGGGGGGGGTTGCACTCTGCAGACCTCCCAAAAATGGCCCATTTTTTGTGAAAACAGGCCGGTTTTTCATCCAGAAAAAGAGCATGCCTAGCCTTTAGGAGGCTTATAGAGTGCTCCTGGGGGCTAGGGGGCAAAAACGAGAAAAAAACAGTCCATTGTTCGCTCATTTCTGCCCTCCCCAGCCCCCAGGAGCTCTCTGAAAGCCTCCTAACAGCTATGCACGGCCATTTTGGTGAAGGGAACGGGTTTCAGGAGGCCAAAAATGCTGTATTCAGTGTATAAGACACACTCAGATTTTCACTCTCTTTTTTGAGGGAAAAAGGTGTGTCTTGTACTTTGAAAAAAACGGTAGTGTGCTCCAGTGCTTTTTATGCCTTAAAAGTAGGAAAAAATATGCTAACTACCTGAAATTTTGCAAAAATAACAAAACTTCCATTTCAATTTTAACAAACCAGTTGGAGGAGGGACACACTTTGCTCTTGACCATTGTTTAATTATGTCCTCTGCAGCAACATCATGCAAATTATATAATTACATCATGGTAACATAAATAGAATGAGAATATCATCTATCTTCAAGACCGCCTCCTGCTACCAAATACCTCCCACCGACCAGTTCGCTCCCACAGAGAGGGCCTCCTCAGGGTGCCGTCACCTAAACAATGTCAGCTGGCGACCCCCAAGGGGAGAGCCTTCTCTGTGGCAGCCCCTGCCCTCTGGAATGACCTACCCCCTGACCTACGGACGATCACCGACCTACGCCTTTTCCGTCGGGCCCTGAAGACCCATTTATTTCGTGCTACCGGCCTGTCGTAGTTTTTAAATTGATTTTAGTAGGGGGTTTTAATTTGGCAGGCCAATTTATTTAATTATATCTTAACATTTGATCTTAACTTTTATATTACTCATTTTTACTGTTGGCTGTACACTACCCTGAGTCCCGAAAGGGAGATAGGGCGGTATATAAATGCAATAAATCTTAATCTTAAAATCAATTGCATTAAGATTCACTTAATTGAGGATCCAATGTAATTTTCCGGAACTGAAAAAGGGTTAGGGATTTCAGTGACTTCTGGAATATTGAGGGGTAAAATGGGAAAGGAATTAGAACCCTAAAATAAGGAGACAGGAGCATAACACGAACCAATAAGCTTTTCTCTGTTTCTTGTTTTTAGATGTAGTATTGGTTGAAAAGCTTGCTTCATGACTCCCAAAACTCTCGGTAGAATATTATTCAGAACGGCAAATTAATTCCCCAGAGATGACTTTATGCACAAAAAAGCATCCTACCTAATGACAACAGATCCTAGGAGGCATCAGACAAGGAAGAATGCAGGTTGAAAAACAAACATAGCTTTTCTACAAAGGTATCATAGCAAAGACAGTACTGGGCAAAAGTCTTCAGCCGGCATCTGCTTTGTTGTTTTAGCAAAGTTATGACAACATCCATAATTAGTTTGTAGGCTTCAATACCCTGTTTCCCTGAAAGTAAGACCTCCCTGGATAATAAGCCCAATCGGGCTTTTGAGCACGTGCTAAAATAAGCCCTCCCCTGAAAATAAGCCCGCTCTGAAAATATTGCAACACAGCAGCAGCCATGAGGTGACCACCCCAAAAATAATAAGACCTCCCAAAAAATAAGGCCATGCACTTATTTTGGGGATCACAAGAAAACAATTTTTTGGAGTATAAGACACACCAGAGTATAAGATGCACCAAGATTTTGAAGAGGCAAATTTTAAAAAAAAAGTTTTTGCACTCCGCAGACCTCCCAAAAACCGCCTATTTTTTCAAAAACTGGCCCGTTGGTTTTTGTTTTTGCTTTTGTTTATTTTTCAAAAAAGGGCATGAATAGCCTTTAGGAGGCTTGTAGAGTGCTCCTGGGGGGGGGGGCAAAACTGAGCAAAAAATGGCCCATTTTTCACAAAAAATGGGCCCATTTCTGTCAAAAAAAAAAAAGGGCATGCATAGCCTTTAGGAGGCTTATAGAGTGCTCCTGGGGCTGGGGAGCGAAATTGAACAAAAATGGTCTGTTTTTCACTCATTTCTGCCCTCCCCAGCATCCAGGAGCACTCTGAAAACCTCCTAAAGGCTCCTACATGGCCATTTTGGTAAAGGGGGCGGGGTTTCGAGAGGCAAAAAATGATGCATTCAGTGTATAAGATGCACCCAGATTTTCAGCCTCTTTTTTGAGGGAAAAGGTATGTCTTATACTCTGAAAAATACAGTAATTCTTGACCACAACAAAAATAGAAGTAGGAGGAAGCCTAAAACCAAACAATAGTGTTAGAAAGTAGTCTTACCTAACCCCCTTCATTCCTCCTAATTTTTATTGTTTATATTTATACCCCGCACCCATCTCACAACAAGGGACTCGGGCGGCGCACAGGGATAATAAAATATAAATACAAAATATATACAAAATTAAAACTAAATTAAATAAACCCACCCTGCGCTAAAACCAGTTAAAACCCATAATTAAAACTTTGGTAACTAAAAGAAGTGCAGTGACGAGTAAAATCATGCTAGTCCGGCTTGATGAAAGAAATGCGTTTTTAAACGCTGGCGAAACAGGCGGAGGTCCGAGATGACCTGGAGTTCGGGAGGTAGGTCGTTCCAGAGGGTTGGGCCCATTACAGAGAAGGCTTTTCCCCTGGGCATCGCCAACCGGCACTGCCCAGTTGATGGCACCCGGAGCAGACATTCTCTGTGAGAGCGGATTGGTCGTAGGGATGTATGGGGCAGCAGACGGTCTCGAAGGTAACTAGTAATTACTTTTTCACTAGTATGGTAAATTTTTGCATTAAAAGTCATAAGAAGAACTAGCCGTTCATAACAGCAGCCAGTGTCTTTCTAGCCTGCTGCTTTTCCTGGAGATTTCAGCCCCTTGGCCTTTCCACCCAGAACAGAATTTACATAGGGCACAGTGATGCAATCTTAACATTCTTTTCATAGAGACCCACATATTTCATCGGCCTGCTAAGCTCATGATTGTAGAAACACTTGTTTGCTTCACCCACAATGCAGGACAAGCCCTCACCTATGTTTGGGGTCCCTGTTTATTGAGATAAAGAAAACCCATTACCTACCTTGTGATAAATCATATGGCACATGGCTACCCTCAGCTTCATGCCAGCACGTTGTACATGATAAAAATACAGATGATGAGTGATAGCCAGAATCAAAGTGCAGACAGATAAGGCAGCAGCAGAGCCGTAGGCATAGGCCAAAGCATTTTCGTCAGCATGTGAAGAGCCAATCTTTTCAAAATACCCAATAATCATCCCCAGAAATACTGGCTGAATAAGTATCAGAGTTTCCTTTAAAAAAAAAAGGAAAAGAAAATTTCAATCAAAGTGGAACAGTTGAAACAAAATATTATGCTTATTATCTTTATTCTCCTATGGAGGCTGCTAAAATGAGGTTGTGCAAAGTGTCATAAATTCAAAACACCCTCTTCTAATCTTACAGGAAGGATTCCAAAGCTGCAATCCACACGAAATTATCCTGAACTCAAAATATTTTGAGTTTGAACCCTTCTGGTATGTATGCATGTATTATATTTCTGTAACAGCTCATATAAAGTTGGTACAGTGCAGGGGTCTCCAAAGTCGGCTCTTTTAAGACTGGTGGACTTCAACTCCCAGAATTCCCCAGCCAGCTATGCTGGCTGGGGAACTCTGGGAGTTGAAGTCCACCAGTCTTAAAAGAGCCGACTTTGCAGACCCCTGGTATAGTGGGAGGAGAGGGGTAAAGGATGCTAAGACAAGAATTGAATACATTTTAATTTCCGACATTTTTTCCTTTGCTTTTGCTGTTGCTTAAAATTTTCTAGAAAATGTATAACATTAAGCAGGGAGTAGGCATGTTAATATCACCGTCTCACGGTTTTTGCTTGCAGGTTTATTTGTTAATAGGGCATCTCTTATAGTCTGTTACCTCAACCAATGTAAAGCAACCCAGCACTAAATAAGATTTCCAGTAACAAAGTATAATTGCTTTTGTCAAACGTGGTGTTCTTGCTTCTTTTTCAGCCTTTTGTACTTCTTTATCCCAGTACCTATAAACATAAGAATGAAAATTAGATGGGAGAAGTCAGAAAGAGTTCAATATATCTTATCTGCAGGCATTTCTTATAGCTAGTGATCAAGTCATAAAATAGTAACTTTACAGTGAGATACGGCCCAACATCAATCTTGGTTTTTTTTTAAAAAACCTTCCAACCTTGAAGATGCGCTGGCTACATCTCCCTCCTTAATGTTACTCCTAAGAAGTATCTGAAGCATGTGAAGGTAAAGAAGTATAAAAGTAAAGGTAAAGGTTCCCCTCACACATATGTTCTACTTGTTCCTGACTCTAGGGGGCGGTGCTCATCTCTTTCAAAGCCAAAGAGCCAGCACTGTCCGAAGACGTCTCCGTGGTCATGTGGCTGGCATGACTAAAGGCCAAAGGCACACGAACTCTGTTACCTTCCCCCCCAAAGGTGGTCCCTATTTTTCTTCTTGCATTATAACATGCTTTCGAACTGCTAGGTTGGCAGAAGCTGAGACAAGTAACAGCAGCTCACTTTGTTACACGGTGCTAGGGATTCGAACCGCCAAAATGCCGACCTTTCTGATTGACAAGCTCAGCATCTTAGCCACTGAGCGACCCCGTCCCTTAAGAAGAAGTATAGAGACAAGTATAAAGAACTATAGAGGCACACAAACTTGAACAAAGATTGCACAAAGATTTCAAGGCAAGTCCATGGTGCTTATTCATTCTGATAGCAGTCATAGGCAATGACAGCTCTTAATTAACCTTGACTGACTTTGATAAAAGTTTAGCAGATTGCAAAAGATTATAGAGCTGATTTTCGAGGGTGGAATTAATGAACAAGCTGTTAAGGGAGGACTTTGTGAAAACATCATAGGAGAGCATGAGGTAAAAAGTTCAAAGTAGCCTTGATTTCTTCACTATAAAACAGGACAAAAATAAATCTGGACGGGCTTCCAGAATTCTGGGATCCTTATCATGCTCATTTCTTGACTTTGCCTACCTGAAGAGCTGAGATAGACTCATATTTGCTTAGCATTTGCAAGGGTGGCCAAAGGCTATAGAGTAGACTATAATGGAAAATCTGGCGGGGGGAAAAATCAATCAACAGATGGTGGCAAAACACTTATCTACTGTTACCATTGGAGACAATCCAGAAGCCACACTTTTCAGCCTATCCTTGTTATATTTTCCAGCCCAACAGAAGTCACCATGAGCCAAGTTCAACTCAAGAAGATTCTACCTTACCCAGAAATAAATAAGGCAAGATTTCAAGATTTCTCATGGCATCATGCTTGGATCTAGAAAGGGCAACCTCTGCAAAGGCACAAAATTCAAGTTGTAAGGTGATAACAAGTTAAGGAAAAAAGAGGAACACAGCTTAAAGCAGGGGTGTCAAACTCAAGACCTGCGGGCCACATCCAGCCTGCAGGGTGCTTAGATTTAGCCCATGGGGCTGCCCTAGGAACAGTAAAGGTCCAACCCGCAGTGCCTCTGCCAGCGAAAACGGAGCTCGGGAGGGTAATGCGGCCCTCTGGGGCTCCATTTTCGATCGAGACAGCCTCCTGCAGCCCTCTGCCAGTGAAAATGAAGCTTGGGGGAGGGGGGCTGTGGTGAAATTCAAAAAAAATTACTACCGATTCTGTGGGTGTGGCTTGGTGTGCATGACAGGAGCAAAATGCAAAATCTCCATTCCCACCACACTCTGGGGCCAGTCAGAGGTGGTATTTACCAGTTCTCCGAACTATTCAAAATTTCCGCTACCGGTTCTCCAGAACCTGTCAAAACCTGCTGGATTTCCCCCCCTGTCAAGTAGGCTGTGTACAGACTGCCTGGACTCCATTTTCAGCTGCGACAGCCTCCTGCAACCCTCTACCAGCAAAATCAGAGCTCAGGGATGTTCTGTTGTCACTGGCAGTGGGCTGCAGGAGGCTGTCGTGGTCAAAAACCCTGAGCTCCATTTTTGCTGGTAGAGGGTTGCAGGAGGCCGTCGCAACCGAAAACTGATGTTCAACAAGTGACATTGACCTGACCATGCCCGCCCTGGCCATGTCCATCCCGGCCATGCCTTTGGCCCCCCAAACACAACCCTGATGTGACCCTCAATGAAATTGAGTTTGACTCCCCTGGCTTAAAGGCACCATAATGGGCCACGTGACCAGGAAAGAAGAAGAATGGTGATTTAGAACAGCAGAATCAATAATAATCCATGCAGTCGCCTAACAGACTTACAGGGATAGGAGTGCATTGGTATCAGCCCTTCAAGGTTGCCCGGATCAGAAAGTAGATTCCACAAGAAAAATAAGATTTTACTTTGTTGAGAAAGGCTACAGTAACAGAAATGCACATCTCTTTGTTTTCCTTTCTCTTTCTCTTATATCCCAAGGAGTCGAGGGTAACCAGTCTCTAATAATTTCCCACCACCTTGGGCTCAAAACATACTTATGCACCTGTCATCTTATTGGTTTTTAGATGGTTCCTCCAATATCCTCCCCTTGGTTCAAACTGGGGAAAGGTGAGTTGATTTTTTTTTTCTTCAAACCACCTGCCATTTTTTAAAAAATCTTTTAAACTTAGTCTTTCTTTTTCCCATACCAAATTTGGTTGGGCAGGGTCCTCTTTCTCTTTATTATTTTCCAATGTTCCATTGTGTTGCGAAGAATAACAAATCCTTTCTTGGTTTCTAGAGCTAAGTCTTTGCTAGCAGTGGCCATATTGGATGACTGCATTTTCTTTTGGTGTGAACATAGTCATGCATGCACACTCCCCCCCCCCCCATCCCAAGACCTAATGTTCAATCTCAGTCAGGGTTTTTTTGAGGGGCAGGGGGTTTGCCTGCTTCTTCCTTCACATGGAATTTGGTCCTGGTTGCCTTTATTGACTTTGGACTATAAAGAAGAAAAAGACTGAATTATCTGTACTGAGACATTGGGATTTACATACCATTGCAGTGTTTCTCCGAGCACCTTAGAGGAATCCTCAGTGAGTACTTTGTACATATCATCTTCTTCTAGTTTCCGTTTATGACCAATGACGAATAAAGGATTTAGCCAGCTGTCAAAAGAAAGATTAGTCTCCATGTAATTATTGTACAAGACAAACATAAATTAACTTACTTTCTTTCTTTCTTTCTTTCTTTCTTTCTTTCTTTCTTTCTTTCTTTCTTTCTTTCTTTCTTTCCCTCCCTCCCTCCCTCCCTCTCACTCTCATAACACACACCTACATCCAGTGATGAGATTCAAATAATTTTACAACCAGTTCTCTGCCCTAATGACCACCTGGGGAGGTGGGGCTCGGTGGTCATGTGACTGGGTGGGCGTGGCAACTCAACATCACTCAGGTCGATGGGCGTTTCGCCTTAGCTGTTACAATGTAATAAGGGCTAACCAAAGAGGCGGTTTCTGTAAGCAGGGCAATAAAGATTAGGTTAGAAACAACACCAGAATGTTTCCTTCCTGCCTTCCTTACAGGATTAGCCCTGTAAAGTGGAAAAAAACAAAAGGAGATTTCTTTCAACAACTGGTCTGCCGAACTGCTTAGAAAGTTAACAACCGGTTCTCCCGAATAGGTGCAAACTGGCTGAATCCCATCACTGCCTGTATCTCTTTAAAGATATTTAACGTTAGTTCACACAGTGGAGAGGATGCTCACAAAGCTACAATAAAATTCTAGTACTTGGAGTGGGGGAGGACTTTAGAAGTTACAAATAGATTGAGAGCAGAAAGTTTTATGTGATGCTACTCTATAAATATCCAAAATGTTCATCAAAACATGAAATCATTAGCAATATATAAATTACAGTGGATTATAAACATAACAATTGAAGTCGAGGACTTCAGCAACAATATGTTGGATTTCACTGCCATGATTCCTAATATTGTAACCTTCCATGGACTAGTATTTTTAGAATAGCCACAGATCATTCCCAATGCTAGTTGTTTTGTAAACTTTTTTTAAATATTTGCCAGGGACACCTAGCTATATATAGTTACAAGAAGTTAAGAGTCTCTGGGACCTGCTTGCTCGTTTTGTCCTGTTATGTAAGACAAGCCTCACTTCTTCTTTTTTTGGTGTGGAATTTTGAGAGCATGTCATGAAAATAGCTGCATCTGTGACGTGTTTGCTTATTGCCAAAACCGCTTAAGGAAGGTGCTCCAAATGATTTTCAGGATATTCTCAAGTGCCTTGGTGAAAACTGCCTGCCAGCCTCCCAAACAGACCTGACAGGAAACACAACAAAAGCCACCGAGTAGCTGGGTGTTGCAGGGCATGTGGTGTGCGCACGCAAGTGCATCTGACTAGGATGCCCGGCCCCCTGCACAGCGTACCAGTTGCAACAGAGTCTGGAACCCACCACTGATTCAATCCTGTACCTGAACTGCTGATATCCACACTAAGACATTTTTCAATGTTCAACTGAATTTTCATCTAGCATCTCTCAACAACCCGGAAACGATTTAAAAAAAGGAGCATCCACCACAAAATGAACTTTAGTGGCTTGCTAAGTACACATTGCTTTAACCTGACATTTCTTCTCACTACTTTTGTTGGGTTTTTTTTTTTGTTCTGTTTGCTGACCCAACCTTTGTGGGCCCAAGGGTAAGAAGAATGGACAATCATTACTCCAGCTGCATAGTTTTTCAGCTCTCTCCCTAAATTCAAAAGACTTTCTAAAGCCATGCCCTTTGGACTTTCAGCCATTCCTTCAAGTATTACAGGCAGTGAACTATTTCTATTGGCTTATTAATTAGCAAAGTTTTAGTGCCTTCTCCTGAGCAACCCTAAAGAGAGTGACATTTACACACACACACACACACACACACACACACACACACACCTCTTCTGCTAGTCCAGTGCCTTGAGCTATGCATCCCTGACCTGGCTGGTGTTTTTTTTCTCGTTTCCAAGAAATAGGAGGAGAGGGCAGATAACAAGAAACAAAATACCTTTGAGTCAAAATTCTTTTGCTTCTTGACTTTTAGCCATTTTTCTTCCTCTGTATGTTCTTTCCTTAACTATCCTATTGTCTATTTCAGTTTTGTATATTTTGGATATTTGAATATCAGCTCTCTCATGCTGGTTAATGACTGCAATAAAAGTTAAGTACATTAACGCAGCTAGTTAAGTTATATCCTTAAATTCCAGAATGTGCTCAGGCTCAATTTGAGACAATATTTACCTCCATCATTGCAAATCGAAAGTAGACTGCCTCTGGCTTGAAGCCAAGCTAAATTTTGGGAAGTCATCCAAAGCAATTACTGTATTATAAGCGGAGTGTCTGAAATCTAAGAGCCATGGTGGCCCAGTGGTTAGAGTGAAGTTAGAGTGAAGTTAGAGTGAATTTCAAGTGCAGTAC
The DNA here is from genome assembly GCA_039707465.1 of Rhabdophis nuchalis. Lineage (NCBI taxonomy): Eukaryota > Metazoa > Chordata > Lepidosauria > Squamata > Natricidae > Rhabdophis > Rhabdophis nuchalis. Next base: position 23,122,207 of record CM077651.1, read on the forward strand.
TGCAGGCTACTTCTGCTGATCACCAGCTGCCAGCAATTTGGCAGATCGAATCTTATCAGGCTCAAGGTTGACTCAGCTTTCCATTCTTCCGAGGTCGGTAAAAGGAGGACCCAGATTGTTGAGAAAAATATGCTAACTCTGTAAACCACTTAGAGAGGGCTTTAAAGCACTGTGAAGCAGTATATACGTCTAAGTGCTATTGCTATTACTAAATGAGCAGAGTTAATTTTACAGAAGTAGTAATTCACCTACCTCCACTCCTAAATTTTAAATCCTAAATTAATAAACTGCATAAACTTGTTCAGGACAACATATTACTAATTATACCAAAAGTAAAGCCACAGGAGAGAAAGTTCTACTTCTAAGAAAGTAAGGTTGGGGTCAGTCAGCTATGAGTTCCGGACTCAGCATGCACATCTCTACAGCCCATGAGTCATATAAAGCAAGCAGGTCTTCATGTTTTTCCTGCAAGGAAATGAAAATACAGCAGGGCTGCATATATATAGATGCCAGCATCTAGCAGGAAAGACATTTGCATTTTGGTGGGTCATAAATGTTATCAGCCTAGGCTTCAGAATGTGGTCTATTTTCCTGGGGTTTGCCCAAACTCTGTCAATGCCAGGATGGGATATTTCCATTCCCACATCGCCTCCACACCCACCCAAAAAAATCCTAAATCTTGTAAATCCAATGATATGAGATTATCTGAACATGGAATTTTCTGCCTTCACAGCCTTGAGGAAAATTTTATTTCCTCTTAGGGAACAAAATTGGAGCCCACCCATAGAAAAGCAAAGGAAATAATAAGATTATCAGGTGTTCCTTGATAACAAACCATGAAGAGAACAATAAACAAAGCAACATTATCATTCAAAAGAAGGACTAGGGGAGACATGATAGCAGTGTTCCAATATCTCAGGGGTTGCCACAAAGAAGAGGGAGTCAAACTATTCTCCAAGGCACCTGAGGGTAGAACAAGAAGCAATGGGTGGAAACTAATCAAGGAGAAAAGCAACTTAGAACTAAGGAGAAATTTGCCTCCAGAAGTTGTGAACGTTCCAACATTGGAGGTTATTAAGAAGATGTTGGATAACCACTTGTCTGAAATGGTATAGTGTTTCCTGTCTAGGCAGGGGGTTGGGCTAGAAGACCTCCAAGGTCCCTTCCAACTCTGTTATTCTATTCTATTCTATTCCATACATTGCAGGAATATTGGAAAAGCTCAGGAGCATCTTCAGCCAACACAACATACATGCATACTTCAAAGCCAAGAATTCACTAAGGCAGAAGCTTGTTCACACCCAGACACAAACGGAGTGATGTGGAATATGCAATACAGTGTAGTGAGCCATGTGCAGACCTGTACATTGGGGAAACAAAACAACCACTTCATAAACACATGGCACAACACAGGAGAACAAACCCATCAGGACTAGATTCAGCAGTCCATCTGCATTTAAATAGGCCACTCTTTTGAAGACAGCATGGTAGGCCACTCTTTTGAAGACAGGGGACCGCTGGTTTGAAGGCCACTCTAAATAGGCCACTCTTTTGAAGACAGGGGATTGCTGGTTTGAAATAGGGTTCAAGGAGGCCATGTAGGTCAAAATTGAACAGCCCTCTCTCAACAGAGGGGGGGATATGACATCAAATTTAACAGAATAACAGAGTTGGAAGGGACCTTGCAGGTCATCTAGTCCAACACCCTGCCCAAGCAGGAGACCCTACATCTGCCTCTACCTAGATCATCTATCTCCAGTCTATAACACAGTCCTTTCAACAGTTCTAAGAAGGCTCCACATCCATTTGCACTGCTCAGGTGACCCTAAGAACATAGATGAACGTCCAAGTGATGACATGGCTCCACTTGCCACTTCAGGCATGCGTGCCATAGGTTCGCCATCACGGGTGTAGGGTGTTTAGTTCTTAGAGGCATTGAGCCAAACCAAGACTGCACTATATTGTTGTGACTTTCACTAAAAAGCTTCAAACAGGAGGGATGGGTGGGGTTTCAGCTACTTATTATTTTCAAAAGTGACATAAATTAAGGAAGTGTGAAAATTTCAGTTTGCATCATTTCTAAATCGGTGTAAGTGGACAGGTCACAACTACATTGTTCTGCAATCTGCAATCATTTCAGGGGTTGTTTTTTTCCCCTTTAATCATTCGTGTCATAAATTACGCATGTTAACTTGGTTTATTGCCCAGACAGCTTTCCCCAAAGTATTACCCAAGAATTATTCCAGCAGCCATTTCCAGAAATGTATGCATGACCACACACGCACACGCACAGACAAAAAACCACCTCTATCACCCAAGCAGAAAATCTATGTTCCTAGCATTTTTTCTAAGATCTGTAGAGAAGAACAACAGAAATGGAGGTAAATTTAGATGATACCAAACTTGCAAGCTACATCATCAGCCTTCAATTTAAATTTAAGGGGGACGGCCTCCTATGGCTTCTGAGATAGAACCCCTTTTCCATTGGCTCAAAGACTATACTCAAAAGTGGGTTGATTTAAGGCCCCTTCAGCCAAAATCCTAACTTCCTAAAAATGCTTTAAAGCTGGGCTGAATGTTTGAGGACCTGTCAATTCTGGGGACCAAATATGGCTCTAGGCTCATGCCTCGGCATGCTGAAGAGCTTTGGAAACCACATTCCTATGGAGCAGTGCACTTTTGGCCCTCTGATTTATGAGCCAATCCACTCTGTGATTCTCTCCAGAGTTTAATATTGGGAACAGAGTCCCTCTTTTTCCAGCAACATCAACAGGAAAGCAGCCTGAAGGACATGCTGGAACATTTGCCAACTTCAAAACAGTCCAAAAAATGGCCTGAAAACAGCCTGAAAAATGGTGCTCTGGTCCCCGCGTAGACCAGCGGGCAATGGCAGGCGTGCCCACAGAGAGGGCTCTGCATGGGTTTGCCATCATGGCCCTAGGCCTTTAGCCCACAACCTTTTGGGTACTAGGGACCGGTCCCATGGAGAGAGGTTTTTCTGCAGACCAGAGGTTTCATGTGCAGCATCCCATGGATAGGGCTTCACTTGTTTGTATGGTCCAGTTTCTGGCATTCTGCATCCCAGTGCCTGTCCAGAGACCATGCTCTAGAACCGTGATGGCGAACCTATGGCACGGGTGCCACAGGTGGCATGCAGAACCATTTGTTAGGGCACGTGAGGCGTTGCCCTGTCAGCTCCAGTGCGCATGTGTGCACTGGCCAGCTGATTTAGGCCTTCTTTTGAGGCCATTTTTTGCCCTCTGGAGGCTTCAGGGAGGCTCCTGAAGCCTCTGGAAGTGGGTGGGAGGCTGTTTTCACCCTCCCCAGGCTCCTAGAAAGCCTCTGGAGCCTGGAGAGGGCAGAAAAAGCACACCAAAAGCAGGGGGCCGCCACATAGCATTATGGGTGTGGCACACCTGCGCACGTCTCCCCTGTATTCCCCCCGCTTTTGGCACATGAGCCAAAAAAGGTTTGCCATCACTGCTCTAGACTAACACACAAGAAGGACAAGTGGGGCATCAGCAATCCTGGCCTATGTGTATTTAACATTGCAGTTCCTCCTCCACACCTACCAGTATGAGAAACCAGTGTTGGAAACCTACATTGAAGAATCCTTAATATTTGAGCTAAATCCAATATTTTAACAAAGCAGAAATGTATGAATTGCACTTCTTTCCATTAACATTTAAACTGAGTTATAAAGTATTATAAAATACAAAATATAAAGTAAATAGAAAAGCAGTGGAGGGGAGGGGAAAGAGAATTAAGGAAAGATAAGAAAGAAAAAGAAGCATTGACTTCCAACTCTCTCTGTTATAGTAAAAAGGCATTAACGTCAAATCACAGCTTTTTGCTTTTCCATAATGGTACGAACAAGTCATTTCTATAAAGATCTATCAATCTAAAACTCAAAGTTTCAGAGTTTCATTCTTCTCTGCCTCAAGCACAAAGTTCAGAAGCTGTCTCTATGTGGAAATCAAAGTACTTATATTCTTTTCTTCAATCAAAGTGGTCAGTTTCAGCCAACTTCATCAACTTCTGCAACCATTCCATAGCAGTGGTGGGGTTCAAAAAAATTTACTACCGGTTCTGTGGGCATGACTTAGTGGGCGTGGCATGGCTTGGTGGGTGTACTTGGTGGGCATGGCAGAGGAAGGATACTGTAAAATCTCCATTCCCACCCACTACAGGGAAAGATTACTGCAAGATCCCCATTCTCTCCTGTCAACTGGGATTCGGGAGGCAGAGAATAGATTGGAGCGGGGCTGGTCAGAGATGGTATTTATTGGTTCTCCGAACTACTCAAAATTTCCGCAACTGGTTCTACAGAACTGGTCAGAACCTGCTGAATACCACCCCTGGTCCATAGTAGGAATCGAAGTGTCCTTTCATTTTTGTGCATACAATAGTCTTGCTGAAGTGCAATACAATTACACTTCTTTAAAATAGAACAGAAATGTGAAGTGGGAGAGTTTTACCAGGGGTGCATTACAATGCATCTCTCCATGGGAACAGAGAAGTATCAGTCTGCTCTAAAGCCCAAATTGATACATGGAAAATAAGAACATGAGTAAAAGGTCTGCTACTTTTAAATATGTAACATTTTACTTTGCCTTTAAAGACTGCAGTTCAACTTACAATGTAACACTTACAACGGAATATCAAAATACAACTGTCATAAGTTCAGAAATCACTTCAACCAAGTTTTAGGATAAAGAGTTACTTGTTTAAGAATAAAACCGTTAAAATAAGGTAAAGTTTTGCAAAAGAAGCATTGCCCAGCCAATCCATTTCTTCAGTTTACAGAAATTATCATATCATATCAAACAAGTATTACTCATAACAATTGCCCAACACTGGAGAAAACCCCAAGAGTTCAGTGAGACTCATACCAGATATAAGCAAATATAAAGGTCAAACAGTTCAAATAACTCAAGATAAAACTTAGCCTATTATATGTTGTACACGGTTTCCATGGCAGGCATCCTTCTTAAAATCTTTGTATCCACTAAAACAGTTATTTGGATACTACTGCTAAAACTCAACAATAAATAAGAACTAAACATCTTATATACTCATTTCTATTTTTTAAAAACCCATAAAATATTAAGGAGTCCATGAAATGTAGTTTGCCCTTCTAAACAGTTCATATTTTGGGGAACAAGCAAACTATTTTTACTACCTGTTGGTATTTTCCATGGCATGAAAGCAGCCAAAACCGCCCAAAACACAGGCAGCTTTTGATTGTTTTCTGGGCCATTGCTGGGCTATTTTCAGGCCATTTGGGGCCATTTTGCAGGCCATTTTTAGGCCCCTTTTGGCACTCTGGCAAAAAAAACAAAAAATGGCCTGAAAAACAGCCTAAAGTGTTAGACTTGTGGACTTCAACATGCTGCCTGGGGAATTCTGGGAGTTAAAGTCCACAAGTTTTAAAGTTTCCAAGTTTGGACATTCCTATTCTAGTCCAACCCCCTGCTGGAGCAGGAGAGACCCTGTGCTAATTCAGATAAATTGGGATCCAGTCTCTTCTTGAAAGCCTCCAGTGATGGAGCATCCACACATTCTGAAGGCAAGTATTCCATTGGTTAATTGCACTCACTGTTAGGAAATTTCTCCCTAGTTCTAGGTTGCTTCTCTCCTTGGTTAGTTTCCATCCATTGTTTCTCATCTTGCTTTTTGGTGCTTAGGAAGATAGGTTGACTCCCCACTTCTTTATAGGAGACCCTCAAATATTAGAATACTGCTGTCATGTCTCGCCTCATTCTTGTTGCTTGGGCAAAGTGGGCAGATTGGGGCATTGTTTAATACTATTTATTAAACAATGTCATCTAGTGAGATCTCGGAAGCATGCCTTCTCTGTTATATCACCTGCCTTTTACAACGTCATTCCCCCACCCCCAATAATTCCATTCTATAAAAGTTCTACAAATATTTGTAAATTTGGCTTTTCTCCCAGGTATGGGCTAAATTGTTTTTGAGGCCCTGAATTATTTTATAGAGCAGTGGGTGGTTTTCTCTAAGCATACATGCCCTTTTTCTATTCAATTGTTGGGTTTTTTTTTCCTTTTAGCTATGTAAGCTACTTAAGAGTTATTTGGGAGTCAGGCAGCCTTCCAAATCTAAATACATAAATTAACTTCCTTACGTACTTAGTACTTACTAACTTTTGGTCTTTCAGCCTCTCCCTAAATTTTATTTTGTTTCCTTTCTTTTTTTTTTAATTAAACAAAATGAAGATGGATAATTCCAAGGTTTACAAAGTGAAAGGCAAAGTAAAAAGTAAAGTTAAGAAAAAATGAAAAAACAAAAACAAAACAAAAAGAATTTGGAATTTCAGAGATTTGGGGCAAGAAGTAAATGTACTAGACTCTACACAGCCCCACATAAAGTATCTTCTGTAATCAAAAGATGAAACAAGTGAAGCTATTTTAGTAATTTCTACTAGGAATTAATATCTTCTGTTGGATTGGGAATCAGTAGAGCTTCTTTCTTTAGATGTTCCTACTAAATATGGAGGTAAAGGAGAGGCCTCTCCCTGTCTAGCCATAGTCTTGGATCCATGTTACTAAAATTGTCTGCAGACAGCTCAAACTCAATTTGTTTTAATGCACAATTAGCTAACTACAGTAAAATAGATGCACTCATAATTCTGTCTAAGAATATAAGTAGTGCTTTGTTAGGTCAGACCACTGGCCCAACTAGTCCAGGAATAGTTGGACTACACTCCAAAACTCCAGAAGATAGGCTTAAGATACAGAAGGATCTTGACAGACTTGAACATTGGGCACTATGTAACAAAATGAAATTCAGTAGTGAAAAAAGTAAGGTTCTACTTTTAGAAAAGAAAAACAACATGAACAGGTATAGTATAGGTAGTACCTCACTCAATGGTAGTAATTATGAGAGGGATCTTGGAGTCCTAGCAGACAATCACTTAAATATGACCCAGAAGTGTGTAGCAGCTGCCAAAAAAGCCAACACAGTTCTAGGCTGAATAAACAGAGGGATAGAATCAAGATCATGTGAAGTGTTAATACCACTTTATAATGCCTTGGTAAAGCCACACTTGGAATACTGTATCCAGTTTTGGTCGCCACAATGTAAAAAAGATGTGGAGACTCTAGAAAGAGAGCAGAGAAATGCAACAAAGATGATTAAGGGGCTGGAGGCTAAAACATATGAAGAACGGTTGCAGGAACCGGGTATGTCTAGTTTAATGAAAAGAAGGACTAGGGGGAGACATGATACCGGTGTTCCAATATCTCAGGGGATGCCACAAAGAAGAGGGAGTCAAGGTATTCTCCAAAGCACCTGAGGGTAGAACAAGAAGCAATGAATGGAAACTAATCCTCCTAATCTCAATCAGGAGGTTGTGAGTTCAATCCTACGTAGAGGCAGATGGTAGGGTCTCCTGCTTGGGCAGGGGGGTTGGACTAGATGACCTACAAGGTCCCTTCCAACTCTGTTAATCTATTAATCAAGGAGAAAAGCAGTTTAGAACAAAAGAGAAATTTCCTGACAGTTAGAACAATTAATCAGTGGAACAACCTGCCTCTAGAAGCTGTGAATGCCCCAACACTGGAAGTCTTTAAGAAGATGTTGGATAGCCATTTGTCTGAAATGGTTTAGGGTTTCCTGCCTAAGCAGGGGATTGGACTAGAACATCTCCAAATGCTTATTCTATTCTATTCTATTCTATTCTATTCTATTCTATTCTATTTATATATTTTTATTCCTTAGCCTTAGCTTAGCTTATCCACAGGAGGATTTCCTCTTTTTTCCATGGATGTTAAACTTACTGAGAAATTGTTGATGGGGGACTTTATCATAGGCTTTTTGATCTAAGCAGATTATGTCTGCTTGCTCACCCTTAACCATACATTTATTAACACCTTCAAATACTCTAGTAGATTAGCTAGACAGGACCACCCTTAGTGGAGCCTTGTTAGGTATCCTTGAGCAAAGTCAGTGTTTTGTGTATCTGGTAATTTTATCTTGAAAAATAACTTTCATTATCATCCTGGAAAAGATGTTAATCTGACAGGCCTATAATTTCCTAGATCTCCCTGGGAACCATCCTTAAAAATTGAAGTTATATTGGCCACCTTCCATTCCACCCTACAGAAACCGAATGCAGAGACAGGTTGCCTATTGAAGTTGGTAGGTTGACAAATCTCAGCTTTAAGATCCTTAATAACTTGGGTAGATACTTTATACTTCAAATGCTTTGGAACATACTTCAAAAGTAGCTGAAGCAATTTAAAAAAAGGTTTCCAAAACCCCCTTTGAAGGAACAAATCACTGATAAACTCACATTCATTGCAGCTAATCCTTACAACAGTGACCATTCAAAGTTACAATGGCACAGATAAAAGTGGCTTCTGATTATTTTTCAGACTTACAACTGTTGCAGATCCCCATGGTCATGTGACCAAAATTCAGATGCTTGCCAATTGATTCATAGCAGTTAGTTGTCGACTTACAATAGTTCATTTAGTGACTGCTCAAAGTTACAACGGTGGTGAAAAAAGGGACTTAGAACCATTTTTCCCAGTTATGACCTTTGCTACATCCCTAGGATCATGTGATCAAAATTCAGATGCTATGCAACTGGTTCATATTTATGACTGTTGCTTGGTCCCAAGATCACGTGATCCCCTTTTGCAATCCTTCTGACAAGCAAAATCAATGGAGAAGCTGGATTCACTCAACAAAAGTGTCTGGATTCACTTAACAACAGTCAATGGGGAAACCAGATTCACTTTACAATCAACTGCAGTGATTCACTTAACAACTGTGCCAGGTAAAGGCATGCAACGGGGCAAAACTCACTTGACAAATGTTTCACTTAGCAACACAAATGTTAGCGTTAATTGTGGTCGTAGGTTGAGGACTACCTGTATTAGGAAGAGCAAGCTGACAGTTCTCAAGGAAGAACTAGCTCTTCCTTTTTAGAGGAGAATCTTCTACGCCCTCATAGCATGCAGGTGTTCTGCTCTGCTGAAAGGAAAGCCAGTGCCCGCATAACTGCATCGGGACAGAGAGATGCTGCAGACTGCGGGTGCCCAGATAAAAGAGGGAAGGTGCTACAACAAAGCAGGAGATTTGCACTCACTCACACGGCTTCTGACATTCAGTATATAGATAGACCTTGTTTAACGACCGCTCGTTCAGCGTTCAAAATTAGACCAATCATTCAGTGACCATTGCAATCATTGCAGGGTCCCTGAAGTCATGTGATTACGATACGGGCATTCAGCAACCAGCTGGCAACTACAACATTGCAATGTCCTGCAATCATGTAATCATGATTTGCAATCTTAGCTTCTGTGTCCAGCAAGAAAAATCAATGGGAAAGCCAGGAGGAGGCCATAAATGGCTGTCGATGACCAGTGGATACTGCGACTCTGCAGGATCCATTTGCCCAACAATAACAACTGGGGCTGCCAAAACTGCCATCGTTAAGTTAGTGCAATCAGATTGGCATCGTTCTTTACTACCAATTACTTAGTGATAAAGTTCCCAGCCCCAATTACTTTTGATAAGCAAGGTTTACTTGTAGTTTCAACAAACTTATTGATGTAATTAAGCTACATGAGGTTGCATGGCTGGAATGGAAATGAGTACAGGAAGGGAAGGGAAGGGAATAGAATGGAATGCAATGGAATGGAATAGAATGGAAACGAAACTTTATTATCACATTAAATGTATACTAATCAACATACATTAAAATGAAATTTTGTTGCATTCAGCTCTTTAAAAGATAATCACTATACTGTACATATAACCTCCCCCTACATCAGGCATGTCCAAAGTCCGGCCCGGGGGCCATTTGCGGCCCGGGGGTCGGTTTAATACGGCCCTCCAACAGCCCTCCCTGCTATGTATAAATGTGGCCCTCCCTTCCTCCCTCTGTCTCTGGGGCTGTGTGGCTGGGAGGGAGGTGGACGGAGGTTATGGACGCCTCCTCCCACAGCGGGCGAGGGAGCAGGCGGGGTGAGCACCCAAGGCTACCGTCATCTTAAGCACCACCGAGGCTGTCGCCCGGCAGGAGCGTCAGGCAGGGAAGCCGGTCGTGCCTCCATTGCTGCACGTTCTGGGGCTGCGAAGCTGGGAGGGAGGTGAACGCGCGGCCCCAGAATGTCTGCTTGGCGCGTTCACCTCCCTCCCAGCCACGCAGCCCCAGAACATGCAGCTCCTGCCGTACAAGGTCGCCCGGCAGGGGCGTCAGGCAGGGAAGATGGACGCGCGGCCTCAGAACATAAGCCGTGGTGCCTGCCGGAGGGAGCCGCGATGGAGCCGCGACCGGCTTCCCTGCCTGACGCCCCTGCAGGGCAACAGCCTCAGTGGTGCTTAAGATGACGGTAGCTTTGGGTGCTCACCCCGCCTGCTCCCTCGCCCGCTGCGAGTGGCGAGGGAGTGACTGACAGACACAGAGAGAGACAGAAGGGGAGGGAGGGAAAGACAGAGAGACAGACAGAGACAGAGAGAAAGAGAGGAAGGGAGAAAGACGAAGAGAGACACAGATAGAGAATGAATCAGAATCGGATTGAATCGGAGACAGACGGGGAAAGAGGGAGAGACAGACATACAGAGAGAAGGAGGGAGGGAGAGAATCAGAGAGAGTGACACACACAGAGACAGGGAGAGACAGAGAGAGGGAGGGAGAGACAGATAGATAGAGACTGATTAAGTGAGTGAGAGACAGACAGACAGACAGACACACACAGAGTGACAGAGAGAAAGAGAGAAAGAGAGAAAGAGAAAGAAAGAGAAAGAAAGAGAAAGAGAGAAAGAAAGAGACAGAAAGAGAAAGAGAGAGAAAGAGAGAGAGAAAGAAAGAGACAGAAAGAGAGACAGAAAGAAAGAGAAAAAGAGAGAGAAAGAAAGAGAGAGAGAAAAAGGGAAAGAAAGAAAGAAAGAGCGAAAGAGAGAGAGAGAAAGAAAGAGAGACAGAAAGAAAAAGAGAGAGAGAGAAAGAAAGAGAGAAAGAGAGAGAAATGGAGAGAGAGAGAGAGGAAGAGAGAGAGAGTGAGAGAGAAAGGGAGACAGAAAGAAAGAGAAAAAGAGAGAGAGAGAAAGAAAGAGAGAAAGAGCGAGAGAAATGGAGAGAGAGAGAGAGAGAGGAAGAAAGAGAGAGAGAGAGAAAGAGAAAAAGAGAGAGAGAAAGAAAGAGAGAAAGAGCGAGAGAAATGGAGAGAGAGAGGAAGAAAGAGAGAAAGAGAAAGAGGTAGGTAAGTTTTTTTTAAATTTATTTTCAATACATTGTGAAAACTCAACTGTCAGTTGATCTTAATGTTATGAAATGAAAAGTATGTCATTTGCAATTAACTTGGCATAAAATAATTTATTTGCATTTAATTGTAATGGTTCAAAGAATGTTCGGAAAAGTGTTCGGCCCTCCACCATGTTCACTTCATCCAATCTGGCCCTCTTTGAAAAAAGTTTGGACACCACTGCCCTACATACACATACATATGACGCAAAGAAACATCACATTCTAGTTCAAATGTATACATATACACGGAATGGAATGGAATGGAATGGAATGGAATGGAATAGAATAGAATAGAATTCTTTCCTGGCCAAGTGTGATCACACACACAAGGAATTTGTCTCCAATGCAGAAGCTCACAAGTAATAGATCACAGGTCATAATCATAGTTACATAGTTGCAAGGTTGAAGAGGATTGTATTAACTTTTAGGTATTCCACTTTGCTTCTGATGATTTTTAGATTAAAAATCTACCCAAGGAGATTTTATTTTGTTCCAGACCTAAACTCGATTTGAAGGGTTTGAAGTTTCAAATTCCTCCAAGATTTCTTGGAGTTGAAAAACAAAACCTTGCTTAAGTGTAGGAAACTAAACACAGATGAATAATTATCGTTCTGCAAGCATCATTCTGACTTTCAAAAATGACATACTATTTCTAAAGAGTGCTGAAATATCTCAGCGTTGTGTAAGAAAATCAAGTAATGAATGTGTATGATTCCCAAACAAATATTATAAACATTTATTTTCTGTGTCACGTGACAATACCACTTTCAGTCATTAACTATTAACTTCAGGAAATTTCTAAGTATTTAATCTATTAATTACATTCCAGCAAGACAGTGTGTTTTTACTTTTATTTCTTGATCTTAATACATGAAGAGACAAGCAGAAATACATTGTTTTCTTAACTCCTATATAATAAAAAGCAAAGTGGCCTTCTTAACTATAATTTAGATTTATACACTGAGAAACTATAGCTTTTATCGCAAATTAATACAGCCCAATTGTTGTCCAAGTAATGCATCAGTTATAATTTGCAAAACATTATGTTTAAGTTCAAATAATAATTGAATAATGATTCAATTAATGATAATAGAACATCCACTTACTGCGCTGTATTTTAGCACTGAAAGGTTATGCTCCTACTAAGTAGAAATTGCTACAAAGTATATATTTTTTCCAAATAGAAATACACATAACTAGAGTGTGAGATGGCATAGTGTTTAATAAGAAGAAATCTGATTGTAAACTGACCATAATACAGGTAGTCCTGGACTTATGACCACAATTGCTAATTGCTAAGTGAGAAATTTGTTAAATGAGTTTTGCCCCATTTTATGACTTTTCTTTTAACATTTGTTAAGTGAATCACTGCCGTTCTTAAATTAGTAACATCATTTTTAAGTGAATCTGGCTTCCCCATTTACTTTGCTTGTCAAAAGGTTGCAAAAGATGGTCCCCCAGTTGTCCTGACCCCAGGACACTGCAACGGTCATAAATATAAATCAACTGTCAAGCATCCATCTGACCATGGGGATGTTGCAATGGTCACAAGTGTGGGAAATGGTCATAAGTCGCTTTTTTCAGTGCCGTTGTAACTTTGAACGGTCACTAACTGAACTGTTGTAAGTCAAGGAATACCTGTACTATAGAATTCAAATAGACAAGCATGTGCCGTACAAAAACCCAGACTTAATCATTGTTGATAAGGAAGGCAATAAAAAAATTCGAGATAGTGAACATTGCAACAGCTGGAGAAATAACAGAAGAGAAGAGGAAGAATCACAAAATTCAAAGAAGAAGAAGAAGAAGAAGAAGAAGAAGAGGAAGAGGAAGAGGAAGAGGAAGAGGAAGAAGAAGAAGAAGAAGAAGAAGAAGAAGAAGAAGAAGAAGAAGAAGAAGAAGAAGAAGAAGAAGAAGAAGAAGAAGAAGAAGAAGAAGGAGGAGGAGGAGGAGGACTGGGGCAAAAGAAAGCAAGGATAGTACCAATAGTAGCATCTGGAGAGCCCCTTGACCACCATCAATATTGCGAAAATCACAATTAGTTCCATTGCAAAAGTCAGCTTTACTTGGAACAGCTTCCATCCTGCAACAATATTTAATATTATCAAACATCTCAAGTTTGATAAGTTATTGAGTTATAGGTAGTTCTTGACATACAACAGTTCATTGGCGACCATCCAAAGGTACATCCGCACTGGGGGGGAAATGATTTATGACCGTTTTTTTCATGTGACTTATGACCTCTGCAGCATCCCCATGATCATGTGACCAAAATTCAGGAACCTGGCAATTGGTTCATATTTATGACCGCAGCTGTGTCCCAGGGTTGTGTGATCCCCTTCTGCAACCTTCTAACAAGCAAAGTCAATGGGGAAGCCAGATTCACTTAACAACAGGGTCACTAACTTATCGACTGCAGTGATTCATTTAACAACTGTGGCAAGAAAAGTCGTAAAATGGGGCACAACTCACTTAAGAACTGTCTCGCTATGATTGTTAAGTTGCGGACTACCTGTATTGCCTTCCAGGTTTACACACAACAAGGTGTGTGTGTGACACAAATGCTTTACAAAGGATTGTGCAGTTGTTCAGGCAAAGAAGAGGTGACCTGAACAAGCAGGTTGGTCAAATTTCTTCAAACTTTACACCCCCAAATGGAGCATTTGCAGCCCAATGGGGCAGAAAAGTCAATACAATGGCCACCGCCATGAGATCACAGCCCTGCACCCCCTCCTTTTTTTTTTTGTACACGTATGAAGATGGCATGGGGCTTTAATCACATGGCCACAGCTGCCATCTTCACTTTTTTGCCCTCCCCTCCACAGATGCACCTGCACCCACGTGGCTGAACAATTTCATTTGAAAACCGCTGTGATTGAACCACTTGAAATATTAAAGCAGTAAAACTAAACAGCCATTTGGCCACCTAGAACCAAAACATTCTATCTATGGGGAGGGAATAGGGAAGCTACCATACAGTGACTAAGTGAATCTGGCTTCCCCATTGATTTTGCAAAAGAGGATCCCACAACCCTGGGACGCAGCCATGGTCATAAATATGAAGTAGTTGCCAGGTGTCTGAATTTTGGTCACATGATCATAGAGAGGCTGCAAAGGTGATAAGTCACATGAAAAAATGGTCCTGAATCACTATTTTCAGTTCGCAACTGTACAAAATTGGTCGTAAGTCCCATTTTTCAACCCTCGTTGTAACTTTGAATGGTCACTAAACAAACTGCTGTAAGTCTACCTTAAGACGCATTAAGAAGTACAGGTAGTCCTCGACTTACAACAGTTCATTTAGTGACCATCCAAAGTTACAACGGCACTCAAAAAAGTGACAATGATTGTTTTATTACCTTTCCAGCATCCCTATGAACATCTGACCAAAATTCAGAGGCTTGGCAACTGGTTCATATTGATGACGGTTGCAGTGTCCCATGGTCCCATGCGACCTTCTGAGAGGGGCAAAGTCAATGTGGAAAGCCAGATTCACTTAACAACCCTGTCACTACCTTATCCACTGCAGCGATTCACTTAACAAAGGTGGCAAGAAAAGTCGTAAAATGGGGCAAAACTCACTGAACAAATGTTTCCCTTGCCACAAAAATCCTGGGCTCAATGACAGCCTGTAAGTCAAGGACCACCTGGGTGAGAATATCCAGGGAAATACAACTGAGAGACCCCGCATTTCCAAGAGGTTCAGAGATTAAAGCAAAGTCAACAGGGGAAAACCAGATACACGTAACTCGCTTACTTAACCCGGGCAGCGATTTGTTTAACCATCGCGAGGAAAGAAAAGTCCGTAACGTGGGTGAAAACTCACTTAACCGATGTCTCGCTTAACCACAGAAAGTTTGGGCTTCGTTGTGCTCGTTAGCCGAGGACTACCTCTAAGCCCAAAGTGGTCAATTACGTAAGACGCCTTGAGTCGCCATGGGGGCAATATCAATTCAATGAATACATAAATACATAAATAAATGGGGGGTGGGGTCGGTTTGGCCTCCTGCGCGCCTTCAGACGCGCTTCTGTCGCGAGTCGACCTGAGCGACGCTCTCGGAAGCCGAGCGCCGAGCCCGCCTTGCACCTGCCTCCGAGAGATTCCCATCTTTCTTTCGGTTTTGGCGGCGAAAGCAACTTCTTCGCTCTCTCTCGCTCTCCCCTCCAATAACGCCTTGCTGAGAATAAGCCGGGGGGCGCTCCACAAGCCGACTCGGCTGCCTCATTCATTGCGCGTGGGGAGTGGGGAAAACCCGGCGGCTTCGGGGAGAAAGCGGAGACGGGCGAGGCGAAGGGTTTGGTGAGGGAAACCGACTCACCAGAAGAAAAGGCGCGAGCAGAAGTTGGCATCCCACGAAGGGTTGGCTTTCTCGTCCCGGGAGGGAAGCGCCTCCATCGAGCCCGCCGGCAGAAAGAAGAAGAAGAAGAAGGGGAACCTGCGCGACCTCGACGCGCTCAGATTTCTTCCCCTCAGGCGGAGAAGGACGAGCGAGCGAGCGAGCGGCGGGCAGAGCTGGAGGCGCTTCCGGGCAACCCGACACCCGGCTCACCCGCGGCGGCTGCCTCTAGAGGGAGCCGGCCGGGGAGAGAGCTGGCAGCCCGCCCGCCGCCGGCGCTCTCAAGCGTCCGCGCGCCTTCCTGGCTCGGCGGCGGGCGACGCGTGCGCCTGGCCCGGCTCTCCTTCGCGGAAGTCGAGGCTCGCCGGGTCGGACCCGAGGCCGCCGCTTTCTTCTAACGCCAGGGCTGAAGACTGTGAGGGGGAGAACCAGCCGCCAGACCGGACGCGGCGCCGGCGAGGAGCGCCCCGCCATCAATGGCAGGCCCCGCCTCCGGTTCCTCGTAACGTTACCTTGAAGCGAAGTTGGGCCAAGGCCCCCTAACTCTGAAATCAAGGAGAGGAGCGACCTGGAAGGAAGGAGAAACTTCCGAACTGTGAGGGCAAATTAACCCGTGGAACGACTTGCCTCTTGAAGTTGTGACGCTTGATGCTACTACCATAAAAAGTTGTGGGTGCTACTACCATCTTTAAAGAAAAGAAGGACCAGGGGAGACATGATAGCAGTCTTCCAATATCTCAGAGGCTGCCATAAAGAAGAGGGAGTCAAATTATTCTCCAAGGCACCTGGGGGCAGAACAAGAAGCAATGGGTGGAAACTAATCAAGGAGAGAAGCAACTTAGAACTGAGGAGAAATTTCCTGACAGAACAATTAATCAGTGGAACAGCTTCCCTCCAGAAGTGGTGAATGCCCCAACACTGAAAGTCTTTAAGAAGATGTTGGAGAGCCATTTGTCTGAAACAGTATAAGGTTGCCTGTCTAGGCAGGGGGTTGGACTAGAAGACCTCCAAGGTCCCTTCCAACTCTGCTATTGCATTGTATTATATCACCTGGAGGCTTTAAAGAAGAGACTGGACCAACCTTTGC
This sequence comes from Rhabdophis nuchalis, assembly GCA_039707465.1. NCBI lineage: Eukaryota > Metazoa > Chordata > Lepidosauria > Squamata > Natricidae > Rhabdophis > Rhabdophis nuchalis. The sequence continues at coordinate 23,138,909 of CM077651.1, forward strand.
CTGAAATGGGATAGGGTCTCATCTGCTTGAGCATTGGGGGGGGGGGTTGAACTAGAACAGTGATGGCGAACCTTTTAGACACCAAGTGCCCAAACTGCGTGTGTTCATGCCCAAATTAAAATGTGTGCATGTGCAAGAACATGTGCCTGTGCGGACATGCATGCATGCATGGACATGCACGCATACACAGCAGAGACAAGAAGGCCTGCTGGGAGGCACACCAGCCGCATAATCAGTTCCTTTTCTTTTGTGAGCTTCTGTTTTGTCCTTTGCAGGGAAATATGAAGCTCCCAAAAAAACCACCATGGAGATCTGACCTGGAGCGACAGCGCAGGTGCCAGCAGAGAGGGCTCTGTGTGCCACCTCTGGCACGCGTGTCATAGGTTTGCCATGATGGGACTATGGTCCAAGGTCCCTTCCATCTCTATTTTGATTCTGATTGATTGATTGATTAGCACCTGAACCTCTCCCCCCCCCCCCCCACCTCCATTTTGGCTTGTTCGCTCCTGTCTGCAAAGCAGGGGTAAAATTCAGCAGGTTCTGGAGAACCAGTTAGCAGAAATTTTGAGTAGTTCAGAGAACCGGCAAATACCACCTCTGGCTGGCCCCAGAGTCGGCTGGGAATGGAGATTTTGCAGTATCCTTCTCCTGCCATGCCCACCAAGCCATGCCCACAGAACCTGTAGCAAAAAAAAATTTTTTTTGAATTTCACCACTGCTGCAAAGGATTCACCCAGCCCAGGGATGGCTTGGTTTATTTGAATTTGTTTTCCCATCACCTGAATGATCTTCCCTAAAAAAGAGAGGGAGAGATGATGAGAGATGGGATTAGAGTCAAGGTGGCAGTGTTTGGAATGCAGTACTGCAGGCTAATTCTGCCCAATGCCAGGAGTTTAATCCTCACAGGCTCAAGCTTTGGCACAGCCTTGCATCCTTCCGAGGTGGGTAAAATGAGGACCCAGATTGTTGGGGGCAAGAGGCTGACTCTGCAAACTGCTTAGAGAGGGCTGTAAAGCCCTGTGAAGCGGTATAGAAGTCTAATTGCTATTGCTATTATTAAAGTTGCCTTAGGAAGCTGGATACAGGGAGGGAAGAAGGGGAGCACCTTACAATCTCAGGAAACACCCCTCCCTCAATGAAGTGTTGTCTGCCTCCCAGATCCAGCTGACTGCCTCACCCCAGCTCAGGAGAGACACAAGCGAGCATCTTCTCTCCATCACAGTCCCTTCCACAGGCAGAAGCAATCCTAGACAAGCTGGCAAGCCTTTGCCTCTGTCTCTACCACTGACCTCATGAACCAGAAGAGTCAAAGCTATTGGCAGAGTGTAACACAAAAGGTCACTTACACACACACACACACACACACGAAAGCAAGCGGTAACCCTAAGCCAGATAGACGCGGAGACCCTGCTGATGCAGCAGCAACAGCAGCACAGAATGTTCTCCATAAGTTCTAGCTGCCCTTGTCGAGTTTAAGTTACACTGGAATTTGCCACTGGGCGGCCTTTTGCTGTTCTCAAGAAAGCAAGTGGTCCAAGAGAGCCTCCCAGGGAATGGGACAACTTCCTACAGCCAACTCACCACAGGACAATTGAACAATTCTATTTAATTATTTAAAATCGATATTGTTTGATTCTCATTTCATCCTGTCCCTCCTTTGGTGTCCTTTCTTTAACGATTCTCTTCCACCCTTTCTTTGATATTAGTGTAACTCTTGTCCTCTGGCGAGTTGTCATAGAAACACACACCCACACACCCCAGGTCTCTTTATATTTGGCAATTATGGGATTACGTCTTTGAACACGTAATTTATAGACAAAGCTGCTCAGCTGCCAGGTACAAGACACAAGACTTGCCAGGTGAGCCTAGGGCAGGATTAAATGGCAAATCAGCGTTAGACAAATAGGTGCACAGATCTAATAAGAGAGCTGTTCCCATGTATTCTTGGAGTTAAGCCCGTGAATAGATATGACTTCCCAAATGAGAGGCAACCTGTTTGCTCTTACTTACCCTTCTATTGATCAGCAGGCAGAATTTTGCCCTCCTATAAAAGGGGACATGTGGCTAAGACGTTGAGCTTGTCGATCAGAAAGGTCAGCAGTTCGAATCCCTAGTGCCACGTAACAGAGTGAGCTCCCGTTACTTGTTCCAGCTTCTGCCAACCTAGCTATTCGAAAGCACATAAAAATGCAAGTAGAAAAATAGGAACCACCTTTGGTGGGAAGGTAACAGCATTCCATGCACCTTCAGCATTTAGTCATGCTGGCCACCTGACCACAGAGATGTCTTCGGACAGCACTGGCTCTTCGGCTTTGAAACGGAGATTGGCATCACCCCCTAGAGTCGGGAACCACTAGCACATATGTGTGAGGGGAACTGTTAGCTTTATAAATGGGGTGGTTTCAAGGTTCTCAACTTTAGTAGTCCCTCTTGCACTAAATCAGCGTTTCTCAGCCTTGACAGCTTGAAGATGTGTGGATTTCAACTCTCAAAGTGGCTGAGGAATTCTGGGAATTGATGTCCATATGTCTTCAAGTTGCGTTGATTGGGAAACACCATACTAAATGAAATGGCATACATGCTCCTTCATCACTAACTTCAATAAAATACTAAACCGAGCAGGGCATGCTAACATAAGGACAAGGCACAGGATGGTTCCCATTTTTTCAAGTTTCCAATGTCTTTAACAGGTCCCAGCAGCTATGCAAGAATGTTGAAGCAAGGGTAGACCTGGACAGTCAACCATATAATGGAATGGAATGGAATGGGGAATAGGAATGGGAACGGGAACTGACTAGACTAGACTAGGAATAGGAATAGGAATAGGAATAGAATCAGAAATAAAAATTTATTGTCACTTTGAATGTATACTAATCAGCATACATCAAAATGAAATTTTGTTGCATTCAGCTCTTAAAAAGATAAGAGCAAGAGGGCTAGGAACAAAACTGTTAGGGAATCTAGTAGTCCTGCTATAGATACTTTGAAACCTCTTCCCAGAGGGAAGCAACAAAAACAGACCAGACTTGGGTGTGTAGATACTTTGAAACCTTCTTCCAGAGGGAAGCAACAGAAACAGACCTTGAAGTGGGTATGTGGGATCTCTAACAATGCTTTAATCTCTAAGCACATAGCATTTATAAACAGTGTCCTGAATGGCAGGAAGTAAGCTTTTTACAATCTTCTCAGCTGTCCTTACCATTCTCTGTATGGACTTTCTATCTGAGGCACTACTGTCACCAAACCAAACAGTGATGCAGTTTGTTAAAATGCTCTCTATTGTGCCTCTATTGGACAGAAGGAGAAATATGTGATCTCCTCATCCAACACAGGAAATGCAAATGCTGGTTTGCATGGTTCACTAAAAATTGAAAGTAAAATCACTAAAATCTTTAAAGATTAAACCTTGAAACTATATTCAGAATGTTGAGAGCTAAATTGTGCAGACAGAGTAGTCCACACCTGTCAACCAGCATCCCAGAAAATGAAGCACTTCATCCATGAAGGAAACCTCAGTAGTCATTTTCATGCCAAGCCAAGTATCCCCCCCAAAAACCAGCAAATTAACCATGTTTTGTAAAGTTTGCATTGTTAACTTGGGCGGACATACTTACTCTATTGGAAGAGATTCTCTAAAGATTTTTTCCGATAGAAAAAAGGAGAATCCTTCCTTACAGTCTCTGCTGAAAAAGACAGAAAGGAGAAATTTCAAACATGGTGGCAATAAACCATGGATGGCATGTACTGAAACTTTGTATGGATATTGTGTTTTCAAAGGTCTCCTTATTGGACTAAAAATAATAATACGTTTCAGATATTATGAAGTTCCTACATTACAGCTCATGAAACCAATTTCATGAGATTTAAGTACAGTGGCAATAAAGATTATACTTAGACTTACTTATGAACAAATCGTGAAAAATGAACTAGTTGAAATCCTTAGGTGTTCATGAGAAGGTGATGAGGTAAGCAGTGATGAAATACAATACATACTGTATGTTATGATGTCACTATCCAAATTCTGTCTCCTACATACTTGGGCAATAATTCTCTGTCATGGTGGCATAATAAATAGTGGCGCAGTGGTTAGAATGCAGTATTTCAGGCTAACTCTGCCCACTGCCAGGAGTTCAATCCTAATTGGCTCAAAGTTGATTCAGCCTTCCATCCTTCTGAAATTGGTAAAATGAGGGCCCAAATTTTGGGGGATAATATACTGACTCTGCAAATTGCTTAGAGAAGGCTCTAAAGTACTGTGAGGTGTTATATATGCCTACGTGCTATTGCTGTTGCTATTTCGCCATGCTGGCATCAGTGTAAATAGGAATGTGCACTTAATGTCAGGGTTCCAAATAGCATCCAAAAGTAAATCAGAGTCAAAAAGTAAATCAAAGTATTGCTCAAAGTTTCAATTTATTAAGAGAGCCATGTTGGCACATCAGGGAAAACCCGAATATGAAAGCTTCCCAGTTTTCCCCACCTAGCTGAAAGTTCAAGATCTTGCCCCCACACCCACAAGTCTATCGCATGGTCCAATCTCCCACTGCCATGCTGGCAGTTCCACCCATCCAATTCCGGTCAGATGCAGAGATGCAAAGACAAAGGATGACCTTGGCTTTCTAGAAAGAATTTTGTTATGGCTACATAATATCTTACTCCTTACAATCCCCCCTCCCATTTTCCCACAATAGCAAATGTAAAGATCAAAACAAAAACAAAAAGAAGAAGATGGCTGCAGGCATGATACTTACAAATCAAATCTGAATCAGATCCTGTTCTCTTCAAATCTCAAACCCCACTTCATTGTATCAATGCTAATATGCATAGGCATAATTTCTAGAAATACTAGAATTCAAATGTGCAGCCTTTTGAACAAAGGAGGAAGTAAAAAAAAATTAAAGGCTTGCGACAGAAAACACTTCTCTCTATCGGCAATATTGAGACAACAAAACAAGATTGTTCATAGAATTGCTGACGAAAAGCAGACAAAAATATGAAGAAGTAGCCTAAAGAAGAATAGCTGGAAAAAAATTCATTTTGCATAAAAGCTTTATGATTCACTCTCAAGAAGCTGGCTGAGAATCAAATCACCAGGTTCTCCATGATAATTAAGTCTTTATAAACTTTCTTTTGATAATATGTAAAAAGTAAATCTTGTTGCATCAATTTCAGAGGTGGCTGACTGTTAATTGCTGACCTGGCATGACCTGGGCACTTGTCACGACTCTGATGTTTTCTCCAGATGCAGCTCATGAATTGGCAAACAGGGGAAACATAAAAGTTAATGAACATCAAGAAACACCTACACCTCCATGAAAAGTGAGTGTAATATTTCCTGTTAGTAGTTAATCGAATCAATAGATAATCAGTGCCCGGTGGAGTGGATCCAAGTTTGACAAATGTTTCCTACCTCCCAAATATGAATGATCAAGAAGGATCCCAGAAGGCAAGCTGACCCTCAGTTCCATTTGTTTGGAAAACAAAACTGGATCTGTGCTTATTGCAGGCGGGAGATCTGTTTTCCGCCATTGTGTAGAAATACCAAAAATAACTTGGGCATTTTCAATGATCTAATCCTGTTTAATCCTGTAATGATTGAAAGTGCTGGGTTACTTCAACTTTTTACATGGCACTGTTCCTGCAACAGAGAGCTACTTTCACAGCTTCAGAGGAATAGGGAAACCCTGCACTGTATTCAGGAGTGGGCTTCAAAAATTTTAGCAAGGAATTCTCTGCCCAGTTGCTGGGTGGGTGTGGCCATGGTAGGTGTGGTTTAGTCAGCCTCCTAGACCACAGTGGTGGGGGATTTTTGCTCTCCCTGCACTCTGGAGGCTTTCCTTGAGCCTCCAGAAAGGCGAAAACTGCCTCCCCAGGTTCCAGAGGCCCTCTGGAGGCCAGAAACGGGCCCATTTCTGGCCTTCCCGAACTTCCAGTAGGCCTGTTTTTTGCTCTGCTCGGGCCCTGCACTTACCTCATATCCAAAACAGGCCACGTGGAGACTCCTAGGAGGGGAGGGGTGGGTGGGGCCAGCTAGGAGTAGGATTTGGGGGTTCTCCAAACTGCACAGAATCTTAGCTAGAGGTTCTCCCGAACCCCTGCAAACCCCCAACAGCCCACCCTCTGACTGTATTGTCTATGTAAAAACTTAGCAAACTGCAAAATGTGCATTACTCTGTAGTCAACAGGATCAGAATCAGAACCAAATGTTTCAGCCTCCTCGGTTACTTAAAGGATTAGATTCTGTCGGGCATTTATCTTTTTTCTTTTTTTTTTAATTCAAGAGGTGTGCAGCATCTTTTCACCCTCCATGGCCTCTTGTAGCACTCTGCCAGCTGAAAACAGGCCGGAAATGGCTTGGAAACAGGCCAAAAAACAGGTCAGAAATGGGCTGGAAATTGGGCCGGAAATGGGCTGAAAAACAGGCCACAAAATGGGCTGGAAATGGGCCTCAAAATGAGTTCAGCCAGCAGAGTGCTGCAGGAAGCCATAGAAGGCAAAATCAAGGTGCAAGGGGGGCACACGCAGACCCCTCGAGCCTTGTTTTGGCCCGTAGGGTGGTGCAGGAGGCATCTGTCCCACCCATCCCCATAATAATAATAATAAATAATAAATTTTAATTTATAAACCGCTCCCTCTCCCCAAGGGGACTCGGAGCGGTGCATAGGGAAATTAAAAATACAATAAATATACATAAATACATAAATAAAAGGCAGATTAAATGATTATCCCTGAGCTAAAATTCCAATTAAATACTAAAATCCCCTAATAAAAGAGACTACCCTAGGCCGGCCAAGCAGAAAAGATGTGTTTTTAATTTTAGACGGAAGGAGCGGAGGTCCGTGGTTGTTCTAATGTCGGGGGGAAGGTCGTTCCAGAGGGCTGGGCCCGCCACAGAGAAAGCCCTTCCCCTGGGCGTCGCCCGCTGACAGAGTCTAGTGGACGGCACCCGGAGAAGTCCCTCTCTGTGGGAGCGAATCGGCCGTGAGGATGTATGGGGCAGGATCCGATCCCGCAGATAGCTAGGTCCCGAGCCATGCCCCACCCCCAGCCTGTGGAGGAGAACTACAATGCTGATCCAGTCCTCGGCACCTCTAGACTAGACATTCCCAGTTTCTGCAACCACTCATCATATGTTTTAGCCTCTAGTTCCCCAATATCTTTGTTGCTTCTTTTCTGCACTCTTTGTAGCCTACACTTATTATGTAAGCATAAAACCTTACTTTTCAAACTATTGAATTGCATTTTGTTGTTCAACAATGTTCACCTCTGTCAAAATCCTTCCGGATCTTGAGCCTCTCTTTGCTGAGTCATTGGAACTTCCAGGATTTAGTAAAATATATAACACTTTGGAATGGTTTAGTTACAATTTAATGAAAAGTAAACTTTTCACAATGAAATCGATACAACCACAAATATTCCTGTGATTTAGCTTTTTGCACCTATTTTGCATTTATCACTTCACAAAAACATTCTTTTTCTCCCCGGTCTTAACTGTTTTGCAGGATTTGATTCATGCTTCATACTTTTGGAGGAAAATACTGCTTTATTTCTGTGGTTATCCTTAATTGGTGTCACTTATCATGAAGAGAATCAAAGAGAGCAGGTATACACTTTTGTTCCTCCCTTTCCACCTCTATTCTACTATTTGTTCTTACCTCCATTTAAAGCAGTTGTAGATGGTCCCTGTTGTGGGACAGAACCAAAAGGGACAGGAATAATTCCTTTCATAGGTTCCATCATGCAAGGTATATCGAAATAAGAAGTTTGGAAAACTACTGCAATAAAATAGGAAAAACATAAGACACTCTCTGACTCTGCAAGCTGTTACTCAGTGGAACAAGCGGCCACACAAAATTGTGAGTCATATGTCTGGTGCAAAGTTTTTCAAATGTGTCTTGCACAACCTTCAGTTTCTATAAGAACTTGATGGGATTCCATAAAAGATTATAGAGAAGAACCCATTTATTGGAACTGTTAGGAGTTAGACTCCTAGTGTTGGGTAGGCAATATATATATATATATTCCATGATGACAAATGGTCATTTTTGCCTTAAGACTATTGGAATGCAATTAGAAGAAATTGTAATTATCTAGGCAATAAGAGGAAGTCAGGAGGGCGCAGTTCTCTCTCTGCTCAATTTCTCTGCTGATTGCTACTCCCTGCTCGATCTCTCGTCTGATTGCTACCTGACTGCTCACTGTGACTGACTGAAGGAAGAAGGAAGAAGGAAGGAAGAAGGAAGAATCATTAATTGTGACTGTAAGCAATTGTTTGTTAAGGACTTTGTTTGACTAACTATCTACAATCTCTGCTTGTGAAGCAGTAGTTTAGTTTTACAACACCAGTAAAACTAATTGTTTTACTAGCAGTGTCTGAGATACTATTTGTGTGTTTACCAGCAACGGTTTCTCTAGCTGCACATTCCGCTGCACAACTTTCTGTCTCCCAACAGAGATATCCCCCAACACAGGAACTCATCCAATTTTCTATCCTTAGAATTTTGCCTCTTGAGAAGACTACTGGGATGATGATGATGATGATGATGATGATGATGATGATGATGATGATGATGATGATGATGATGATCCCGCCTTGACTATTGCAACGCTCTCTACATGGGGCTCCCCTTGAGGTGCATCTGGAGGCTCCAGTTAGTCCAGAACGCGGCCGCGCGGGGGATTTCGGGAATATCTCGAAGTTCCCATGTAACACCTCTCCTGCACGAGCTGCACTGGCTACCAATGGCCTTCCAGGTGCACTTCAAGGCAGGGGTGGGTTTCAAAATTTTTGGAACAGGTTCTGTGGGTGTGGCCTGCTTTGTGGGAGTGGCTCGGCAGTCATGTGACCAGGTGGGCGTGCCAACTAGGAAAATGTGGTGAAATTCACTTAACAACGGTCTTGCTTAGCAACCAAAATTTTGGCCTCAATTGTGGTCATAAGTTCTCTTTCATCTCTGTCCCACTTTCTTTTTCTTTCTTTTCTTTCTTCCCTTCTTTCTCTTTCACTCTGTCTCTCTCTGTCTCTCTCTCTGAGTCTGTCTGTCTCTCACTGTGGCTCTTTATCTCTCTCTCCCTCCCTCCCTCCCTCTCTGTCTCTTTCTCTTTCAGTGCAGTGGGATGCACTGAAGAGCTGTGGAGACCGCGGGTATGTGCCCACCTGTGCACCTGTTCTTGCCCTTGGCCTCACCTGTTAGGGCAGCCCCGGCCTCCTTGGTTAACTCCCTCATCCGACCCGCCTCCCCACCCCCACGCGCCCGGCTCCTTCGGCTGGGCCTCTCAGCTGCCTTTAGCCTAGGCCGGCCCTGGCAGAGACGGACGAAGACCGGAGCCCCTGCCAAGCGCTGCCTCGGGGCCGGGGTGGGGCTGCGGGACGCGGGTCGGACAGAGGAGCCTTGTTCTCGGCCCGCCTGGACCCTCCTCCTCCCCTCCCACCCGCCGTCTCAGGCAGCCCAGCTCCTGCACCCCCCAGTCCTCCGCCTGCATCGCCCCGCTTCACCGCCTCACCTCGGCCCCCGTTGCTCTGCGGCTTCTGCTGCTTCGGCAGGCCAGTAGGTTTGGCCGGCGGGGGCGGGGTGACCCCCGTAGTCCCCGTTCCCCTCCCATCCCCCGCTCCCAGAGCCGGAAGGCCGCGCCCGGGAAAAAGAAGACAGCTGGGAGCAGCAGTTAGCGGCGGCGGCGGCAGCAGCAGGGGCTGGGCCGGCCGGCCGGAAAGCAAGCAAGGCGACTGCGCTGTCTTCTTTTTCTCTCTGCGAAGGGTACTGGCCGCTGGCAAAACGGGAGGCTCGGGAAGGCGGCGGGAGCGCCTTTCCCCCCCTTCCCTTTGCTCAGCAGGCGCTTCGCTGAGGTAAAAAGAAGACAGCGCAGTCGCCTTGCTTGCTTTCCTGCCTGCCCGCCCCAGCTGGGAGCAGCAGTTAGCAGCGGCGACTTACTTCCGGGTCCACGATCAAAAGGGATCGCTCGGGATCCGGAAATTTTACGAAAGGGTTCGCCCGATCCCGGCCGAACCCACAGAAACCCACCCCTGCTTCAAGGTGCTTGTTACCATCTTTAAATCGCTCCATGGCTCGGGGCCTAGTTATTTGTGGGACCGCCTCCTGCCATATACCTCCCACCGACCAATTCGCTCCCACAGAGAGGGCCTCCTCAGGGTGACGACAGCCGGCCAATGCTGGCTGGCGACCCCCAGGAATAGGGCCTTCTCTGTGGCAGGGCCAGCCCTCTGGAACGACCTCCCCCCCGAATTTCTTACTATCACGGACCTTCCCCTCTTCCGCCGCTCACTTAAGACACATCTTTTTCAGCAAGCTGGACTGGCATAGAATTTAAATCTTGGAACAATAGAGCGTCAGCTAAGTTAGATAGGTTTTAATGGGAATTTTAGCACAGGTTTATTATTTAATTTCTTTTTAACTTTGTATATTTGTTATTTATTACTGTTTAGATTTTAATGTCCTGTGCACCGCACAGAGTCCGTCTCGATGGAGATTGGTGCGGTTTATAAATCGAATTAAATACATAAATAAAATAAATAAATGATGATGATGATGATGATGATGATGATGATGATGATGATGATGACGACACCACTCATGCAAACAGAAATCATGTGTGTGTGTGCTTGCCAGCCACTTGCATGAACCATCTCTCCCCCCCACACACACCTGTCTGTAAAGCTGAAAATGTTAGGGAATTCTGATTTAAAATTGCAATAATTCTGACAAACCTTAAACTTTATCTGAACAGAGCACAAAACAATATTGACGCAGATTGTGTCCAGAGGTGGTATTCAGCCAGTTGTGACCATTTCTAGTGAACTGGTAGCGGAAATTTTGAGTAGTTCAGAGAACAGGCAAATAGCAACTCTGGCTGGCCCCCACCACCATCTGTTCGCTGCCTCCCAAGTCCCAGCTGATCAGCTCACGTGATTCAAACTTACAGTATATGGTTCTAATGTTATATATATATTTATGCCAGCACATAATCCTTCATTCTTCAGTTATTCAATAATTGCTACACCCTTTTAATAGTAATAGTATTATTCTTGAGCATATCTGGTAACATCTTTTTTCAAAATCTGATCTTGACCTCTACCTTTCACTTTAAATGTGTTATGCAAAAATATGTATAACAATATTCCCCCTATTCCTAATTTCTTAATCTACTCTAATTTTTAATACAGCTAGTCTTGTGGTTTTTTTAAAAAAGAGAGATCATTTCTATCCATCATCTCTCACCCTCTTAAAAGTTTCACTTCTTCTCTTTTTAACTATTCTCCCATACTCCTCCCTTGGGTCCTTATCTACATCTTTCATATTCAACCAAGCCATTAATTCAAACTCCACTATTTTTTGCTGCCAGTCCACCCTCGAATCTGCCAAATCCTCTGCCTTTCCCCCCCAAATATCTTTCAGTTTATTCAGTTCCATTTTTCTATCTCGTTATATATATTCTCCCAACTTTATTGTACCCAATTTTATTATCTCCTCCTTTTCTCCTTGCGCTGTTTGTTGTGTAGTCTGTTCTATGTCATCCTCTAAGCTTCCAGTTGTCTCCCTTGTTTCCTGGATTTTATTTTCTTGATTCATTATTCTTTGTTGCATATTTTCAGTCTTTCCAGTTATGTCATGTAGTAAATCATTTACCTCCCTGAAGCTTCTCATTATAGTATCATAAAAAAGCGTCAACATAATCTCTTTTTGAAGTGCCTCCGGTTCTTCCTGATGAGCCATCTTATCTTATTTTAAAAAGTCCAAATATTACTCAATGTTCTGCCAATAGTCTGTCACCATTCAAAAATCTGTTCTTTTTAACTTTCCAAAGCCAACAATTAGTTAATCTTTACATTGTCCATCAGGAAAAGTCATTCTATTAGGTATCCCCCAGATTTTCAAGTTTGATCGACTGGTGACCAGAAAGTAGATAAGTATAGAACATTAGATAATACAGCAGACCTGTATTTTCTTTCCTCCTCCCTGCCTCCTCCTCCTCCTTCTTTTTTTAATCAGAATTTTCCAAGATTGTTTTTTTTATTCTAGGTGTATGACATAGTACAGGAGTCTGCAAAGTTGGCTCTTTTAAGACTGGTGGACTTCAACTCCCAGAATTCCCCAGCCAGCTAATTCTGGGAGTTGAAGTCCACCAGTCTTAATAGAGCCAACTTTGCAGACCCCTGACATAGTATATATCCAATCACCAGTAGATTGTGCCTTCAGGTTAAAATTCAAATTAATGTTATTCTGCCAGTTATTTGTTTCAAGTTGATTCAAAAAAATATTCAATAAACAGTCAATTATCCAGCATTTTAAAATGCCTATTCACAGTTATGCCAGTAAGATTTATACACCCAGTCTTTCTGTATTTTATACCCTTTACTTATTTCCTGTTAGGGTGCAATTTCTCTCTATCTCTCTTTAGTCGCCACTTAAAAGCATTCCAAAGAGCCTCTTTTCCATTGCAGCCATGCAATGTTGTGCTTTCTGACTGTATCGTCTTCCGGGTGCGCTTCAAGGTATTAGTCATCATTTTTAAAGCGCTCCATGGCTCGGGACCTAGCTATCTGCGGGATCGGATCCTGCCTCATACATCCTCACGGCCGATTCGCTCCCACAGAGAGGGACTTCTCCGGGTGCCGTCCACTAGACTTTGTCAACGGGCGACGCCCAGGGGAAGGGCTCTCTCTGTGGCGGGCCCAGCCCTCTGGAACGACCTTCCCCCCGACATTAGAACGACCACGGACTTCCGCTCCTTCCGTCTAAAACTAAAAACACATCTTTTCTGCTTGGCCGGCCTAGGGTAGTCTCTCTCTATGGGGTTTTAGTTGTTTTAACTGGGAATTTTAGTATGTCAATGGGGTATTTTAGCACAGGTATATGTTTAATTTGTTTTTAATGTGTTTGTATATTTATTGTTTTAGTTTTCCCTGTGCACCGCTCCGAGTCCCTATGGGGAGAGGAGCGGTCAACAAATTAAAATTATTATTATTATTATTATTATTATTGTATCACTTAGTGTCCATACCTGTTTTTTCTCAGCTGCTGTCAACTTCAGCTGCAATGACCAAAAGGCCAAGCAGCTCCAGTACATAAGGTGAACCCAATACATCTGGGGAGCAAGGAGGGTCACTTTCTAATTCACCCTCCTGCAAAGGGACCCTCACTGGTGATGCCGTTTATTGATGTAAAGGCTTTTGCGTATACTAATCTGGGCTTGATTGCACCTTGAAGTTAGTAATATGGCAGATCAGTACCTATATCTGTGAATCGCCAGCCTCCTTACAATCCAAAGACCTTTTATCTACTGGGATAAAGTTCTTTTTGTACACTTCAGTTGTGTACCTAAAAAGAAGAGTTAAAGATGCAAATAGGTTAACAAATGAGCTTTGAACCCTAAAATAAATGACTGATTAACTCTCTCCTCCCACTTCAGAGCTTCTAAGTGTTTTGGCTGCATAATGTGTGATCTTTAAGAGCTTAGGTGGCTGGGCTCTGTGTAGTACTCCAAGTTTTACAGTATGTGCATCAGGCACAGGAAACTACCGCCCAATTCTCATCGCCTTGGAGTTGTGCTTTGTTGCTTTTGTTTCTTCCACATCCCCTTCCCTTCCGAAGACTTTTCTCGTAATTATATTTCCACTGCAGGAAGTGGAAAAAAATAGTTTGGGATATTTTTCTGCAGAAAGAATTTCAGAAAAGGACTAGGGAATTCTTTATACTAATTGGGATTGTCAGATTACACTCACAAGGGCTGCATGTTTTTACCCTCAATCCTCCTCTATCCTAATGTGATTCGATCCCAAACCCTTTTTTTTATTTAGGTGAACTCCTGTCTTGTCTAAAGGATTCTGAATACATCTGAACTTATCTTCCTTTTAAAGCATCAAGGCTGCATCCTTGCAGTTCTTAAGATACCCCATTTCCCACCTAACAAACCTCCAAGTGGCCTCAACAACTCTCTAAACGGATGCAAATGACTGACTGTCTGCAAGGGATATAAATCCTTCCGTTCCCCACCATCCAATCAGAGCTGAAGAGCTTCTTGGATGAGAAATAAAACATCTTCAAAGAAAAACCAGAAAGTCCAGTTTCCCCTTGAAAAAAGCACCTTCGGGATTTCCCAACTACTTTGTAAAATCTGAAGGCAAATGAAATGGAAGATTGCAAAGATGAATCTCTGTTAAAATAACAACAAAACACTCACCAGCACAGGGAAGAAACAGCCAAAAACAAATGATTTTGTTCATGGACTTGGGATTTATCATTTTCTTTTCCCCAGAAACTATGAAGAATCAAGCAAAATGTTTACATGGAAAGCATTGGCCCGAATTGCCTGAAAAATAGAACCAATTTAAAGAAACTGGCCAGTTTGATTTATGGTTGATCCGATACAAAGACTAGAGGGATGTGGTTCCACAGTGGCTAAGACAATGAGCTTCTCAATCAGAAAGGTCCAAAGTAGTTTGACAGTTCGAATCCCTAGCGGCATGAAATGGAGTGATATCCCATTACTTGATCCAGCTTCTGCCAACTTAGCAGTTTGAAAATACCGTATTTTCAGAGTATAAGATGCACCTTTTTTCCTCTAAAAAGAGGCTGAAAATCTGGGTGCATACATCGAATACAGCAATTTTTGCCTCCTAAAAACCTGCCCCTTCACCAAAATGGCGGTGTGCATACCCTTATGGAGCCTTCCAGAGAGCTCCTGGGGGCTGAGGGCAGAAATGAGCAAAAAACAGGGCATTTTTGCCCCCCCCCCCCCAGCAGCACTCTATAAGCCTTCATAACGGGCCGTTTTTCCTTGTTTTGGGCCCCCACTCCTCCAGGAGCACTCTGCAAGCCCCCTCCCCAAGGCCATTTATGCCTTTTATTTGAAAAAAAATGGGCCCATTTTTGTGAAAAACGGGCCGTTTGGGGGAGGTTTGCACAGTGCAAAAAGGGGTATATGTTTTTCCCTTTTCAAAAGCTGCTAAGTTAGAGTGATTGATGAGAATTATGTTGGTCAAGTATTGTGCCTGCAGAAACAAAGATTTGTTCCAAAGGTGGTCAGTGATTTCCTTCTCCAGCACATGGGTAAATACACCTGGAAACATCTACCTACCAACCTACTCTGTCTCTATCTCTCTCCCTACCTATCTACTGTATTTCTCTCTCTCTATTTCTCTCTGTATTTCTCTCGCTTTCCCTCTACCTACCTACCTATCTACACACTCTCTCCCTACCTACCTACTGTATTTCTCTCTCTCTATTTCTCTCTCTCTATCCTCTACCTACTTATCTATCTACACACACTCTCTCCCTACTTAACTACCTACTGTATTTCTCTCTCTCTATTTCTCTCTCTCTATCCTCTACCTACTTATCTATCTACACACACTCTCTCCCTACTTAACTACCTACTGTATTTCTCTCTCTCTCTCTCTCTCTCTCTCTCCCTCTCCCTTTATCTACCTACCTACCTAACTACTCTCTCTCTCTCCCTACCTACCTACTATATTTCTCTCTCTTTCTCTCCCTCTCTATCCCTCTATCTACCTACCTACTTTTTTTAAAATAAAATGCCTCTTCAAAACCTGGGTGCATCTTATATTCCGGTGCGTCTTATACTCTGAAAAATACGGTATGTAAAAATGCAAGTAGAAAAATAGGAACCACCTTTGATGGGAAAATAACAGTGTTCCATGTGCTTTCAGTGTTTAGTCATGCTGGCCACATGACCACGGAGACATCTTCAGACAGTGCTGGCTCTTCAGTTTTGAAACGGAGATGAGCACCACCCTCTAGAGTCAAGAACAACTACCACATATGTGCATTTACCTTTATACAAAGACTACATTTGGTCAAAAGGACAAAGCTTTGGCAATATTTATAACCACCTTAATAATGTCTGCTATGGACCCACACTTATATTTAATTATACTATATTTAAAATTACAGAGCGGGGTCATTGACTTTCAAGACTAATTTAGACAATTATGATCTCTGGTGTTAATGGCTTTATACCACAAATATGCACAGATGTTTTATACTTGAGCAACTTTGAATCCAGCCTAAGAGGCTGCACACCCTAGTTGCTCCATTGGGTCTATGCTTGAGGGCCAAATGGAGATAGTCACCAATGGTGGAGAAGAATGGGCAGAGTTTGGGGAAGAAATAGCCTTGTGTAGGCCTCTTCTAGGCTCTACCAAGTGTTAGATTCTCTGCACGGTGGAGAATAGAGGGAGTCCAAGCCAGGTTTGCTCAAAAACAACAGCCCTTTATTTTAGGCAGGTTAACAATCAGTAAGAACAAGTTCAAGTAATAGGCGGTAGACAGGGGCTCCCGCGCTTTGACAGCTCTTTATATTTGGAGCTGTCAAAGGGGAAGCCAATCAGGCTGCAGCAAGGGCCAGGCGCGCCTCAGCCAATCAGGCGCGTCTGTCGGTTGGCCGCCTTGCTACAGCCTGTTGCCAAGGCTCCAAGAGGCAGCCTGGAAGATCTGCGGCCGGTCGTATCTCGAGACCGGTCGCAGGTCGAGGATATAACACCAAGCTAGACAGGATTAGGACTCTGAGCCAGAGGTTCTCCACTCTGCTTTAGAGGTCAAAGTATGTCAGAATTGGCTACGCTTGCTCTGCTATGCATATATTGCTTCCAAGTTCTGTCCTCAAGATACTGGTTGCCTTCTCCATCAATTTTCAGTTACTCAGTGAGACTCTTCTTTCCCCAGAACTAGAAACTTGATCCCAAGGAGGTTCTCTCTAATGACTAACATTGAGACTATTTCATATTTCCTATGGCACTTTTCCAGTATTTGAATGGCTACCATAGGGAAGAAGGGGCTGATTATTCTCCATAGCATCTGAGGGCAGGACAAGAAGCAATGGGTGGAGCTCATCAGAGGGAAAGCCAGTCTGAAAATAAGGAGGAATTTCCTGAATGGGTAATCAAATTGAACAGCTTACTTCTCGGAATCATGGGTGCTTCCTTACTGGAGGCTTGGACAACTCTCTAGAGTTGTAGAAGGA
Organism: Rhabdophis nuchalis; assembly: GCA_039707465.1. Lineage (NCBI taxonomy): Eukaryota > Metazoa > Chordata > Lepidosauria > Squamata > Natricidae > Rhabdophis > Rhabdophis nuchalis. The sequence continues at coordinate 23,155,907 of CM077651.1, forward strand.
CTGCTAACTTGGGCAGGGGATTGGACTAGAAGACCTGCCAGGTCCCTATCAATCCTATGATAATATCTATCTTCAGTATAGGATTTTCACATGCAATAGTATCCTGGGTTTGATAGGTCCAATCTGGCAGGACTTCTCTTATGTAAACTTTGGCTTACAAGGCCTCCTATTAAAAAATATTTAAACACATTTGGTCAAACAAATGTCAAATGCTGAAAGTACCATTTGGACTCTGCACCTATTTCTCTTCTTCTTCTTCTTCTTCTTTTTTTAAGCTAGAAATTTGTTGTGTTTCAGATTAACAAAAAAAATTAAGCATTAACTGAACGCTCTGATGCCAAAAACAGAAAAATATTAAAGAATAACATTCCAGAATTACAAATTAATGACGCTACATTTTAAATTGGGGGCTACAACTGAAGGATCCCAGCATTTTTTTACTCATTGTCTCACAAAGGTACTGGGCTGATGGTATCAGATATCAGCCGGATATGAAGAATGACTGCATTTACATCGGCCTTGCCACTCACTGAACACTTGTTCTCATGTAATGTGGTAATGTTATACTAGACAGGCACGCGGGCTGGCTACTCCCCGTTGCAACAGAATAAGCTGCTGGAAGTTGATTGGCATCTGTGGAACATGTCGGGAATACAAATTGTTGCTTTCCTCTTCTGTTTCTGTGGGATCGGGGCAATTATTGCAGCCACGGCGTCAAACGAATGGAAAGTCACCAGCAGAGCATCTTCAGTGATTACCGCAACTTGGGTCTTCCAGGGTCTCTGGATGAACTGCGCAGGAAACGCGATGGGTGCTTTCCACTGTAGGCCTCATCTGACTATCTTCAACATAGAGGGTAAGCTACCGAACAGCGGCAGATAGTCACGCAACAGCTGAGGAGCTCGTGAATAAACAGAGCATGGATGTCTAGGAGCAAATGTGGTTTTATTGGTACCCTGATATTTGTAGGCTTAGAGCAGGAGAGAGTTCTGCAGGGAACAGAAGCTGATTTCCAGACTGTTTATCACTATTATTACCAACAATTTTTCTACTATTAAATCTTTTGTTCTCATAATCTTTAACCGGGCAAAACATTACAGGGTAACAATTTTTGAACTAAGGTTTTTCATAACTTACAGAATGCATTCAAAATCCAGGCTCCATATCTCTGTGGAATTGAAATCTGGCAAATTTTATGACCTAAAATTATCATTAAACCTTTTGTGAATAGTACAAGGTGTCATCAAACATTTTCTGTAGCCCCTGATGTTTGATTGTCTTATGCCATTGAACAAGGGACTAATTTCAAGGCAGATACATCTCTGAACAACTCCCTGAATTTTTAGGAACTTTTCAAGTACCGGTACTTTACCGGTAGAAGCTCTGCCATTGTTGTTGAAGGCATTGAGGCATCTGGTAAGGAAATACCTCTGAAATGGTGATCCAAAGAATCATCAAGTTGTCTATACATTTAATAACTTCCCCCTTAAAGGAAAAGCATATTCAGTCTCTTGACTTGTTACATTACAACTGTGCATCTTCTGTTTTACTGCTGAGGGATTCAAATGTAAACATATTCAGTTCCGGGCACCCAAGGGGCTGCTATGGGTTTGCTCAGGTTTGGGGGAATCCGTAGTTAAGATTATGGCCGGTTCAGAGAACCTCCAAATCCCACCCCTGGCTAGCCCCACCCACCACACCCCACCACTGCCACCCCACCACGCCCCTCTCAGGAGTCTCCACGCGGCCCGTTTTGGAAGGGAAGTAAGTACAGGGCCCATGCAGAGGCTCAGGGAGGGGGGAAAACTTCCTTCCCAGAAGGCCTCCAGAGCCTGGGGAGGCAGTTTTCGCTCTCCCAGAGGGCAAAAATTCATTTACACATACACACACACTCACACATACACACACACATTATGAAGAAATATGCAACACTCTTTTAAAGTTATGCTACATACACTTTAACATAAACTAATAGTAAATCATAAGTTTAATAATAATGAATAAGTAAATTTTACACTATTCATCTAGTAGGCCAAGGCAACACAGATGGAGATTTTATCAAAATAATAACAGTTCTTTGAGATTGTTTGGCTGTTCAAACTTATCTTATTAGTTCCATGTTAAGATTGCACCTGCCTAATTTCCTTGACTCTATCACACTATCTTTCTTTTGCTTGAGTAAAAGCTCGTTTTGACTAATTCAGTAGAGTTGTGATTTCTGTTTCTATTCTATTTTATTTTTATTTCTATTTTATTTGGATAGAAATAATGTTTCCAACTTCATCGTCTCCATATCCCTCAAGGGCTTACAAAGAGTCTCTTTGTACTCAATCGTTTCTGGAGCAATGCACTTGGTTGATCTTTGTTACAAAATTAAGCTGTATGCCATTTTTCCGTAAAACTAACTATGGGCAAGTTCTGAGATATATCAAGAGGTTTTCTGATTCTGAAATAATAATGGCTCATAATTGCTGCCATTGTTTCTGATTTTCCAATATTGCAACAGTTTTCACAATAAAGGGGGGGGAAACCTTGCTCATCGATTTTTGGAGGAAGGAAAGGTTACATGTTTCATGAATAAACTAGAGATTAATTTCTCCTCTGTTTAAGAACCAGTTAGCCCCTTGACCCATTCTAACTTCAGAGAGGACTCTTATGCAATAATTTATTACTTCTTTTGAAATGGACTGGAGTGTTTTCCTTCCAGAACTCAGAATAACATGGGTGGAGGGAGCACCTTGGAGGTCTCATTGTATAAAGATGGTGAACACATACACACACACATTATGAAGAAATATGCAACACTCTTTTAAAGTTAGGCTACATACACTTTAACATAAACTAATAGTAAATCATAAATTTAATAATAATGAATAAGTAAATATTACACTATTCATCTAGTAGGCCAAGGCAACACAGATGGAGATTTTATCAAAATAATAACAGTTCTTTGAGATTGTTTGGCTGTTCAAACTTATCTTATTAGTTCCATGTTAAGTTCCACCGCCTCGAGTCCCTTCGGGGAGAGAGAGTGGTTTACAAATTAAATTATTATTATTATTATTAAGATGGCATCTGCCTAATCTCCTTGACTCTATCACACTATCTTTCTTTTGCATGAGTAAAAGGTCATTTTTGACTAATTCAGTAGAGTTGTGATTTCTATTTCTATTCTATTTTATGTTTATTTCTATTTTATTTATGTAGAAATAACATTTCCAGCTTCATCGTCTCCACACCCCTCAAGGGCTTACAAAGAGTCTCTTTGTACTCAATTGTTTCTGGGGCAATGTACTTGGTTGATCTTTGTTACAAAATTAAGCTGTATGCCATTTTTCTGTAAAACTAACTATGGGCAAGTTCCGAGAACTCAGAATAACATAGTTGGGGGGGGGGGGCACCTTGGAGGTCTCGTTATATAAAGATGGTGAATAATATGTGAGGACAGAATGTTTATTGGAAAAAACAAAATTGGTTCTACGTAATAACATGCTTAAGAGACACGGTGGCTCAGCGGCTAAGACGCTGAGCTTGTCGATCAGGCAGTTGGCAGTTGAGCAGTTTGAATCCCTAGCTCCTGTTACTTGTCCCAGCTTCTGCCAACCTAGCAGTTCGAAAGCACATAAAAAATGCAAGTAGAAAAATAGGGATCACCTTGGTGGGAAGGTAATAGCTCTCTGTGCGCCCTTGGTGTTTAGTCATGATGCCACATGACCACGGAGACATCTTTGAACAGCACTGGCTCTTCTGCGTTGACACGGACATGAGCACCACCCCCTAGAGTCAGGAATGACTAGCACACATGTGTGGGGGAACCTTTACTTTTAATAAGCATTAAAAGTAAAACCTTTACTTTTAATAAGCATTAATCCCATGCTTGAATGGGAGAATGGGTATATTAGGAGGGGAATAAGCTGAATCTGTGTGAATTGGGAAAGTGTGTAGTAAAATAAAAAGATAGGATCAAAATTGAATGGATATTGGATTCAGTGTGCGCTAAATATAGCATTGAGTGGCCAGTGAAGAAATATGGACTGAGGTGGTTTCATCACACAGAAGTGAATGAGGATAGAATCACAAAATAAATATATGAAGAGTGAATGGATTGAGAGGGAGAAAAAAGAGCAAGACAGGGATTATGGATGGAGTTTATGTTGTGAGGTAGATGAGAGAATTTCATCCAACGACAAGAAAGAAATGGAGAAGTAGACTATAGGACTATAAATATCGAGAATAAAGTAGCTGTGGAAAAAATCTTGTTACATTTCCTTTTATTTTGTCCTGTATTTAATTTCTTTCATTTACTTTTTTCCTGTTTTGTCAATGTTCTTATATAAAAAAAGGAATAATGCAATACTTAAATTTCGGTGTGTTATCTAAGCTTAAATATGTCATTACAAGTTAGTATGAGTCTATTAGTATACATGTCAAAAGTTGAACCAAGCAATTTTATAGCTCAGGGGTCTCCAATCTTTGCAACTTTAAGTTTGAAGGACTTCAGCTCCCAGACTTCTCCAGCCAGCAAAGCTGGCTGGAGAAGTCTGGGAGCTGAAGTCCTTCAGACTTAAAGTTGCAAAGGTTGGAGACCCCTGTTATAGCTGATGATCCCATTTTATAGAATGTTCAATCCAATGAAGGTTGGACATATTAGAAGGACTTCTTTGCCAACAAGATGTTTCTGTCAAGTCTGCTTCTAACAATAACCAGGAAAGAACGCACTCAAATCCATTTTGGAAGATTTAAGGTTACTTTTACTGATTATGAAAAGACAGCAGTGAGTTTCAAGCAAGGAATGAGATATTCAGGCGCGAAGGCATAGATATTAAGCGTTGTCCATCCCCTTTACCCTATAAACCCCCAAGTTATTGTCCAATGCAAAAACCCCTTTGATGTCAGGTGGGTAGCATCTTCAGAAGCATCATCAGATTGGAATGTAAGACCGTTGGCCTTGGTCACTGGCATTATCAGCTCCTGGCTCCAAACACCTCCTGCAATATTCAATGCCCATTACCACCAAGTATTTCCAAACCTCTTTTCCAATGCAATACTAAGAGATCTTCCTAGTATTCTAGGTAAATGTGTTTCATTCATACTAGCGATAACCTTACTTTATTTTTACTCCCTAGAGGGATCAGAATGCAGTTATCTGCTGAGATCCATAATTCCTGATTTTGTAATAGTCATTAAACTGTACCATTAGTTCATTAAAATGAATTGAATTGTATTGGCAATATACAGAATCATTTACATTTCTATGGAAAAATGCATATAAAAATAGGTATATACAGGGAACTGCAGACAAAATGTCACTTTTTAAAAAAAATTAAAATCTGGGCTAAAAAACTTTCTTGAGTGTTGTGGAGAAATGAGACTGTCAAGGTTAGAAAAGTGAATCATCATCATCAAATCTTTATTCAATCATAGACCAAGTGAATAATTGAATTTGATGATTTATCTTCCATTAATATGAATCCATTTTAATGGTTGTTGCTTTACATTCAATAGCTTTATAGAAAGTAAAAGGAAATAGGTCAATATCAGAAAGTATATTTTTGAATGGCCTAAGTTTTAGCCAGGATAGAATAAAAATATTATTATATTATTCAGTTGGATAAGAAATTATCTGGACTAGATCGCATATTCATGACACCGTTTATTGAGATATACGTATGTTGCATAAGAATAAGGGTATATGACTTCTGGTGTGATAATTTCTCACTACTAAAAGTGGTGGTGTGAAAACATGGAACTCCTATATGATTTTCTGTCGCTCAAACTGGCCAGAACCTTGTAGCATTTTATGGACAGTTATTTTGTGTAGCTTTTATCTTAAGATGTAATATCTGACTAACTATATTAACGCATGAGTTGATGTCTTTATAGACTCCAAAAACAGGGATAGTGGACTTTGTCTACTGTTTTTCAAGTGACAATGATAAGCAAACTGTTCCTGGAATTACATATCATTTTGAAATGGCCCATTGGTTCAGAAAGATGAACCCTGATGCAGGTTTCCAAAGGAAATGAAATATATATGGAACAAAATTTCCCAATGAATCTTTTTGCTTTCTTTTACTTTTAAGCAACAGAAAAATAAGTGAAGAGGAAGGGTTGAAGACAGTGGGGGGGGGGGAGAGATAAATGGATGGAAGGAAGGCAGTCATACAAACTTTTACAAAATAAAATGGTTTAGAGAGGCTTTAGAGACCCATTTTGTTCCTGAAAACATTTTTATATATTTAAAAAAAAACTAAAATGGGCCAATTTAAAGACATTGGAGGTTTTAAGAGCTGACATGGGTGTCATAAGCCTTTCCAATTTTGTTCCTCCAAAGCTGAAAAGACAAAAAGCTCAGAACTTTTCACTCCCACCTCTTTATTTGCACTGTTGCTATAGTGCTCTGTGTAAGTAAGAACTTTGTCCAATTCAGATCTTGCTGCGAGTCTCAGTATTAATGGCACCACCTTCTCAGGTAAATGCTTCTAAACAATGTTTGGTATCATCAACCAGGCCGGTTCATTGTCGCATTTGATAGTAGCTGAATGCCTTCATCATCGCCCCAAAGCAACTCTAAACCTTGCCACAGACATGGGCACCGAGTTTAGAGAAAAAGGCTTCAGTTAATCCTCAAATGCCAGGATCCCCATTCTTTGCCACGTGTCTTAAACATTAACTCAGATTTTATTGTGGCCATATAGTTACAGTATCTAAAACTGCCTGCTTGTGTCTTGATTCTCTTCAAATCCACTGCCCCTAATGATGGTGAGAATACACACTTATTTATTTTATTTATTTATTTATTTAAATTTATATCCCGCCCTTCTCCACAGAGGACCCAGGGCGGCGCACAGGAAATTTAAAAACATACAAAATACAATAGATATAATTTTAAAACTATTAAATAAACCAATCCTGCGCTAAAACCAAAATTTTAAAACCCAATTTAAAACTATCTAAAAGTCCCCATGGGAGGTTAGGCTAGGCCGGCTTGTTGAAACAAATATGTCTTGAGACATTGGCGGAAGAGGCGGAGGTCGGTGATGGTACGTAATTCAGGGGGCAGGTCATTCCAGAGGGCTGGCCCCGCCACAGAGAAGGCTCTTCCCCTGGGTGTTGCCAGCCGGCATTGTCCGGCCGACGGCACCCTGAGGAGGTCTATTCCTATATATATGACCAGGGATGACAATTATCTTTATAGCATAGAACAATGTTTCTCAACCTTGGCAACAAGATGTATGGACTTCAATTCCCACATTTCCCAGCCAGCACTGTGGTTCAGGAATTCTGGAAGTAGATATCCACACATCTTAAAATTGCAAAGATAAAGAAACATTGGTGTAGGGGAAATTCTCCCCGCATATTGTTGTTTCTAAGCAACCATCTTTATGGGTTGAAGTTGAACCTGTGCGACATTGCCGAAACTCATATTGTAACTTTTTTTCTTTTTTTACTTTCCTTTCCTTTCTTTCCTTTCCAGCTTCTCACATAATCAAGCTCAGGCTTGTTCTGCACAATTTGTCCCCAACTAAGCAACAGGATTAGATGGCTCGTTAAGAAATTAATTCCAGCAAAGACATTCCAAACCTGACTTTGAAAGAAACAAAACAAATGGAAACTTCATTTCAGATGGGCTCGGTATTAATTAAGTGGCCATGCTGAAATCAGGGGCATTGGCACAAAATTGAAATTAATCTCATTCGAGTGCTTTAGCCTCTGGGTGCTGAGAACTAGCATCCATAAAATTATTTTAATGACACCGAGATTTCTTTTTTTCTGACAAAAATGCTCCTTACTTCATTACCTGCTTTAGAATGAGGATATGAAAATGTGATTAGAAATGTTATGAGACATTAGGTGAAACCATCTCAAAGATTTTAAATCATGAGAGCTAACTAGTTAAATTATGAAACATACAGTGACTCTTGCTTTCCCAAAAGTAAATATATTTGGTAATAGTCATGGTGATTCCTAATGGATCATTAAATTCCTTACTCATACAATAAAAGACATTTATTTCTGAGTCAGCTATAGCTGTCTGATTCTTACTGAAATTACACTTCCTCTACAATCAGGTTTCCCCATCAGAAGTCTTCCTTCCTTTTCCATGGCTACCCATCAAAGGTTCCTGTTTAGTTTTTGGTTCACCCCACCAGCTGGTCAGGATTTTTCTAATAGTGAACCATGATTGGGAGTCATTTCAAAAGAGAGTAATCATTATTAATGATTGTTTCCCTTGGTATAGCTCAGTGATGGCTAATCTTTTTTGGCTCGCGTGCCAAAAGCAGGGGGAGCGCAGGGGAGTCATGCATGAGTGTGCCACACCCATAATGCTATGTGCGTGACCCTCTGCTTTTGGTACGCTTTTTATGCCCTCCCCAGGCTCCAGAGGCTTTCTAGGAGCCTGGGGAGGGTGAAAACAGCCTCCATTCCCCACCTCCAGAGGCTTCAGGAGCTTCCCTGAAGCCTCCAGAGAGTGAAAAATGGCCTCAAAAGAAGGCCTAAATCAACTGGCCAGCGCACACAGCGCTGGCCAGCGCTGAAGGTGACAGGGCAATGGCTTATGTGCCCTCAGAAATGGTTCCACGTGCCACCTGTGGCACCCATGCCATAGGTTCGCCATCACTGGTATAGCTAATCAAAAAAGCCATTAAATATAAAAGTGCCTATTTGTAACCGCTTGTTGTCGCCCACTAGATTCGGACAGTGAGGTTGGGAAGGAACAGGGGCCAGTCCTGGAATCTGGTGAAGGCTCTGATGAGGGCAGAGAGAGGGCCAGAGCCATATGCCAGTTATCAGCTGTTGTCAGAGGCAGACATTAGTGAGGCAGACGAGCAGCTGGAGCCTGTTCCCAGTATGCACTTGCACAGAGTTGCCAGATGAAGGGAACAGGTAAAGAACAGGGGTGGACTTGGGAGGAAGGCCACAGGTGGATGATGAATGGCCCCTCCCAGAGGAAATAAAAGAGGAGTGAAAGGGGAGTGGAGTTTTCAGGAGACAATTAGTTTGCTTAATTGGTTTGTGACTCTCCAAGTTTTGGAGATATCAACCTGCCAGCTCTCTAAACCAGATAAGGTCTGACTGTAAATCCTCCTTTGAAAGACTGTGTTGGATGTGAATGAGCAGAATTCCCAGTAAATTAATAAAAGGGTTTTTTTGTTTGGACAAGGAGTTTGCTTCATGCTCTTGGAAAGCCTCGGTCAGAACACCCCTTTTATTATTTTTTACAAATAGCTCAAAGTGGCATATATATCCAACACACCTTCCTTTTCCTACTTTCTGCACAACACCAATCCTGTGAGCTGTCTATGCAGATTCTCAGTCATCCAGATCATGGTTGTCCCAAAGCTACTTTTTCAAGAGGCAGCTGGATTTTCTGGGGGTTTTTTTTTCTTTCTTGAACAGCATTCTCTCAACAGAGGGGAAGAATACAACATCATCTATCTTCAGTCTATAACAGGGGTCTCCAACCTTTGCAACTTTAAGTCTGAAGGACTTCAGCTCCCAGAATTCTCCAGCCAGCAAAGATGGCTGGAGAATTATGGGAGCTGAAGTCCTTCAGACTTAAAGTTGCAAAGGTTGGAGACCCCCGGTCTATAACATAGTTCTTCATTATTATTTTTATTATTATTTATTGGACTTCTAGACCGCCCCCTCTCCCCGAAGGGATTTGGGACGGTGTACAGGTACAAATTAAAACCATTACAATCAATACTACATATAACTAAAATCGAATTAAATAAACCCCTGTACAAATTTATAAAAATTAAAAACTTAACCTTAAAACCAAATCGCAGAATTTAAAAATACAAACTGAGGTGGGAAAGCTGGAATTAGGCCAGGCCAGCCAGATGAAACAAGTGGGTTTTGAGTTTCTGGCGGAAGGAGCGGAGGTCCGTGGTCGTTCTAATGTCAGGGGAAAGGTCATTCCAGAGGGTCAGGCCCGCCACAGAGAAAGCCCTTCCCCTGGGCGTCGCCCGCTGGCACAGCCTAGTGGACGGCACCCGGAGAAGTCCCTCTCTGTGTGAGCGAATCGGCGGAAGAGATGTATGGGGCAGGATACGATCCCGCAAATAACTAGGTCCTGCGCCATGGAGCGCTTTGAAGATGATAATCAACACCTTGAAACGCACCCGAAAAGCCACAGGCAGCCAGTGCAGCCCGCGCAGGAGAGGTGTTATGTGGGAGTATCTAGGGACTCCTGAAACCGCGCGGCCGCATTCTGAACCAACTGCAGCCTTTGGGTGCATCTCAAAGGTAGCCCCATGTAGAGAGCGTTACAGTAGTCTAGACGGGACGTCACAAGCGCATGAGTGACTGTGCGAAGGGCGTCCCGGTCCAATAGGGACGCAATTGGTGCACCAGGCGAACCTGGTGAAACGCCCCCCTTGCCACGGCTGTCACATGGTCGTCCATTGACAGCCGGGCATCTAGAAGGATGCCCAAATTGCATACCCGATCCACGGGGGCCAGATGTTCGCCCCCAATGGCCAGTGATGGAATCAACTGGTTGAACCGGGGCGCCGGTAGCCACAGCCACTCAGTCTTGGACGGGTTGAGCTTGAGTCTGTTACTTCCCATCCAGATCCGTACGGCTTCCAGACACCGGGACATCACTTCGACGGCATCGTTGGGGTGGTTTGGGGTAGAGATGTACAACTGGCTGTCATCCACGTACAGATGGTAATCTAACCCAAACCCACGTATGATCTCGCCCAGCGGCTTCATATATGCATTGAACAGGAGAGGCGAAAGGACCGACCCTTGTGGCACCCCACAAGTGAGCGGCCTCGAGGTCGACCTCTGCCCCCCTGCCAATACAAATTGTGATCGACCAGAGAGGTAGGGAGGAGAACCACCGCAAAACGGTGCCCCTCACCCCCAACCCCTCCAGTCGATGCAATAGGATACCATGGTCGATGGTATCAAAAGCCGCCGAGAGGTCTAATAGGACCAGGATGGAGGAACAACCCCCATCTCTGGCCCTCCAGAGATCATCCACCAACGCGAACAATGCCGTCTCCGTGCTGTGGCCGGGCCGGAAGCCGGACTGGCGCGGGTCCAGATAATCAATTTCCTCCAAGTGGCGTGGAAACTGTTGTGCCACCACACTCTCTACAACCTTCGTCAGAAAGCAAAGGTTGGAGACCGGACGGTAGTTAACTAACAAAGTTGGGTCCAGGCAAGGCTTCTTGAGGAGGGGCCTCACCACCGCCTCTTTCAAGACGGCCGGCAAGAACCCCTCACTCAAAGAAGCGTTGACTAACTCCTGGAGCCAGCCTCGTGTGACCTCCCAGGATGCCAGTACAAGCCAGGAGGGACACAGGTCCAGTAAACATGTGGTAGCTCGCAGTCGCCTACGCAACCTGTCCATATCGTCGGAAGTAACAGAGTCAAACTCCTCCCAGAATGGAACCTCAAGACCCGCCTCCGACATCCCCTCCAGACCACTAGTGGGGACCAACTCGCTCCGAATCTGAGCGATTTTGTCCTGCAGATACTCCCCAAATTCCTCTGCTCTACCCTGCAAAGGGGCTTCCCGCGGCCTCTGTTGAAGGAGGGAGCGGGTTACCCCAAACAGGGCGGCAGGGCGGTTATCTGCGGACGCAATAAGAGTGGCACAATACTGACGCTTGGCCAATCTTAACGCCACAAGGTAAGTCCTCAAATGGGCTCTCACCTGTGTTCGGTCAGATTCAGAGCGTGACGATCTCCACCTGCTCTCTAGGCGTCTCTTGTGGCGCTTCATCACCCTCAGCTCCTCGGTAAACCAAGGAGCCTGGGTGGTTCGCTGCCACAAGAGAGGCCGCAAAGGCGCAACCCGGTCCAAGGCCCCAGTGGCCTCACTATTCCATGCAGCCACTAGGTCCTCCTTCCAGGGCTATAGGAAATGGCCCAAGCTCCATCTGGAATCTATCAGGTTCCATCAGGCGCCTGGGGCGGAACCATCTTGGACATTCCGGTTCCGCCTCCCCACGGTGGGGAGTAGCGGCTGGAAAGTTGAGCCGGAGAAGTGAGTGATCTGACCATGACAGGGGTGTGATGACTAAATCTGTCTACCCTCGCACCTACCCACAGTTCCAAGAAGGCTCCACATCTATTTGCACTTCTCAGGTGACCCTGATGACACAGATAAACCTACAGGTCACCTCAATGACTCACTAAAAGAATGCAAATGACCAACTGTCTGCAAGGAGTATAAATCCTTCTATTCCCCACCATTCATTCATCAAGAAGCTTCTTGGACGAGACGTGAAACATCTTCAAAGAAGAACCATAAAGTTCAGCTGCCTCTTGAAAAAGCAGCTTTGGGACAACCCTGTGAAATAGGTTGGGCTGAGAGTACGTGACTGGCCCAAAGTCACCCAACTGGCTTTCATGCCTATAACTCCTGCGTCCTGCTTTCTTCTCTGGTGTTTTAACCACTAGATCAAACTGCCTCTCGATGTTATGACTTTGGTGGATTCTGCCAAATCACTCTCAGTGAAATCCACGATAGTTTCTTCGATATTTGAGAAAACTCCAATGAGGGCATTCTGGTCTTAAAAAGAAAAGTTCCATACATAACTTTATGGGTAAAAATACTTTTTAAAAAAATTCTACCTTTTAACAATGTTTCCAGTATTTGTTGGCCTTCCAATTTTGAGAATTCCTTAAATCACCAGATCATAGACACCTTTATATTTTAAAGTACATTGTGCAGAATATTTACAATTTCAGCTTATTTTGAGTACTGCAAACTGGGATGTGAATTTTAAAAACCCCCACAAGATTTGGAATTTAAAAATCCTTTTGGGTCAAATGCTAAGAGATTTAATTAATTAATTCATGTATCTAATTGTTTAATTAGTAACCCTGAAAGTACATGCTGTGATTTCCAGTAAACAGAGGATCTGGCTTCCCAGTTACTTTCCAGCTTAAGAGAAACATAATATTGCTCTTCTTAATAAACAAATTTGCTAACTAACTAGAAAAAATGAATAGCTGGAAAGGCTTTCTACTACCTGTAGATAAACATTATTATCTTTAGAAGGGAGATAATGAAGGGTCAATCCTATTAACAGACCAAAGGTTTGTAGGCCAATATCTGCAATGTCCAGTTAGTGAGTTTGAAGTACTTGCGTGCACACAGCAATGTTTCATTTCTGCCACAATATTTAGATTAAGGAATGATTTTCCTGAATGTTATTTCTGCCTTGATGTTCTTCGCTTCTAAAACTGTTTCCACTTTCTCCTTGTCCCTAGTTGAATTATGCACTGCAGTATTTTGACAAGTTAATATAAACTGTACCAGAAAATGCTCTTCATACCAGTTTGAGTGCCAAGAATTGCTTGTCCTTTCTTAGCTATTGTTTAAGTAATACAAAGTGTGAATTATTTTCTATGCTTTATTTTCCATTCTTTATCAAGCTTACAGTAGACCTACATCTGATTCCATGACAGTTTTCACAATGCCTCTTACTACAACTACAGAATTGCAATTTAATTCCATATCAACCATTACTTATATTAAATTATGATTGCTGTTAATCTTTGCATACATGAATTATTCTTCAGTCCCCATATCTCAAAGCTAACGAGGTGTTGTTACATAGGATGGCCACAATAATACAATTAGCTGCTTTTTTTCATGTGATGCTGTTAAAAAAGCAGCAAGGGTTAGATGCGTGTCTGTGACTGTCATCTGATTTGATCCAACAAAGGTTATTCCAGTTAAATGCTCGATTTCTAAAGATCTGAAATTGTCTGGGAATACACAGTCAAGACACTGGTGAATAGGAAGAATGATACTAGCACAGTCCAATGCTTGCAGCAGAAGTGACATTAAAAGCAATATACTTTTAATTAACTAATATTGAATAATTGATCTAAATAACCAGAGTCAACAGAAAAAAAATATTCTTCATGAAGATAGGTGAACTGCAGAATTCATATCAACAGCAGTTGTAGAAGTGGCAGCCACTGGGATGGATTTTCAACAGAGACCTAGTAAGTTCACATAAATTCTCAGCCGTTTCTAAGTCTGACAGCCGTTTTAAAAGCAGGTGGTCTGGAGTCACTGGATGCTTTCAATTGGACATGGGATTCAGAAAACAGGACCTCATGGACCAGCACAGGGGTGAAATTCAGCAGGTTGACAGCTTCTGGAGAACCGGTAGCAGAAATTTTGAGTAGTTCAGAGAACTGGCAAATACCACCTCTGGCTGGCCCCAGAGTGGGGTGGGAATGGGGATTTTGCAGCATCCTTCCCCTGCCACGCCCACCAAGCCCCACCCACAGAACCGATAGTAACAAAAATTGAATTTCACCACTGGACCATCAGGATATTTCTGCAGTCTTGTGTTGTGATGCTTAGATATATATGAAAAGGGAGCTCATTTTCTTTGCCCCAGTGATCAACTTTTAAAATGGGAGAACTGTTTTAGAATTGGTGAGAATACCAGGAGGCCATGAATACCGCAAAGCAACTGGCCAATCACATCTTCAGTTCAGAGCTATCATTCCTGTCAAATGAACAAGACATTTCATCTTGGTTCTCACACTGCACTGTGCCACGCTTTGACCGATTACAAACAGTATCTTAAAAGATACAAACCATGGTTTACAAATCGCAATGACTGTGTGGTGTCTAATTACACCCCCCACAACAGATTAATCTTTAATGAGCCCAGTGTCTTAGTGCATAAGGTTTTTTCCCCCTCTTCTGAATCAAACACAGGCTTTGGATCACGCCCTGAAATGGATTAAACTTCAACTCCTGTAATTTTCCAGCAAGGAGAACATTGCCTGGAAAATCTGGGCCTGTATTTCCACAGAACTGAAGGGGATTCAGGGAGCAAGGCTAGTAACATAACCTAGAATAGAATAGCAAAAAAAAAAAACCCATGTCTGTCTGTCTGTTGGTCTCTCTCTCTCTCTCGGTCTCTCTCTCTCTCTCTCTCTCTCTCTCTCTCTCATCTATCTATCTACACATACCTGTTCTAAACGTGACATGGTACCATAAAGCAATGCTTATGGTGCTCTTGCTTGCAGGAGTGTATTATTCTCAAACTGCCTAGTTTCTTCCTTCCTTTCTTATTTAATTTAGAGGCTGCC
Organism: Rhabdophis nuchalis; assembly: GCA_039707465.1. NCBI lineage: Eukaryota > Metazoa > Chordata > Lepidosauria > Squamata > Natricidae > Rhabdophis > Rhabdophis nuchalis. The sequence continues at coordinate 23,171,000 of CM077651.1, forward strand.
TGACACCAAAAAACTCTAGGCAAATTCCATTAAAACAGACCTGGAGAACAAACAGCCAGTTATGTCTAGGAATCATCTGATATAACAACAGGCTCGGCACCCACCATAACCCCAGGTCTGGGAGCATAGCCAGTCTTCAGGACTTTTGAAATATCATCGGAGTAGAAGCTATGTCGATCTCTGAGAGTATGTGCTGTTCCAGGGGGCAGGTGCCATGACAGTGAAAGGGTGGTCTCAGTAGATGACACTGCATAATTGAAAAGACCCAAGGTTCATCTGTTGTTCTTCCTAATATCATTGATAGCCAAGTCGATTCCATGAAGGGTTTTACAAGTGGTAACCAGCACCTTGAATTGCACCCAGAAAGAATCTGGCAACCAATACAGAGGCATCAGGGTGCAGTGTCTATGTCCCATTACTGCCCATGCAACATTTTAAGTCACCTGTATCTTCCAGATGTGTCCATATGGCCTTCAATGACAGCCTCAAATATTTCATATGCATTTAGGCCAAATCATAAAACTTTCTTCAGAAAGATATTTCCTCATTATTATCCTTTAGATTCCAGGCCCATTCTATTCCTTTAAATTTAGTTTTATTTTATTTTTGTGGTTTCTCAGAATTAAGTAAAATATTTCATTATGGGTTTGACCATTGTAATATGTGGGTCTATAAACAAGTAATTTACAGGGCTAATATTTTATTGGTACAATGTGCTTTTATTATTTATATTTTAATTAATGTTTGTTAAGCCATTTTATTAAAATCATGCAGAACCATTCAACAAATTAATAGACTGAGAAAATAAATGAGCAGAAAATGATTTCTTATGTGATTGTCAAGTGCTGAATGCTTCAAATATGAGTGTTAAAAGCATCCCTTCAGTTGAACAAGGTTACCGGGATAAAATAATGAAAAATAGTAGAGAAAGGAGTGAATGGACAAAATGCAGAATCATAAAATTAATATGCAAGAATCCAGTCACAAACATATTCCTTGGATTTGTTGCCCTCTAGTGGTTTTATCGGAAGTATATTCCTAAACTTTATAATTTAAGATTTCACACAGGGACCATATAAAACAAAGTGGACATACATTAAAACCTACAATAAGAGAAGGTGAATAGAATAACAGAGTTGGAAGGGACCTTGGAGGTCTTCTAGTCCAACCCCCTTGCTCAGGCAGGAAACCCTACAACAGTTCAGACAAATGGTTATCCCACATCCATCACAAAGTGAGATAACTTTATTTATTAAAATATAGGCAGCCCTTGAGTTATGAAAACAACTGAGTCCAAAAATTTATGTTGCTAAGCGAGACAGTTGTTAAGTGAGTTTCCCCCCAGTTTACAACCTTTCTTGCCATGGTGGTTAAGTCAATCACTGCAGTTGTTAAGTTAGGGACACGGTTGTTAAGTGAATCTGGCTTCCCTGTTGACTTTGGAAGATTGCCAAAGGGGAATCACATGACTCTGGGCATTGCAACCATCATAAATGTGAGTCAGTTGCCAAGAACCTGGATTTTGATCACATGAAGATTGGGCTACTGTGAAAAATGGTCATAAGATGCTTTCTTCAATGTCATTGTAATTTCAAATGTTGTAAGTTGAGAACTACCTGTACATCCAGAACAAGTTGCTGAGTTCACTTATCTATTGTTGTAACTGCTTATGCAGGGGATTCTTCTATTTTTAGAAAGCTCTTGCCAGGAATGATTACGGTTCTTTTTAAATGACAATTGCTCTTTGCATACAGTATATATTATTTATCACATGCAAATTTTGTTGTTGGTTCAAAGTCATGTCTGACTCATCACGATCCCATAGACAACGTTCCTCCAGGCAACGTTCCTGTCCACATGCAAATTTATGCTGCCTGAAATGTATGTCACCATGTTTTCAGTCTTCCCACCACGCTTTTCTGCAATTAATAATCTCAGCATTCTCTAAATATCAGTTTTTTTCCTTTTCTGACCTTCCTTGGTTCCTGAACAGGCTGTATCTTACCTGGGATGCTTTTGTGGGAAGCTGATCTCCTTTTTCAAAACATAGGATATATGGTGGGTGGTGGGTACTGGTGTACCAGTGGCCGCTGGGAGCAGCGGCCACCATACCGGAATGGTATACCGCTTGTGACAGGATCTGGAACCCACGATAGATAGATAGATAGATAGATAGATAGATAGATAGATAGATAGATAGATAGATAGATAGATAGATAGATAGATAGATAGATAGATAGATAGATAATTTTTTAAATATAATAATTCCATCTTCAATTAAACAGTGTAAAATAATCATCAAGATTTACAACAATATTCATTACATTAGCATTAATTCTACAGTATATTATTAAAATGACAATATTAATCATGTTTACTTCTGTCTTTTAACATATCTTCATTTCATTCATTTTTTTTCTTTTGTTTCCCTGTTTCTAACTTCCATTTTTGTTATCTAACCATTCATGAAATAAGTCCCATGTCATATAATATTCAGTTTGTTCTTTCTCCTTAATTGCAAACATTAATTGATTCATGTTTGCACATTCTAATATTTTCCTGATCACATTCTCATCTGTAGGGATCTCTTCACTTTTCCAATTTTGGGCAAATACAATTCTAGCTGCAGCTAATATGTTATTGTTGTTGTTAGTTGTGAAGTCGTGTCCAACCTATTGTGACCCCATGGACACAATAGGTTGGACATTTAAACTCACATAGACTGCTTCAGTGACTCCATCCAGCCACCTCATTCTCTGTCATCCCATTCTTCTTCTGTCAACCCTCAATCTTTCCCAGCATTAGGCTCTTCTCCAGTGAGTCCTTCCTTCTCATTAGGTGGCCAAAGTAATGAATTTCATTTTCAGTAGTTAATATATGAATAATTAAATATGCATTCCCCTTATACTGTATTTTTCGGGTAAAATCCCCAACAAGAATATTTCTGGCTTTAAATCAATATGCTTTAAATCAATATTTCTGCTACATTCTTGATGTGTCCTTTGATAACCTCTTTCCACTGCTATTTTTGTCACACCCTACAAGGAATTTTTCATTTGTCCTGCTGTCCATGCGCTATTCATCTACACCAATATTTTCTCCATTCAGTCCAAATAAAATATAATGAAAGAGCCCTGGGCACTCCCAACTTCTAATATCCCAATGCCTCCGCTTCCGCCATTTCATAGAAACATTGTTAAAATCCCCAGCAATATCTTTCACGACAAATCTTGTCTCTTTGCTTGAGTGGATCATCTTCGTGCCTGAATGATTGTCTTTAGCAGGTGTTTGTCCTGCACATGATTTGAATAATCTGTAATTTCACTGGAAAGTCTCCTTTGTTTTCACTTGCATTCCCCCTACGTAGTTCCCTGCTGTCTTCTGACTTCAGAATGTCTATCATCCCATACCCCACCCATCTCATAATAACATCCTTAAGATTGTATTTAATTAACCTAAACCTAGCTCTCCACATCCTCAAGAGAAGTTCCATTTCAGAAAAAAAACAATAAAACTATAACTCCCCTCGGTGTGTGTGTGTGTGTGTGTGTATCCTGACATGTAGACGGCACGCAGATCCCAGCTCAGCTCCACCATGCATGCCTGTGCATCTCCCGCTGGCCAGCTAATTTTTGGGTCTCTGCTGCGCATTGAGTGCCAAGACCTTCCATGCATTTGTAACAAATGTCTGGCTGTTACCCTGGCCACCATTTTAGATGATGAGAGGAGCGGGGGCTTTGAGAGAGGGAAAAGCGCTTGAGATGGGAAAAACATCAGCAGCCAAGAAGGGGGCAGGTATGGTGCCAGCTCCTCATTCAAAGGTGATGGGGGGGGGGGGGGAGTTTCGTGGTCAGAGGCCAGGACTGGACCGGGTGGAGTAAGGAGATACTGGGATGCCAGTGCACAGTAGCAGGGCTGAGGATTATGAAAAATAAATACCTGGGCAACGCCAGGTTACCAGCTAGTCACCAATAAAGCATTGAAGCAATCTCTAAAAGTCTTACACTGGTGTTAAAAAGTATAAAAGGATTGTTTTTCCTGAACTTAATTTAACCGGTTGTTAAATTATTTGAATTCCACCACTGGAAGCTTCTCATACTTTTTGCACACTTTTGTAGCAACTCCACCATTACTACTGCCCAACCCATCTAAAACATGACAGAGCTGTTTGTAAAGATTATGCTGATAAATAACTTAGGAAGAATAGTGTAAGTTGTGGGAGGATGACATTTGTTACAGCGAGGAGCAGAGATGGATACAAAATTTAGGATTAACCTTCAGCCCCTTCCTCAGTTCCTCCTCAAACACAGGGAAAAAATGGTCTTCTGAAATGGAAGTTGGAGACCACTAAAAGTAAAATGGATGCCTCTGCAATTTTGCATCTTAAATTCTCTCAAGACAAACCAATTCTGAAAATGTTGCACTGCCCAGGATATTTAGAGATACAAAGGGGATATTGCCCTCAACTGGAAACAAAGTGAAAGGCTTTATAGTTTAATAAATGCCACTATTGTGTATTTGTTGTTAGTCCTATATTGCAATTTATTCTACCGCTTATTTCATCTTACCTTTGCCTTCAAAATGGCATTAAATTGTATGTGAAATCAGGGAATTCACTGCTTCCTAAATGGATTGCTTTTCTTCCATTCAATCCTGTCCGATTCTCAGAGACTGCCTGGATAGATCCCTGCAGTTTTCATGGCAAAATATTTCAGAAGTAGTTTGCCATTGCCTGCTTCCTAGGGCTGAGACATAGTGGCTGGCCTGAGATCACCCAGCTGGCTTCATATCCGAGGCAGGACTGAAACTCGTAGTATCTTGGTTTCCACTACAACCAAACTGGGTCTCAAATAGTAGATCTCTCAAATGAACTAAATCTACATGCAGAAGTTGTCGTTTTATTGAACATTAATACAATTAGATCCATAAACAATCTTCTGAGGAGGAAAATGTAGGAAAGATTCCAAATGTGAAAGTTTACCTTGGAAGAAATAAAATCTGCCAACGCCTGGTAAAACTTACAATATTGAGACAAGATATCACGTTCTACCTTTTCCCTCTCAGGATCCGAAGTACCTTAGTTAGAACCGTCTGTAGAAGAATAGTTGATGGCCTTAATGGTGACTGGTTGTGTCTGTCAGATGCTTCCTTGACTGGTGGTTCCTCTTAGGGCGTGACCTTGGTGTCTTAATTGCTGTTACGTTTGTACCAATTCTGCTTTTGCAATATACAAGCATAGGGTTGCTCGTTATTTTCCCCCTTGCTCTAGCTTCTGTATATCTCATTGTAGTTCGATCTGATAACATTAAATCAAACTCACTAAATAAAAGCGTCCTACAAATCTAGACAAGCTAAAAGTCCAAGAAGCAGAATGAACCCAGATGGCAGCCATACATCTGGCTCGTGTCAAGCAGAGAAATCATGAAATAATAGATTACAGAGGTTGGTCTCAACCTGCCTAATGCTGGGACCCTTTAATTCAGTTCCTCATGTTGTGGTGACCCCCAACCATAAAATTATTTTATTTTTTTCGAAAATATGTGTTTTCCAATGGTCTTAGGTGACCCCTGTGAAAGGGTTGTTCGACCCCCAAAGGGGCCCCAACCCACAGGTTGAGAACCACTGGATTACAGTTTAACAGAGTTGGGAGGGACCTTGTAGGTCATCTAGTACAACCCCCCTGCCCAAATAGACTAGTGGAACCTCAGCAGAGTCCACTTCAATGCAAGCAAGTCAGAAAGTCTAAATATATTTTGATAGAACCTAATAGTGATTTGACAGTGATTTACCTGGGATAGATGAGAGAGAGAGAGAGAGAGAGAGAGAGAGAGAGAGAGAGAGAGAGAGAGAGAGAGAGAGAGAGAGAGAGCTACAGATTAAAAGAGTTGGAAGGGACCTTGTAGGTCATCTAGTCCAACCTTCTGCCCAAGCAGACCCTACATCATATTTCTGACAAATGGCAATCCAATCTCATCTTGAAAGCCTCCAGTGATGAAGCTCCCACAACTTCTGAAGGCAAGCTGTTCCATTGGTTGATTGTTCTCACTGCCAGAACATTCCTCCTTATTTCTAGGTTGAATCTTTTCTTGATCAGTTTTCATTCATTATTCCCTGCCTGGCCTTCAGATGCCTTGGAAAATAATTTGACCCCCTTCCTGTCTGTGACAGCCCCTCAAATATTGGAACACTGCTATCATGTCTCCCCCTGGTCCTAAAGGAGATGCCGGGAACAGAAAGCACCACATTCAATATATGCATTCTGAGAAGTTGTAAACTAGGTCAAACTTTGCTACAGCAAGCTTTTTCAATACTTAAGAACAGAAAGAAATTCTTTAGGTTAGTTGGGTTTGTCTTTGCATTTATAGCACATTCAATAAATAGTTGAGGTTTCTTCCATGAATGGCTTCTTGGTTGCAGCAGGTGTTTAGATATTTCGGTTGCCAAGACACCTTAACCTGGTTTCAAATGTTACCATCCCTGATGCAGAAGTTCCTGGTCCTTTTCCTCCCGCTTTTAAATGATCACCTATCCTGAGATAACTGATGTTTGTACTGACCTATTAAGGAGACAACCTAGCAAACGTTCCATTATTTGTTTGCTGGTGCTAGTCCAGGTAACAAAAGTGAGCACGTTCTGTTCTCTACAAATCTGTGCCTACATTCAGTAGAAGGAAATGGTGAGATTATGTTTTCTTACCCTGCTCTTGTGCCTGGCAAAGGCATAGGAAGGAGGTGGAGATTTCCATGACAGCACAAAGGGGGAAAAAAACATAATTGCTGGGTTTTTTGGTTTTGTTAGGTGTGAGATTATTGCTAACAGCCCAAACGCAGATCCAATTTAAAACCAAACCAAACAAAATAGCATGGCAATATCATTTCCCAAAATAAAGGGCTTGTGGGGGGGGGGGTGTTTCCTCTCATACTGTTTGATAGTCTTCACAAATGTAGCACATAATCAATTAAGGAAAGGTATATGAAATTGTCTTTGGCTATAGCAAAAGTATCACTTTTGGTTACACAAATATCAGAGGAAGGGAAATAAAGTTCAATACTTAGAATTTAGTATGAAGCACCATCTACAGCAGGGGTCTCCAACCTTTGCAACTTTAAGTCTGAAGGACTTCAGCTCCCAGACTTCTCTCAGACTTTCCCAGAATTATGAGAGCTGAAGTCCTTCAGACTTAAAGTTGCAAAGGTTGGAGACCCCTGATCTACAGTGTGTGTGTGTGTGTGTGTGTTCTCCAGCATAACTCTGGAACACCTCAAGCAATTTCAACCAAACTTGGTGTACAGATGACTTACCCTCTGGAGAAAATAATGTGGGGGTAAGACACCCCTAACACCCCTTGGGATATGTGTTCTGTTAAGATACAGCCTGTTGTGCCTTAAAATGGCTTCTACTGTACTGCTGTAAAACGGCTTTTACTGTGCAGCACAGTGGAGTTGCCAACATAACAGCTTCACAGTACTCCACAAGGGGGCTTCCTCTGGTAAGGCGGAAAATGCAACATTAGAAATTATGTTTGGTCCAGACATATTCCCCCTATAAATAAATACCCAGGCAACACCGAGTTATCGGCTAATCCCAAATAAAGAGGGTTTCAGGAACACTTAAAAGTGATCCACCCCAGTTGCCTGATCCAAGCACGCTTGAAGTTTACAAATTCATCTTCATCAATACAGGTAGTCCTCGACTTACAACAGTTGTGACCATTCAAATGACACTGAAAAAAGTAACTAATCTACCCCCCCTACCTTTCTTTCCTGAAGTCCTGCAAAGCTTCAGGGCAGCTTATTTTCCCTTGCTGGGAATTTGCCTCACCCCTTCTCTGATCGGCCATGCGTGGGGACTCTCCTTTCTCTTCCTTTAGCATTTGACCTCGGCTTGAGGTCAGCAACCTTGAAGATGATTGTGACTTGGCTGTATGCAGCTTTACGCATCTTTTTTGAAGATGGGGGAGTGGGAAAAGTTTATTCTACCTGAGTGTTACCAGCTCCACATGGTTTAGGTTGCTCGGTGGCCCTCCGGGGATCTTTCTTTACAATAGGAATTAACTAACATTGAAACGTCTTTCTTGTCAGGAATGCTATGTACTCCCTTGCAATATTACATCTTTATTTTTTACTTTACAATCTAACCCAGACTTCTGGGATTTCCTGATGGCCTCTCATCCAAGTGCAACCAGATGAAAACTGATTAGCGTTTTTTGAGATCAGCTAGATCCTATTATCTGATTTGGGTTCTCATAAACTAAAAAGAAAAAGAAGACACATAGGGATGTTTTCAACTTCTAATAGTTAAGGGCAGTGGTGCGATTCAGCCAGTTGCACCTATCAGGGAGAATTGGTTGTTAACTTTCTAAACTGGGATGGATGGGGCGAGCATTGAGCAGGCAGGTGGGATGAGTGAGCGTTGAGTGGGCAAGTGAGCATCGAGCAAGAGAGCAGGGTGAGCAAGCGTAGAGAGGGTGGAAGGGGCGAGCAGATGGGCAGGGGCGGGGCCAGCCAGAGGTCGCTTCCAGTTCAGCAAACCTTTGGAAGAAATCTTATTTTGTTTTTTCCACTTTACAGGCGTAATCCTGTAAGGAAGGCAGGAAGGAAACATTCTGGTGTTGTTTTTAGCCTAATCTTTATTGCCCTGCTTACAGAAACTGCCTCTCCGGTTAACCCTTATTACATTGTAACAGCTAGGCGAAGCGCCCATCGGCGTGAGTGACATTGAGTTGGCCACACCCACCCAGTCACATGACCACTGAGCCATGCCCACATAGCTGGTCATTAGGGCAGAGAACCAGTTGTTAAATTATTTGAATCCCATCACTTGTTAAGGTTAACCTCAAATGAGTATAATATAAATTGGTATAATAGTAATACTTTCCTTGCCATGGCAAGACCAAGTCCTTCATAAGGTTTATCTGCTTCTGAAATGATCAAAAGACCAAACATGGTGTTTCCTAAACCAGGACAAAGAGAAGGTGGGGCTTGTTTTGAAATCAATACATGAAACTGCCCTTTTTGAAGTCATTTCTCAAACATTTCTTTGATTTGGCTGAAACAACTGAAATGTCTCAACTGAGAGGAAAATTCTTAAGAGAAGAGACTGTCAGATATCTTCCAGGTTCTGTATATTAAATGCCAATATTTATGTAATTTCAATAGATATCTGATTTATTCCTCTCTCATTTTTTGATCATGTTGACTGGGAATTCTAGAGATTGTAGTGACACACTGGAAGTGCTATGTGCTTAGAACGCGAAGCATTGCTAGAGACCCCACACACCCACTTTATGGTATGTTTCTGTTGCTCCCATCTGGGAGGAGGTTTCTAAGTATTTCTAGCAGGACTACCAGATTCTGTAACAGCTTTGTTCCCTCTGCCATCCGTCTGGTAATCTCTCAAGATTTGTTCTTCTCACCATGTACCTGTATACATCTGAACTAGACTATGTTGTTTCTCTGTGTCATATAATATATGTGGGTATATGTATATAATTTATTTGTTCATCTATTTATTTATTTTGTCATGTTTACAGTATGTAATGTATATGCGAGGTGATGGCTCTTTGAGAGGTGTATGCAAAACAAAATGCCATTTTAATGTATGCCAATTAGTGTATATTCAAAGTGACAATAACATTATTCTAGCTACAGTATCTATCTATCTATCTATCTATCTATCTATCTATCTATCTATCTATCTATCTATCTATCTATCTATCTGTATCTGTTGTGATCTATTGTGGCAGATTCGAATAGTGAGGAGGTTGAGGAGGGACATGTGCCAGTCCTGGAGTCTGGGGAAGGCTCAGACAAGTGCTCTGCATCAGAGGCAGAGATGGGGCCAGGGCCATCTGACAATTATCATCTGCCTTCGGAGTCAGACATCAGTGAGGCAGATGAACAGCTGGAGCCTGTTTGCAGTGTGTGCATGTACAGAATTGCCAGATGAAGGGAACAGCTCAGGAACAAGGGTCAACTTGGGAGTAAAGCCACAGGTGGACGGGGAATGGCCCCTCCATCTATATAAATAAAAATGTAACAAGAGTTTTTTCAAAACCGCTAATCTCCGAAAGTACTGCACCGATCGCTTCCAAATTTTCACATAACGTTCCTTTTAAATACGGCACCAATGATATATTTAGATTGTGTAGATGCCACACCTTTGCCAGGTACACCCAATGGAAATATAAAAAATTGTTAAAAAGGTAGGTAGATGGATACAGAGAGAGCAGTGGGCCACAGGTATTATGTCATCCTTATGCCACAGGTATTATGACATAAAATACTCTGTCCATAAGATTCAAGGACAAATACAGTAGGTAGGTAGGTAGGCAGCTATAGGGATAGAGAGAGGGAGGGAGAAATGCAGTAGGTAGGTAGGTAGGTAGAGGGAGAAATACCGTAGGTCGGTAGGTAGGTAGGTAGAGGGAGAAATACAGTAGGTAGGTAGGTTGGGGGTTATACTGTGGTTTTCTGTACGTGTTTGTGTGTGCAGGTGTAGATCTACACACAGATTGGTTGGCCATTTAACCAGACTGGGCCACAGCAACGTGTGGCCGGGAATGGCTAGTAGGGAATAAAAGAGGAGTGAAAGGGGAGGGGTGTTTGCAGGAGACAATTAGTTCATTCCTGCATTCTTTTTAAGTATTGCAGTGTTTGAACGGTATCAGCCTGGCCACTCTCCAAGCCTGATAAATGTCGGTAATTGTGAACTATCTTGAAAGACTGTAGGCTGGGACTTTGCTGGAGAGGAATTCACTATAAGTTAAATGAAAGGGGTTTATTGTGATGAGGACTCAGCTTCATACTGCTGGGGAAGCCTAGGTCAGAACACTATCTATCCTGCTGAGAACTAAAATTTGAATGTGCAGCTTATAGCTGCCACATTTAAGCCTTTGTATGACATAGTAAACAAGATCTTTGCAAAATCTCTAGCAGGAGATGTGATGTGCTCTTCGTTCAATTGACAAATACCAAGCACAGTTGTTATACATTTGTAACGATAGTAAATCAAAATTTATTCATCTATTTTTGAACAACTAATGATTCATTCAAAATAATACAGGAGGTGAGTTTTTGCCTATTGGACTGAACTGCTGAAAACTGCCTCCTGTTTTTGTACCAACACGAAATGTCCCTAAATCTCTTTGAAGAATGTTTTTGCAGATCTTATCTGCCCTCTATTTATTTTATCATCAGATTACAACCAATAATATTTTATTTACACTAACCTCTAATGTAAATCTCACCGGGATTGCTTAGCCATCAAAAATTAAGAAGGAAACGTTAAAGAATTGCTGCAGCCTTAAATGACCCTGAACCATAAATATCTTAACAATAGATTATTATTTTTATTTCTTTCACCTGGAGCAATTTTAGACTATTCAGAAACCAGTGAAGAGTTCTGTGACAGGGAAGTGATCACATGACAATTCCACCATTGTTAAAAGTCACCTCAAATGGCTTACTGTATATCCTAGAATAAAATGTAGTTTCTGTGCAGAATTAGGTACAGATAATCATTGTCTTACGGCCACAATTGAGCCCAAAGTTTCTGTTGCTAAGCAAGATAATTCTTAAGTGAGTTTTGCCCCATTTTACAACCCTTCTTGCCACAGTTGTTAAGTGAATCACTGCAGCTGTTAAGTTAGTATCACTGTGAATCTAACTTCCCCATTGACTTTGCTTGTCAGAAGGTTGCAAAAGGTAAACCACATGATTCCGAGATTCTGCAATTGTCATAAATATGAACCAGTTGCCAAACATCCACATTTTGATCATGTGACCATGGGGATGCTGCAACGGTCATAAATGTGAAAAAGTATCATAAGTGACTTTTTTTTAGTGTGGTAGTAATTTCAAACAGGCACTAAATGAATATTTGTACGTCAAGGATTGCCTGTATTTGTAATCAGAGACTCTTCAGTTTTGCATAGGATTCCTTTCTGAAACTAACTACTGTAAAAGTAATAATAATTCCCAGGATAAGAAAATGAGATTAATCATGGGTTGATGGTTGTAGAAGTGTTGGTATTAATATATTTAACATTCAAGATTGTGGGTGTTCCATCACAGCTGGAAAAATCCAAATTAAGTTCACAAGTAATTCCTAATTCTTATAGTAGAACAGCTTGAAAGTTGAACACCACAGTTTATTTACCACTTATGGTTAGTTTCCCTGCCAATCCTTATAACAATAGAAGCAAATGAAGTAATAACCAAAAGCCAACATGGGCTTGTCAAAAACAGATAATTCCAAACTAATCTTATTGCATTCTTTGACAAAGTGACAAAACTAATGGACCAGAGGAATGCTATTGATAGAATTTACTTGACTTCAGTAAGGCATTTGATAAGGTAGACCATAACCTACTACTAGATAAAGTAGAAGAATGTGGGTTAGACAGCATCACCAACAGATGGATTCATAACTGGCTGACCAACTGCAATCAACGTGTAGTCCTCAATGGAACTGCAGCTACATGGAAGGAAGTATGCAGTGGAATACCCCAAGGCTCTGTTTTAGGCCCAGTACTCTTCAATATCTTCATCAATGATTTGGACAAGAGGATAGATGGGGAACTCATCAAATTTGCAGATGACACCAAGCTGGCAGGAATAGCCAAAACTCCAGAAGATAGGCTTAAGATACAGAAGGATCTTGACAGAATTGAACATTGGCCGCTCTATAACAAAATGAAATTCAATGTTGAAAAGAATAAGGTTCTACATTTAAGCAAGAAAAACAAAATGCACAGGTACAGTATATGTGGTACCTTGCTCAATAGTAGTAACTGTGAGAGGATCTTGAAGTCCTAGTGTACAACAATTTAAATATAAGTCAGCAGTGTGCAGCAGCTGCCAAAAAAGCCAACACAGTTCTAGGCTGCATAAACAGAGGGGTAGAATCAAGATCACGTGAAGTGTTAATGCACTGGTGCATCTTACAGTCTGAAAAATACAGTACTTTGTTTTTTGTTTTTTAAGAAACAAAGGAAGTAAAGGGGAAATATAAGATTCAACATCCCTCTGTTATAATATTAAAACCCTGGATTATTCAGGAATGCTAATAAAAATAACACATAAATAATTTTCATACAGCACATAGTTAATAAGTATTTATATTCTAAAACTTGTAGCACAAAATGGAGAGTTTTAAATGATGTTAAACAAATTAATGGAAAGATCTGCTGGTGTCTGAAGCTCTTGAGACAGAAGCTGGAAAACATGATTGGAAAATGCTATCATGCATTCACATCTGCTTTCTGATTTCCCAGAAAATATCTGGTTGAATATTCTGAGAGCCAAATGTTGAACTAGATAAATCTTCAGCCTGTTGTATCAATTTCATTTTTTACTTTATTTTGGATCAAGAAACTGGTGGCTTCAGAAAAACATTTCTCTTATGGAGCTACGGAACACAAATGGAAGAAACGAGAGTCATGGAGGGATGGAGCTGCTACCATACCATTTATACAACCAGTATTTTAAAAAAGCATTTCTTCAATATACTGTAGCTCAATAGCATATCCGCTCTAACGGTACATTAGAGGTGAAACTAAGGTACAAGGGTTTGTCCTTCCCCTTTAACATCTACATGAGATCATTGGGAGAGGTCATCATGCAACACAAGATGCTTACCAACAGAACGTTGATAATAGTTGTAAATCTCCACTTCTGGTCAACCAGTCACACTATTCTGGCATAGGCCCAGTTTGTGCAGGCTATAAGAGTTTAGATGGGAGGAATCAGCTTTAATTCAACTTTAGCAAGATGGAATGGCTCTGGGTCTTTGGTCCCTGATTCAGATTAGATACCCTCTTTGACTATAGATGGTGTTGCAGTTCCCTGGACAGAGTTGAACAATCATGGAGTTGGAAGGGACCTTTGAGGTCTTCTAGTACAACCCTCTGCCCAAGGCAAGAAGACCTTACACCATTCTGGACAAATCTCTTCTTGAAAACCTTCAGTGATGGAACACCCACAACTTCTGAAAGCAAGCCGTTCCAATGATTAATTGTTCTCACTGTCAGGAAATTTCTTTTTAGTTTCAAATGTGATGTCTTTAAACAGCTTCCACCCATTACTTCCATTACCTCAGGTGTTTTGTAGAATAGATCAACCCCCGGTTCTCTGTACTGAAAGACAGCTATTGCGTCACCCCTAGTCCTTGTCTTTATTAGACTAAACATACCCTCAAATGTTTAGCCTCCAGACTCCTTATCATCTTAGTTGCTCTTTTCTATATTCTTTCTAGGGTCTCAACATTTTTTCTGTATTGTGATGACCAGACCTGGATGTGGTATTCCAAGTGTGGCCATGTAAAGCAGCACCATCACTTCTCATGATCTTGATGCTATCTCTGGATGCAGCCTAGGAGTGCATTGGCTTTTACAATACAATAGCAGAGTTGGAAGGGACCTTGTAGGTCTTCTAGTCCAACCCCCTGCGTGGGCAGGAACCTTATACCATTTCAGACAAATGGCTATCTAACATCTTTTTAAAGGCTTCCAGGGTTGGGACATTCACAACTTCTGGAGGCAAGCTGTTCCAGAGGTTAATTGTTCTAACTGTCAGGAAATTTCTCCTTGGTTCTAAGTTGCTTCTCTCCTTGATTAGTTTCCACCCATTGCTTCTTGTCCTACCCCCAGGTGCCTTGGAGAATAGTTTGGCTCCCTCTTCTTTGTGGCACCCTCTGAGATATCGGAACACTGCTATCATGTCTCCCCTGGTCCTTCTCTTCATCAAACTAGACATACCCAGCTCCTGCAGCCGTTCTTCATATGTCTTAGTCTCCAGTTCCCTAATCATCTTGGTTGCTCTTCTCTGCACTCTTTCCAGAGTCTCCACGTCTTTTCTACATCGTGGCGACCAAAACTGTATGCAGTATTCCAAGTGTGGCCTTACCAAGGCACTATACAGTGGCATTAACACTTCACGTGATCTAGATTCTATCCCTCTGTTTATGCAGTCTAGAACTGTGTTGGCTTTTTTGGCAGCTGCTGCACACTGCTGGCTCATATTCAAATGGTTGTCCACTAGGATTCCTAGATCCCTCTCACAGTTGCTACTATTGAGCAAGGTACCACCTATACTGTACTTGTGCATTTTGTTTTTCTTGTCTATATGTAGGACCTTACTTTTTTCACAATTGAATTTCATTTTATTACATAGTGCCCAATGTTCAAGTTTGTCTAGATCCTTCTGTATCTTAAGCCTATCTTCTGGAGTGTTGGCTATTCCTGCCAGCTTGGTGTCGTCTGCAAATTTGATGAGTTCCCCATTTATCCCCTCATCCAAATCGTTGATGAAGATGTTAAAGAGTACTGGGCCTAAAACAGAGCCTTGGGGGACTCCACTGCATACTTCCTTCCATGTAGATGCAGTTCCATTGAGGACTACACGTTGAGTGCGGTTGGTCAGCCAGTTGCGAATCCATTTGCTGGTGGTGCTGTCTAACCCACAATTTTCTACTTTATCTAATAGTAGGTTATGGTCTACTTTTTTGGAACCTCACCACACTGCTGATTCATACTTAAACGGAGGTCCACTCTGACACCATTTATTCATTTCTTACCTTTATTCATTTCTTAGGTTTTGGATCAAGAAACAGGGTTTCAGGAAAAACACGGTACCTTCCTAGACTGGGAGACTGGGAGGACTTGCTCATGAACCATATCACTTCTCAGTTGGATTACTACAATGCACTTTACATGAAGTTGCCTTTGGAGACTATCCAGGAATTACAACTGGTCATGCACTGGTTGGGCACTCCTTGGTTTGCCAATGTTACGCCACTGCTGCAAGAGATTGCATTGGCTTCCAGTTTCCTTCCAAGTGCAATAATCATCTTGAAAACCCTAAATGGCACAAGACCAGTGTCAGGCCTGCAGCCATCTTTTTTTGGGGGGGGGGGGATCTTTGGCCTGCCACACTTTGTATTATTCTATTTTCTATTGTGGGAAAATGGGAGGGGGGAATTGTACAGAGTTAGATGCTATGTAGCCATAACAAAATTCTTTCTAGAAAGCCAAGGACATCCTTTGTCTTTGCATTTCTGCACCTGACTGGATCTGGATGGGTGGAAAATGCCAGCATGGCAGTGGGAGATTGGACCATGGGATGGACTTGTGGGTGTGGGGGCAAGATCTTGAACTTTCAACTGGGTAGGGGAAACCAGGAAGCTTTCAGATTCGGGACTTCCCAGAAGTGCCAACATGGCTCTCTTAATAAATTGGAACTTTGGGCAATACTTTGCCTTGGACTCTGATTTAATTTTGGGTGCTATTTGGAACCCTGACATTTCTATTCTATTCTATTCTATTCTATTTTTGCAGGATATTTGCAGGACTCCCTCTCCCTGAAAATACCTGCCCACTCTAGATCTGATAGGGTGAGAACAGAGACAGCACACTTCCTTGGACGCAGCCCCTGTTCTTTGGAACATGCTTCCCTCTGAGAACTAGGAGGCCCTCCACTCATGGCTCTCCAAAATGATGTAAAGACATGGGTTTTGCTGCAAGCCTTAGAGTGATGAGAATCTGCAGCTCAAGGAAGCTCTACAATTGTTAAAGCATACAGTATATGGGTATATGCTGTATTTGCAGTGTCAAGAATGTTTTGTTGATTTTGACTACAGTTGGGACCTACCCAAGGTTAAAAGAAAGAACGAAAGAAAGAAAGAAAGAAAGAAAGAAAGAAAGAAAGAAAGAAAGAAAGAAAGAAAGAAAGAAAACCTCATTTCCTGTTATCATCAAATTAAAGACCTTACCTATAGTATAGGGGTCCCCGTGGCCCATAGCCCACTACCAGGCTATGGGCTGTCCGAAGCAGCCTGCATCCGGGCATGCGCGCATCCTCACTTGCACACGTATGCACGTGCAGCTCCATTTGCATAAGTGGCAGGCACGCTTGCCTGCCACTCGTGTAAATGGAGCTGTGTGCACACCCGAACTTGCTCGCCACTTGCACAGAACTGTCCCCTCCCCCACCAGTCCGCAAAACCAAAAAGGGTTGGGGAATTCTGCTGTAGTACATGCAGTTAACTGGAGTCGGTGTGCAGGTTGTATGTATCCCACAGCAAGTGATCTGAAAAATAAATTAGCCAAAAATTTCAACGGTGGCAAAGCTCTGTGCCCCTGACCATAAATCCGAAATTAGAATTTAGGATTGCTTTATTAAAATGTACACGGTGAATTCAGAATGTACAACATGGTGATCACAATGACATCATGCAGTATGCCCCTGATGTAAATATAGTATTTTTGTTGTTGCAACAGTGAACATAGAATTTTTGTTGTTGCAACAAAAAACATTTTTGAGGTAAATGACTGAAGAATCACTGCCAGTGGACCGATCCTAGGCAGGCTTGCAAGAATAATTGGCACTGTGCATTACTATTTTCTAGTGCAGATTTTCAGAAGTGTAATTTGAAAACTCGACTCAGATGCTTTGAATGCAGAAAGGATGCTTCCAAATAATTCCTACCGCTGTGTAACTGTTTGTCCTAAAGTTGAATTTCTCAACTGAATAGGCCAGAGGGAGGTTTCCCCCCCCTTTGATCTGGGTTACTTACTGTTGTAATCTACTATATGAAAACACCCACATGGTTTTTTTCCTCATTCCAATTGCTCCTTTGCCAGCTGACTCTGGCAGTTTCTCATCCCATATTGCCAATTAATTCATCATCAAGTCACATTACAATTACTGCTTTCATGACTACGTTCAGCTTGGCCAGCATTTCACCTTTTTACTTCTAATCTTTATAGTATAGTAAAACATTACAAAACTCTTTCTCACCCACGATCACGATTCATCATCTATGAAGAATAAGGCTGCACTTCTGCTATGTTGAAGTAAAGTATTCTCAGCTATGATACCAAATAATTTAGAACACTTACAGAAACTGCTACTGGCCTTATCATAGCAATATTCCTTCATTTGCGAATAACTGTATTTTTAAAAGCAACAACTCTTTCAGTAAAACATAGAAATGGGTTTTTTTTTAGTATGTGGAGAATGCATTGCACTCAAAACTGAGAAACAACAGTAAATTCCTGTACGCTTAAAATGTAATGATTTTTTAAATGTAAAACATTGTGAGATAGCCCGCAATTTAAATATTTCCACATGAATTTGAAATAGATCCAAGAAGCACAATAAAGCAGCAGTGATCAAGAAATAGTTCCAAAACTGTTTTTCAAAGCTGTGACTAATATAAAATTAAAAATATTCATAAAGGTCAGAAAAAATATAAAAAGTGATCTATTTGGTGGTTAGAAAGGCACGTGTTGTTCTACTTCTACTACCTTTAACCACATTCTCAGTTCCAGGTTTATCAATTTTCACTTTAAAAGTTATGCGTTAAATATATAGTTTTCAGGTCAAAAGCTCGGGAAAGCTAACCAGATGCCACATTTATGGACTTTTATCTTCATAGGTACCTATAAATTCCACTGAATCCTGAATCTTCAGTTTGTAGGACCATGGTTTTTTTATCTGAAAAATAGAGTAATTTTTAACATTGAACATCAAGTGAATTTAGTAACTGTTGATCCATTGTAATGTCCATCTAGCTTTTTCTGTATGGTCTCTGGTCTTTTTAACAGCCATTCCACATAGCTGGTGCCCACTAGCTGGGATATATTAGGATATGAGAGAAAGGGAGTTGCCCTTTGGTTAATTCCTTAAGGAATCAGCCAAAGGCATGGCGCCAAGGCATTGTTCATAGGTTTACTCTTCTCAAGCTCTAGGAATATAATTTTTTCTATCTTTGTAGTAGTGTCTACAGAGCACGATTCTACCCTGCACTCAGATATGGTGGTGGTCATTAACCTAGATGGTTTTAAAATTATCTGTATTCCATGAAAAGTTACAGCCAAACAATCAGAAAAAGGAAGCACAACTTGCGTAGGTTGATATCAGATAGCTTTCCTTCATTTGATTGTGGCCAATGAGCATGAGTGTTTAGAGAGCCAATCAGGTGTCATCTTGTTTTGGCAATGAGCAAATCATATCACAGTAGGATTCAGTTATTGATCTCTTGTACTGAAGCTGAGAGGAGGGCATTTGTCATTGTGTTATGTGATCGCTATCAAGTTGGTTGGGGTTTTTTGTGTTTTTTCATTTAGTGAGCTTGTAAAACGTAATAAACTTAAAGTAATGGTGCGAAGAGTTGACTGGTTGCCCAGAAAGTGATGTAAAATAGTATTATTAAGTGAACAAGGCTACAGTTATAAAGAAATTAGAATAAAAATTGGTGGAAACTTAACCAAAGGTGACATTTCTAAGTGTTTGAAGAAGTTTAAGGAGACTCAGTCACTACAAAACCACACTGGTAAGGGCAGGAAAAAGTGCACAACAGCAAGTGATGATAGAATTAAGAGACTGTGCCTACGTGACAGAAGAAAATCATTTGAGTGTATACAAGATGAAATGGCGCAATGCAATGTGAAGTTGAGTGCAAGGACTGCTTGGCGCAGCCTACAGGAATTTGGCCTAAAATCTAGAATTCCACAAAAAAAGCTGCTATTCTAATAGCAAATCCTTCATAAAGGTTATTGCATTACATTCTTGATCAAAGTATCTTTCCATTGATATATAATTCTATGGTACTACTCCCCCCAAAAAGTAGTGTTATTAGCCATCAACCTCAAAAATACTGTACACTTTTCCCAAAAGATTTCCACTGTTTTGGGCATTACTATATGTCTCCTTTTCCTGCGCTGAGTTTGATCTTTTCCTGATCTTATTTTGAAATGATGAATTCTGATTTCAAGAACAAATTCTCCCACACAATAGCAAGACAGTGATAGGAGTAAGCATTAGTTAAACCTTGGATAAGTGGAAGAAAAGTGGTTTCTCTTAGCCATTAAAATTACCTGCCTTGATTTAGTTGATATTATTATTATTATTATTATTATTCTGTGGTTAATCTTTGGTGAGATTTACAGCCTTTGGGACTGGTTGGTAGCTCAACAGCTTGAGTCCTAACCAAGGACCTAGAAACTGTTAAGGTAACATCGGAGGATAGAAACTGTTCCAAGTAGGATGGTTTTTTGTAGAGTCAGTATGTTTGAGTCCCATAAATTTAGAATTTCTAAATAGCGAGGTAGCCCTTTAGGTACTGCTCCAAGGGCTCCAATTACAATCGGGACAACACTCGATTTCTTTTTCCACAGTAGCCCAACTTCAATTTGCAAGTCCTAGTACTTTGTGATTTTTTTCTTGCTGCTTATTTTCAATTCATGCATCACCAGGTATTGCAATGTCAATGAACCAAACTTTTTCTTTTCAACTATTGTTATGTCAGGTGTATTGTAAGCCAAGTGCCTGTCAGTCTGAATTCTGAAATCCCACAAGATCTTGACTTTTTTATGCACTAGAACCTTCTCAACCTGATGTTCCCAGTGGTTTTTACTGTACTCAAATCCAAACTTCTGGCACAATTTCCAGTGAATGATCTTAGCAACTCAGTCATGGTGTTGTAGGTAGTTAGTTTGTGAAATTTTGCTGCACCCACTGATGAGGTGGTCGACTGTCTCATCTTTCTCATTACAGAGATGACATTTGCCATTGGTGGTAACATGTTGAATTTTTGCCTTCATGTAATTTGTGGATAAGGCTTGTTATATTTTGTTATCATATCAATAATTCCCACATAAATATAAATAACTTAATGATACATGTATACAATGGAAATGTATATACTTCTTTGAAATCGTAAATTGGATCATTTTTTTTCTCATGCATTTTAGGGCAGTTCTCTTCTTTTTGCGTGATATTGCTTTGCAAAATTAGGAAAAGATGAAGGGAAAAAATCATCCCAGATGAACTTGAATGGCACATAAAAAAGGTTTTACTTTATGAGGACAAGTTATAATAAGATTTACTTTTCTACATTCCCTTATCCTCCTCTCTTGTCTAGTGTAACTGTAAGATTTGAATCTTAACCATAATTTGTAGAAACAAAACAGTTTTCTAATGTCTGCACACAACTCTGGAATTTGAGTTTAAATAAATAAAAAGAGTGGCATTAAGCAGAGGCAGAGTATCTTTTCTTTTTAATGAGTAATCCCAATGGCAATGAAAACTATTATAAACAGCTGTTAAGCTAGGAAACTAACTTCTAAGCAACTTTCAATCACAGGACTTGCCTCAAAACATTGTTTTGTATCCATATTCATGCAAGCATTATGTTTGTATGTGCTGGTGGAGTGGGATGACTAGGTGAATGAGAGAAAATATAAATCTAGTTTATAATTCAATTTAGCTATATTTAGCTCCCAGATCACTTACTGAATGTGTGTTTCTTATTTTATTCAGAAAAAAGGAGCTTTGCCTAACACTCAGTACGGCTACATCCTCCTTTACAGAATTAAACAAACCCAGTAAAATGTACAGAGGTTAACTTTTCAACTCAACTAATAACCACCCATCTATTCTTAGCCAAGGGCTCTAAATACACCTTAAAACAGGTCTGCTCCAAGTAGCCCAACATAGAGGATAAATGAAAAAGAAAAACCCATCTGGAGAACAACAGGCGTGACGACCCTAATCTGTTCTCTCTGGCAAAAGAACAAGTAACATTGTCATCTGTGATATAATTGATGAAACTAGAAATGGTTGCTGGTGATTTTATTCTCGGAGGAAAAAAACCCTCTATTGGGATGGAGAGATAGATTGACTTACATCTTTTGCAAACCAAGTTGTTCAGCTGGACTCTTAGTTCAGCTCCGCCGGAGAGCTTACCTGGTTTGGGGTAGAATGAACATCTTGTCGTGATGAAAACACTCTTTATAGCTAACTTTATAAACTGTCACATATTCTGTGAGAATATAATAGCCCATTTTCTGGCTGAATGTTTTCACAAGATTTATACCTCCTCTCTGATGATTTGCGGCAGTGAATTTGACACAGAACTGCAGGTCTCAAATGATTTCACCTAGAGATGCCCCCAAAGATAAATCTAGATTGGAAAGAGGTAGAAAAATGCCTGGGATTGATTACTTAGCAATTTGAGTTAGTAAAGCTGAGTTTCTTCACGGATCTTGGTGGCTGAGAAGAAGTTCTGGTCAATAGAGGAGGAGCCAGTCCAGTCTGGTTTTTGTCATTGTCTGAACCTGCAGAAGGCTGGTTGGTCACCGCCCTGGGAAACTGAATCCCCCAAAACCTGGGAGGGAGGGGGTAGGAATGGTAGGCCTGCCCCAGAGAGTACAGTAGGAGGATACCCAGGGAAATATGAGTTGTAGTACAACGTTTCTGACAGGTTCGAGGATCAAAGCTACAAGCAGTACACCAGCATTTTGGAGCTGATTCTGGTTAAATATCAGGCTGCCCCTTCCTTGCTAGCTTTTAGGAAAATGTTAAAAATTGAATTTTTGTAGAAAGTCTTTTTACTTAAGTCTATATTTGACATCTTCTTGATGGTTTCTCTCTCCCCCACTTGCTTGTGTTTTAATCTTTTATATTTATTGTTATCTTTTAATAAGTGGTCACATGATCAAAATTCAGAGGCCTCACAATTGACTCCTATTTATGACCATGATCCCCTTTTGTGACCCGATGAGCAACGTAAACGGGGAAGCCGTATTCACTTGACCACCCTGTTCCTAACTTAGCGACCGTAGTGATTCGTTGAATAACGGTGGCAAGAAAGGTCATCCAGCGGGGCAAGACACCTGTAATAAAGGGCCTCACTTTACCACAGACATTTTGGTCTCCATTTCGGTCCTAAGGCGAGGACTACCTGTATTTGTGTGGGTGGGTGGGGTTCGAGAGAGTGAAATGCGCCGACTTACTCCCGGACATGCCTTTTTTCTATATTCACACACGGTTTCTCTACACGCCCATGACTGAATGTTGCCGTGTGGGAATTTCACCCCAATAGCCAATATTTGGAATGAATCAGGCATGGCCCCGTCCTTTTCCCGTTAGGGTAAAATTGAGAAAGAGGATGTCGTCGTCGTTGTCGCCGCCGCCGCCACCGCCGCCGCCGGTCCCTCAACGCTCGTACTGCCAAGGCGGGCCCGCCCTTTGCTCACAGGCGCCACAGGGCCACCGCCGCTGGGCGCGGGCCAGCGAGCGCCCCGGCAGGCCGTGAGCGCCGCGGGCTGGCAGCCCCATGTGGAGACGCGGCTCCCTCTTCCAAGCCGAGGGCAGCGCCCCCTCACGGTCCGCCTTGGGCGGGAGGCGTGTCCGGAGGATGCCGCGCGAGTGGGAGCTCCCCGGGGCCGCGACAGGCGGCTGTGCTCAATCGGCCGTCGAGCGGAGCGCAGGGAGGACGAGGAGGAGGAGGACGAGGAGGCCCGCGCGCCCTCGCCGCCCCGCTCCGCGCCATGGCCAGCGCGGTGGTGGAAATCCTGGCTTTCCTGCTGGTGGTCTCGGGCTGGGTGCTGGTGTCCTCCACGCTGCCCACCGACTACTGGAAGGTCTCGTCCATCGACGGCAGCGTCATCACCACGGCTACTTTCTGGGCCAACCTTTGGAAGACGTGCGTGACCGACTCGACCGGGGTGTCCCAGTGCAAGGACTTCCCCTCCATGCTGGCGCTTGACGGTCTGCGAGGCTCTCCTTCTCTCCCTTCCCTTCCCTTCCCCTCGGTTAAGCTAGCGGTGTCCGCCCTGTTCAGGGTCCCGAGGGGTTGCCTATCGTGGGAGCTGCTCTCCTAGAAGGCGCGATTGGGGGTGGGGGGAGATCCATTCAGCCACTGAGCCATTGGCTCCAGCCCCTCGATCTCTAAACCCACTTTAATTTAGATGATAACGGGAATGCTGGTGGGTCTAAGATTATTGGCTCCCTTCTTACATGGTTGCTTTGCCTCGTTTTTTTTTAAAGTTGATGGTAGAAGAAATTGGTTGAAGCTACACAAATTATTTGCCTATTTAGGGATGTGAAATCTAGAAAGAAATGTCTAACTAGTGGGTTAATTTTATTTTCATTCTCGTTAAGGTTGTTTTTTTTTGGAAGAGAACTCTTTTTATTTTTCAAATTATTATCTGATTCCCTGATCATTTTCTCTTTCCTAAATTGTAATATTATATTTGCCTCGTTTTTTGGACTTGAGTTGCTAACAAACGTTACTCTTGGCTCTAAAACTGCACTTGCCCACTAAAGCATCTCAGGAATTTGCCTGCCACAAGTTCCTATCTCAATGCCATGGATAAACCAATACAAATCCAAATATCTGAACTGTGAGTCTTTCAACGGCATTGAAAAAAAGGTGACTATTTTTTTCTTATGACCATTTTTCACACTCCAAACCAGTACAGCCTCCCCATGGGTGCACAATCAAAACTCAGACGCTTGGCAACTGGTTCATATTTATGACGGTTGCAGTGTCCTAGGGGTCATGTGATCACCTTTTGCGACCTTCTGACAAGGAAAGTCAATGGGGAAGCCAGGTTCACTTAACAACCAGATTACTAACTTATCAACTGCAATGATTCACTTAACCCGTAATTGATTTTAAAAGTTGCTCGAGGTGTCCAAATCTTGAACAAAAGGTATAAGATAGTTTCCAACATTTCAAACTTGCAAGGGATATTTTGATCACCCTTTTCCTCTTAGGTATATGCAGATAGGCTGGGAGGAATCAGGAAGATGGCAGCAGCTCAATAGCTCAGATGAATGAAAGGTGCTCTATTCAATTAACTTTTCTACCAGAGCTGTCCCATGAATCTTGAGACATTTTAACCAGTTTTAACCATGTAGAGTAACTCAAGAGCTCCTCGTTGATCATTTCACATTATAGGTATGTTCAGATCCCTTCTGCTTTTGTGAGAGGAATACAGGAAGTGGGCTGGAAAAGGTCCCTCATCTGTTCTCTTCATCACAAAACACCAGGGGTATCCATAATTTCAAGAATGACCATAGCTGACCAAAATATACAGGTTGCCATCATGTAACATTTGAAGTTATATTCTTGTGGCTTAATATTTTTGTCATGAGATAAGCTGGGGACTGTAGTCTGTGAAGGACTGCTTATAAGTAAGTGCCCAGTAGACTAGTGTTTCTCAACTCCAGCAATTCTAAGATGTCTGAATTTCAGTTCCCAGAATTGAAGAATTTTTGGCTATGGATCACACCATTACCTTGATGAGTTAATTACTTCTTATTTTCAAGAAAGTAGAAATCTTGTGGCGTATGGAAGGGGCTACTATTTGTTTTCTCCCCGCATCGTTTTGACATGAACCATGTGACAGTATGCCCTTGTTGGTATCTTGCGCTTCTGTATAATCACAAAAAAATCAGTCAATCAGAAGCTAGTGGTTTGTTTGACATAAAAGATTTAGAAGATTGCCAAGACCTCTTTATAGGAGGGTGGGGCTGTGTTGATTCTCCTTATGGAGATGCCTTCTCTGAATACAGCTTTCATGATGTTTCCAGCTTCTCTTTTTCTTACTACTAGCTTCATAGCTTCCTAGAAGAAGAGGATTATTTGGACTCTAAATGTGAATGTGATAGCATCAGTGACTCTCTTGGGTGTCCTCTGCCAGGATCTGGGCTAGGAGAAGGTTCCCCTCTTGGACCTCTCAACCACCGTTGATATTATCAACTATGGTTCACCTACAGAGATTCTATATGGGTGGTTTCAATGTGGAGTAATGTTGGAAGAAAACCAGCCTGATATGTAGGAAGTTGCACAGATCAACCCTCTGACCCCTGTTCTTTAACGAATAGAATAGAATAGAATAGAATTATTTATTGGTCGTGTGATTGGACACACAAGGAATTTGACTTTGGTGCATATGCTCTCAGTGTACAGTATATAAGGAGAATAAAATACATTCATCAAGAATCAAAAGATACAAAACTTAGTGATAGTCCTAGGTTATTAATAAGCTATCAAATTGTACTAGGAAACAAATAAAAACAATGTAAAAATACAAGCAACATGCTTATAGTCATAAGTGGAGAGAGCGAGATACTAGGAAGGAAGAGAAAAATAATAGTAATACAGTCTTAGTAAATTGTTGACAGTGTTGAGGGAATTATTTCTTTAGCAGAGTAATGGTGTTTGAGAAATAACTGTTCTTGTGTCTAATTGTCTTGGTTTGCAGTCATTTTGAGGGTAGAAGTTGAAACAATTTATGTCCAGGATGTGAGGTGTATGTAGATATTTTCACAGTCCTCTTCTTGACTTGTGCAGTATACAGGTCCTATGTAAACCTACCAGACAGGAACGTTTGAAAATTTGGAGTACAATTTCACCAGTATACTCAGTGGTGTGATTCAGCCAGTTTGCACCACTTCGGGGGAACCAGTTGTTAATGTTCTGAGCAGTTGGGTGAACTGGTTGTTGGAAGAAATCATTAGGACAGAGAACCGGTTGTTAAATTATTTGAATTCCACCACTGATACTCATGATATAAGTGCTATCTTAACTGAGGAGAGATGCTTTAAAGATGGGAGAGAACAATGTAAAAGCTGAGATCAAGAGTTGTTTTTTGTACCTCAGGATTTCCTGTTGCAACCTGTGATGTCTCCTGACAAGTAGACACTACCTCATGGAGGACCAGGTCTGCCATGTGAGGGACCTTCTGTAGGAGCAGGGAGAGTCATGGTCAGAGGGGCCTATGCCCAGCTTCCAGGGTGTACCAATTACTAAAGGTGGTCCTCAACTTACGACCACAATTGAGCCCAAAATTTAGGTTGCTAAGTGAGAAATGTGTTAAGTGAGTTTTGTCCCATTTTACGACTTTTCTTGCCACATTAAGTGAATCACGGCAGTTGTTACGTGTAATATCTAAGGCAAAATGACCTAAAGAATTTATGCCCCCATTAGTACCTGGTTAGATAATTGCAGAATATTTCTCATAAAGCTGCTTTTAAAGACACCTCAGAAATGGTAATTGAACTAGAATGCAGCAGTCCACAGGCCTCCTAATTCCTATCATTTGCAGTACATAAGCCAAATTTACAGGCCTTTTATGGCTTGGCCCCGGGCTTGCAACCAGCATCAGCCCAACATACAGGTAGTGCTCAACTTTGCAACCGTTCATTTTGCAACCAAAGTTACAACGGCAACTTTAAAAAGTGACCATTTTTCACACTTATGACCGTTGCAGCGTTCCCGTAGCCATATGGTCAAAATTCAGATGCTTGGCAACTGACTCATCTTTATGACAGTTACAGTACCTTGGAGTCATGCGATCTGCTTCGGCAACATTCTTACAAGCAAAGTGAAACCAGATTCTCTTAATAACCATGTTACTAACTGAACAACTACAGTGATTCACTTAACAACTGCGGCAAGAAAGATCGCAAAATGGGACAAAATTCACTTAACAAAGTTTTCCCTTAGCAACAGAAATGTTGGGTTCAATTATGGTGCTAAATTGAACGCTACCTGCATGAGAATATCTAGGGAAATACAACGGTCCCACATTTCTGAGAGGTTCAGGGATTAAAGCTAGAAGCAGTATGGAAGCATTTTGGAACTGATTCATGTTAAAGACCAAGCTGTTCCCTCCTTGCTGGCTCTTAGGGGAAGCGTTAAAAACTGAATTTTTGTGGATAATTTTTTTCTTCAAGTCTATATGTAATGTCTTCTTAATGGTTTTTTTCCCCCTTGCTTGTTTCTTTTCTATTTTTATTGTTATCTTTTAATAATTTTATGTTATTGCTTTGTCCATCTATATTGTGATTGCTTTTTAATCTGATGTTTCATTTTTTGTTTTATGTACTTTATGTGAGAGTATTCTTTATGCCAAGAGTTGTTTGATTGCAGAAGTACAAAAATTTGATTCCCAAATAATCAAAGGCAAAGGTTTTTTGTTTTAAGATTTCTGTGTAGTCCACCAAGAAAATATCTTCAGACTATAAAAAGACAGCTGTTGGGTGAAAATTGTAGGCTGAGATTTTTCATGATCTCAATGCCACCATCCTCATTTATAAGGTTATATAATATTGTATAAAACAAATAAACTCTTGACATCTCCATTTAACAGAGCATCTGAGTAAAGCTTCTGAGCGACTTGATTTTTTTGTAATAAAATGGAATTTAGATTGCTCTCATTACTGTGGCTAAAAATTAAGAGTATGATATGTGTTCATGGATAACAAAAATGTGGTGAACAATGTATTTTTCATTATGATTTTCAATCTCATCTGCTGTTTCTGTCTCTTGGTTTCTTACCAGGTGTAGATGGATGCCACACTTCTCTTGATGTATTAATAATGCTGGTATCACCTTTAACACAGTTACCACCAAATTTTAATAAAGCGTTTTGTAAGGTGATGCAACTACTTGCTGCATTAGCATCTTGAAAGAGCTGTCAAAATTATGACAAATTATAAATAGGAAATCAGGAAATAATGAATGCATCAAACTTTTATTCATTGCTGACTTTGGTTCGTATTGGCTAATAAGGATTTAGCTCAGATACTCCTTGTCTTTCCTGGAAGATTATCTCTGGGGTGAGGTATAAATCATTCTTTTGCATTCAGATGCTCTCATGATACTGTGAAATTGTATCAAAATATGTCCCAAATTAATAGCACCAAACATAGGAGCAGAATAAGACATATTGCAATTAATTTATAAAACTCTAACCAATATTCTTTTGTGGAATGTTTGCTCATAGTAATATTTTAAACAGGTAATTTACTTTTACTTTCACAACTGAGCTAACACACAAAGTGTACATCTTTTCTTGAACTGAGGTGAATTGCTTACCACTTTTAGTGACTGTTGTGTTCATTTTTACCTCACTTTTAAGAAAAAGAATTATAATTCTCAGAAATAGAACTCCCCATAATTTAACAATATAGTTTTTGATCCTTGTCTCTAGGCAAACAGGAAACAGATTTAACTTTTTGGGGGTATGATTTCCTTAAAAATGCTGTAACCTCCCGCAGTTGTCTTTTTTCAAGGCTACATATACTTTTTCCTCAATGTATCCTTGTAAGATAAAATTTTAGCACCCCCGTCTGTTTTTACTCTGCCCTCTTTTGCATCTCTTCACTTTTTTTCTAAATATTTCTTAAAAGGTGGCAGCCAGAATTACTCAATTACACGTTACCTTACTTTACCAGCAGACAATAGAATATGTGGTAATCTGGAAAGCATGTCTCCTTGATGCAATTTATCTCTTCCCTTTTTATACACCATGCTGACCTAGTTATAATTATAGTTATAATTTCCACGATTGTCTTTACTGGCACTATTGTAAGCCAGGCGTTATTAAGCATTTTCTCTAAAGCTGTTCTTTTTTTTTTTTTAAAGAAAAAACATTCTTTCCTAGACCTTTTCTATAGCTAGCAAACTTACATTTTGAGCTTTGTTTTCTATTACATTTTAGTCCAGCCTCTTAGATGTATATTCACTCATATATCTTTTTCTGATGATATGTCACTTATATAATTGTTTTGTTTTTTTATGTACTGGGATTGTTGAGTCAAAAAATAATGTTGGAAATCACTGCATATTCCTTTGGTTGCATAATAAGATGTGTACGGTATTGTCTTCTTCCAGATACAGTCACATCTGTTTTTTGTTTATTTATGGCTTCTGCCATTGCCTAGAGATGCTTTCAGGCAAAAGGGAATGTATTATTGTGTTGGTTTTAGGCATGTTGACCCAGAGGTCCCTTGCCCTCTTATGATATTACGAACATTGTCCTCTGTCTGAGAGGTAAAATATAGAGGTCTTCACCTCATCCTTAGGGTAAATTTGTTAATTCCCAGAGAAACTATGTTTGTGACTCAGAGGCTTACCTAAACCTTGAGCCTTGAGGGGAAGACACAACACCTGGGAAGAAACTCAGTTTCTTTCATCTGAGGATCTGTATAAAGAAGGATAGGCAGTCTCAGTCTTCTAAGAGTTTTACAGAACAGAATTTCTGCAGGTGTAGTTTTAATCCCTCCTATCTGAAAACTTGGACTTTAAAAATACAAGTGTGGGAGTATAAGAGCAGTGCAGCGTTCTTCTCAGAAGGCTTTATAATCTGATGTTTTTCATATATATATATATATATATATATATATATATATATATATATATATATATATATATATAGAGAGAGAGAGAGAGAGAGAGAGAGAGAGAGAGAGAGAGAGAGAGAGAGAGAGAGAGAGAGAGAGAGAGAGAGAGTAAAATGCTTATTAGATTCCTACCAGCATGTTCATGAATGGTTGACTAAAATTGTGATCCTGCACACCTGAAAGTTATTGTAAATTAATTATGAGTTTCCAAGATACATCTTATCTCTGACAATTCCAAACTACACACTGTAGTATAATACCATGTTTTATAGTGGACTGGCTGATAACCTGGTGCCGCTGTTTACTTTTATAAACTGCAGGAATGTTTGTTTAGGGGAGTTGGGGGCCTATCTTTTGGCCACTCCATCAAAGGGTGCCAGCATCCTTCTCTTCCTTTTATTGCCATTTATTATTAAAGAAAGCTATATTAATTCTGTTTCCAAGCTGGCAAAATTAACTTCAGTTTTGCTTTAGAATCTTTCTAGAGAGCGCCAGTGATCATTATTTTTAGGGAAGGAGAAATAAAACTTTCTCTCATCGTCATATTTCTTTTTTGTCTGTAGCAAGCCTGATGCCAAGCGGCAAAAATCAGGAGATTCAGGCAGTTCTAATGAGTATGAAGTGGGCAAGGCTTGGTGGGCATAGTATGGCTTGGTGGGTTGGCTTGGTGGGCGTGGCAGGGGAAGGATACTATAAAATCTCCATTCCCACCCAACTACAGGGGAAGGATACTTCATAATCCTCATTTCCTCCCGATCAGCTGGGACTCGGGAGGCAGAGAATAGGTGGGGGCAGGGCCAGTCAGAGGTGGTATTTACCGGTTCTCCGAACTACTCAAAATTTTCGCTATCGGTTCTCCAGAACCGGTCAGAACCTGCTGAATATCACCTCTGCATGATATATATAAATGCATATAGCCTACATAGGTACACACTTGGTTCTTCCACTGGTATGGCAGTGAAATAGCAATTAGAAGCATTGTGGTTGGTTGTTACATCCTCAGTAAGGAGCATGTATCACCAAACAGCCAGGCTAAAAACCTGTGATCTCAACTCAGCTACTCGCACCAGTAAGAATTGTTCCGGGTCTTGAATATCTTGAATTGGTTGGGGATGTCTGCCATATTGTTCATATGGCCATCTTCCTTCCTTCTTTCCCGTATTTTTGGTCCACTTGAAACAAACTGGCTTTGGACATTTGTTCAATCCTGCCTTGACAGATGGGTTGCGCTTATTATATACTGAACCACACTGAATCACAAAATACTCTAATCACATTTTAGTTTAATATTACACGAATCCAGTCAATATTGTTAGTTAGGGGTTCAGTGTGCCCTGTGAGTTGGATTAGATGACCATTCTGCACACTGGCCATGTGAATGTAGTATGTTTTGCTTGTGAGAACTCTTTACTCTGTTTTTTTGTGAAAAATCACATGCTGGTGCGTAAATGATGAATGGCAGCCATTTTGTTGTGGTTGGGGTAAATCTTTACCATTTTGCCCAGGAAATATAGCTATAAATTACCTTGAAAGCACCTCTGGGTAAATAACTTCATGCTCCAGCACATTTACTGTCTTAATTAGCTACTAACAATGCTAATAAATTGAATGTGTCAGAAAATAATGACTTCCGTGGCTAATTTTAATCCGTATAAGTACCCCCCAAAAAGTTACAAAGAAAGAAAGATCCCCCACCCCCAAGAAAACTGGGGTTGAAGAGAAATTTTACACAAAATATCCATTTTTAGTAATAAAAACTAGGTGTAGGTAACTTTTCTCTTCTTGCAGAATTTAGCTTAAATTATCTGGTGTTTCATGAGGTGTAATGTTATTTCCTGTGCTATGCCTTATCTACAAAAGCATTAAAAAGTAAGAATGTGCTCCAGGCCTACATTAATGCTTGAAATTAGGCATGTGCATTTACAGTTAACTAACGGCTTGTTTAAAAGACCGTGCGTCAGTATATAATCCTTAATAAAATATAAACCTATAAAAATTTAAATAATGGGGAATTTGTTTGGAAATGTGTTTTTTGTCCGCAATGGCACCGTCTTAAGGGGAAAAAACCCAATCTTTTAAAAAATTACTTTTGTGCCTTCCAAAAACAATTTAATATAAATAAGATAAATGAGAGAAGATTAATGCTAGAAAAAAAGTGTCACTAGCAAATTTCTAATATCGGTATGTTATTAGTTGGACAGTTTTGACTTTGTTGATTTGGATGTCAAAATGCAGATCTTTATACAAAACAGCGCTCATATTTATTAATGGGGAAATGAGAATAGGAATGTGTTACCCTAGGCAGCCTTTTCAGGCAAGGGTGGGGAGATGATTTTAAGCGATGTGTCAGAACCGCATTGTCAGGATTCCAAATAGCATCCAAAATTAAATCAGAATCCAAGGCAAAGTATTGCTCAAAGTTCCAATTTATTAAGAGCCATGTTGGTACATCTGGGAAAACCCGAATAATAATAATAATAATAATAATAATAATAATAATAATAATAATAATAATAATAATAATAATAATAATAATAATAATCTTTATTGTCATTGTAATAATAAAATTACAATGAAATTGGTTAATCTGAAAGCTTCCCAGTTTCCCCTACCCAGTTGAAAGTTCAAGATCTTGCCCCCATACCCACAAGCCTATTACGTGGTCCAATCTTCCACTGCCATGCTGGCAGCTCCCACCCATTCATTTTTGGTCAGGTGCAGAGACAAAGGATGACCTTGGCTTTCTAGAAAGAATTTTGTTATGGCTACATATCATCTAACTCCGTATAATCCCCCCTCCCATTTTCCCACAATAGAAAAGGCATAGTAGAATAATAGAAAGTGTGGCAGGCCTCAGATCCAAAAGAAAAGATGGCTGCAGGCCTGACACGCATTATACAAAGTATTGGATGGAACTTGGATAAAAACTAAACTTGATTTAATTTCATTAAGTGCAGTTAATGCCTAATCTTCAGTTATAGATTTAACTATTTTTCTGTAGCCGTCATATTTTGATCCTCAAGGCTATACTCAAGACCATTGGTGCAAACTGCAATGATAGTGTCAGATTGTGCAACGCTAACCTAGACTGCCCCCATTGATAATCCATTTGAAGTTTACTGTATGAAGTATTTCTGTTTGCAGTATTTACACACACAGATTTTTCTTTCAAGCGTGGGTCTGTCCTCCTTAACCTTCTACTTTTGCACCAAATATCACAATCACAGTGTGCAGGAGTTTCTGAACATCACTTATTTTAATTTTTTGGGAGGTAAGAAAATATCTGGGAGACCTTACTACCCCCAGGTTTTTAACAGCTGCAGCACAAGTCAAAACAATGAAGCAAACCTTTCACTTTATCAGGCCAATGCTTTCAGCGTTGCAAGGGATAAGGTCATAACAATAACAACAACAAAAAGTTAGTACAGTCATAGATCAACTCAAATTATAGTGAGAAATGTTTTATCCTCTTGATGTACAATATATCCAATTTTAAAGTGAGGAACAGGGAGAAAAATTGCTTTTCTTTTTGGTTTGATCTGTGCTGTCAGTGTGATAGAGAGAATACCAAAAGTTAAATTGAACATTGAATAGGAAACAAGAGAGAAGCAGTAGGAAGATATAAATAAAAGAGAATATGGGAACACTGCGATTCTTTCAGTTGTTTGTATTTTGATTACTGTAATTTATATTGATTGCATTTCTACAAAACACCAAACATTAAATCAATAATATTGGCTGGGCTTGCAATATCAAGCTGTGACTTAACTATATTTTAAAACACAGAACCGAATAACAGACTTGGAAGGGACCTTGGACGTCTTCTAGTCCAGGGGTCCCCGACCTTTGCAACTTTAAGTCTGAAGGACTTCAGCTCCCAGAATTCTCCAGCCAGCTTTGCTGGCTGGAGAATTCTGGGAGCTGAAGTCCTTCAGACTTAAAGTTGCAAAGGTTGGGGACCCCTGTTCTAGTCCAACCCCCTGCTTGAGCAGGAGACTCTTGTACCATTTCAGACAAATGGCTGTCCAGTCTCTTCTTAAAAGCCTTCAGTGATGGAATACCCATAACTTGTGAAGGCAAGCCAATCCATTGATTAATTGTTCTCACCATTAGGAATTTTCTCCTTAATTCCAGATTGCTTCTCTCCTTGACAGGTTTCTATCCATTGTTTCTTATCTGGCATTCTAGATCTTTGGAAAATAGGTTGAACCCCCCCCCCCCTTTGTGGCTGCTCTGGCACACTGGATGTGGCTAAGATCCCTGAATTAATAGCTATCTTTATAGGGTGCTATCAATAAAGTTGGGAGCATGTTTATTTCTAGTACAACCCGGTGTGTTCATATTTAAATTACCCTGTGTCCTCTCTCACCTTTCCCACTACATTAGCTACTGCCATGTGAATTATTGCAAAAAATAACTGAAGAGTGAAGATTTGCGTAAGAGAAGTTCATCTAATTAGAAGAGATAAACGTCTTATTACCCCGGTGACCTATACCAGGGGTGGGTTCCGGCAGTCATTACTGCTGATTTGCTTGTGGGTGTGCCGTGCGCACGCAGTGCAATAAAAATTGCTCTGTGAATGTGCAAAAGCAAAAAACAAGATGGCGGCGTACAAGGCATTGCCCGGAGAACCAGTTTGGGGGCATGGCAGGCCTGAGTCCCTGCCAGTTCCAGCGACCCAGGGCACCAAACCACTACCGGCTTGGCCGAACTGATCCAAACCGGTAGGAACCCACCGCTGACCTATACTGTTCTGAAAGCACTTTGAACATGGACATCACTCAATTTCTTCTTGCATTTTCAGGGTACATCC
This sequence comes from Rhabdophis nuchalis, assembly GCA_039707465.1. Taxonomy (NCBI): domain Eukaryota; kingdom Metazoa; phylum Chordata; class Lepidosauria; order Squamata; family Natricidae; genus Rhabdophis; species Rhabdophis nuchalis. The sequence goes on from CM077651.1 coordinate 23,205,797, forward strand.
AAGCGTGCAGAGGACTCATGATTGCTGCTGTCTGCCTTGGGTTTTTTGGCTCTGTATTTGCCCTGATCGGGATGAAGTGTACAAAGGTTGGAGGCACAGACCAAACTAAAGCTAAAATTGCTTGTTTTGCTGGATTGATCTTTATTATTTCGGGTAAGTATGAAATGATCAAAGATGAGGTTTTCTAGGCAGATCAAATTAAGTGGGGAAATTGCTGTCGATTGTAGATTCTGGTGCTTGTGTATCGAAGCATTTCCAGATATTAATCTGTTCCGCACTTGATGCATTGTTTTTTAGGACTGAGTGCATTGACTGGTTGCTCCCTCTATGCTCACCGAATCACATCCGAGTTCTTTGACCCCACATTTATTGCACAAAAGTAAGTCCAGTTGAAGAAAACCCCACTGAAATAGATGTTTTGGTCTATCGGCCTGGTTCAGAGGAACCAGAGATAATTAACCTGCCCAAAATAAGGTTTAAACTGGGTATAATGAAATAAAACAACAACTGCTGCCTTTTGAACTCCGCTAGTATTTCAGTGGTGTTAGAATGGAAGATTACAAGGTCCAGAGGCTTGAGGTGATTTCTCCAGTCTTAGAAACGCTTTGAAAAATATATTTCAGTACAATACAGCTAACAGAAACTAAAAAATTGAAATATTTTTTGTTCTGTTTCTGAAGTTAAATCACCCAATAGCTGATTGCCTATATTCTAGGATCTTTTTTCATCTTTCTAGTTATTGCAACCAAAACTGAAACATTTACAGCAAATGGTCTAATTCTATATTAATTCTTGCCCACGATATATTTAGTAGAAGTGCTTTTTTTTGCGACCCAGCAAGAAGTAAAGGATTATTCTGTTATAATTACTCAAATAATTGATTGTTGTTGTTGAATTATATGCAGCAAAGCACTCGTATTTATGGCCTCTTTCCTTGTAAATACTTAAGCTATACACTGGAAAGCAAGACAGTAACTTCTTCAACTCTTGAGAATTATAGAAACGAAGAGGGAATTAAACCTTCAATGCCCATTAGTAGCAACCATAATTCAAATGGCTTGTTTTAGACAGGAGCAATGTTTGCCAAGCTTTCTGATTTTTGGGGGGAGGGGGGGCTGCCAATTGCAGTGGAAAGAGCAAAAATTATTTTATTAAAATTTTGTTAATACAATGAATGCCTTAATTTAGCCCTGTAAGCCTTTCCCATCAAGTAAATAAAACTGATTTGCGGATTAAACTATTTATTAAACATGAACTGTCACCTATCTGCAGGTATGAACTGGGAGCCGCTTTATTCATTGGTTGGGCTGGAGCATCGCTTTGCATAATCGGTGGCAGCATCTTCTGCTTCTCCATTGTTGAAAACAAACCAACTTCACGGTACAGACGACTGCTTTTGTTAAAATTAATATTAGATTTATAATTACTAAATTGTAAGAACAGCAGCACCAATCCAATCTGCAAATCTTTCAAAAATAACCCCGGTCAAGTCAAGAATGATTAGTTGAAAAAAAGAGGTTGTTTTTTTAAAAAAAACAAACCTGTTTATAGAGGGAAAAACTTGTCAGATACTGCTCATCTGTGTAAGATTTTAGCATAGGATTAGAAATCATTTAGCACAAGCTGATAGTTAATTTATGCCACATAGGATGCCTTAGCACTTCTTTAAAATAATGGATGTTGCATTTTCAGTGCTTTTAAAATGCATGAATGAATGATTCAACTTATGTTTAAGTTTACTGGGCATTTTTTCCACAGAAATAGATTTACAGTATAATTGTGAAACTACCTCCCAACTACCTCCCCTTATCTTGAATAGTACTGGGACTGCAGCATTCATTAGTGGTCCTTATCATTCCAAGCTCTTTTTCCTTTTCATCCATCTATTATGTGGTATATTAATTTTGTTTCCCTGTACACAAAATATGAATGAAAATTGGGATTTTGAAGAAGACATAAAGTACAGTGCAGTAATGCATTTGATTTTACCTATTGTGTTAAGAATGTTGACTAAAATTAGGGTTGTAATAGGAATTCATGAAGGATTCTACACTTTCCAGCATGAGCTGTGTGTAGCCCAGTCTTAATTTGGGAATGGATCCTCTGCATCACATAGGGTTCACTCCTGAGTAAGCAACCTCAGATTATGCTGTTTCGGACAAACAAGTACATCTCAAAAATGTAAACTCCATGCCTGAATTGAAGCTGTTTTAAGGACAGCTTGCTACAATAAATGGCATGGAAAGAGAGAAAAAGGATTGATTTCATGGTTCTGTACTTGGTCAAATAAAATCAGAGGCTGCTAGCATGACTGAAATGCTAGGAAACAAATTTTATTCCCTTCTGAAAATGAAGTGGTAGATTCTGAACATCAGATAACAGAGCCAGGGTGTCATAGTGGTTAGAATGCAGTATTGCAGGCTAACTCATTGCTCACTGCCAGCAGTTCGATTCTGACTGGCTCAAGGTTGACTCAGGCTTCCATCCTTCTGAGGTCGGTAAAATGAGATTGTTGGGGGCAACATGCTGAGTTTATAAACTGCTTAGAGAACCATAATGCACTATGAAGCTGTATATCAGTCTACGTGTTATTGCTAACAGGGTCCCTTTCCCAGTTTTTAATGTGAAGCCATTAGAGGTATCTGCCTGGGGAAGCTGTGACATTTGGGAATGTTCCACAGGCCATCTTTCATTGTGTCATCAATAATAAGGTAGCAGCTGCCTTTCCTGGCCTGGCCAGGAAAGCATTTGACCCTGTAGGGCTTTGACCGATTGACCTCCACGGTATGGTCATTAAGGCAATTTTAGCTTCCCACTAATACTCAACGCGAGCATATTCTTCAGAACACACCTATGTTTTTCTAGGTATTTGATTAAAGGTTACGACTGCTGTGCAAAGAGTCTTTAGTTCAGGCTGAGAAAAGCTGGTTCGACCTTGCTAGTAAGTATTCCTACATCTGAGTTTTGAAAATTGTTCAAAATTCCACCCTGTACTTTTGATTACGGAAAGCTTTTCTCAAGCGCTAGCAAAGTATTAACACTATGTACTCATACCTTAATTACAACAATGATATCATACTCATACATCCGTTTTGTCAAGTTGGGTAAAAACGTTTCAAGCTGTCACTTGAAAGAAAAAGTATTAACATTATTCTTGTTAAACGGTCACTTAAAAGAATATTGAGACTTGACCACAAGTAGCCTCCTGAACTGCAATAATGTCTGAAAAGTTTTTACCCAACTTGGACAAAACGGATGTATGAGTATGATATTGTTGTTGTGATTAAGGTATGAGTACATGCAGCTCATACAATTCGTCAGGACAGGCGTCTCTTTTTCCAGGACTGTTAGGCAGCTGTGGGATCCTGGAAATTGATGATGCTGCTTTAAATGAGCTGCAGACAGTGGCTGTGCCCATCCTGCCTTGTATTCCAAAATTCCTTGTCTATAGTAAAGCCCAAAGCACACAGCAGCCCCATTTACATCTTCCTTTCAATATTTCTTGACATTTAAATGAGCTCTAAACTTTCTGTTTCAGGATGATATATGCGTACAACAAACCAGCTTCTATGATGTCTACTCGAACCAAGGCCTACTCAGCAGATTTTAAAACATCCAAGATCCCTCCAAAGCACTTCGACAAAAATGCCTACGTGTGAATGGATGGTTGGAGAAATATTTTTGTTATTAAGAATCATGTATGTGCTGTCCATCCGCAGAATGATTTTTAAAAGTGGCTTGGTATCCTGAGCACCAGCAGTTTTATAACTATTTTAACTGTTTTATAAATGAACTTTTGTCTACTTGATGTAAATTTTCTTCCTAACTTGTTTTAAGATTTATACTTATACTAGACGTAATTTATAACTTGAAAAATAACTTGCTATGTTTTGCTTTCTGTAAAAAGAAATATAAATGAAGTCATTTTGATTACAGTCAATATTGTCAGGGATCTTCAGAATCAAACATAACAGTTGCAGCTTTTTAATGGATCCCATCAGTATTGAAGGCCTGCTTTTAATAATTTGGGACTAGTTTTGAAGGATGTTAAAACAGATAGTTAAGCTTAAGCAAGATCTTAATAATGCATTATGAAACATCAGCAGTTTTCATCCCAATCCCAATTACCAGTATATGGATTAACAACCCTCCCCCTGCCCCACATACACACCCTATAACACAAAGATTTTCTTCTTCTATTTTCCACAAGGTTCAATTTTGAATTTTGGATTTGCATAAGGCAGCTTGTGTTCCGCTAGGTATCATGAGCAGATAAATGTCTCTATTGTTGAGTTTCTCTCTGTAGTTTCACTTAATCCCTCACCTTCAAAATAGTTGATTTAAATCAAGGCAGTCTCATATATTGATTGGAACAATGAACTGTGTCCCTGAAGATTTGTCACATTGCTCTAAAAACTGAAAGTCTCATCAGACCACCAAAACGTACAATGTAATGTACCGTTTGATTATATCATTTTATTTTGTGTAATATTTTTAGATGTGATTTAGAAGCTAGGTAGTATTGGATATTTTTTTGTGCCTGCTGGTCAGAGTTAATGCCTGTCAACTGCCTGGATTAATCCTGCAATTGTTTTTTTTTTTTTGCCAAGGGTTGTTTGTCCTTTCCTTCCTCTTGCAAGGACAGAGTGAGAGTGACTGGTCCAAATACACCCAGCTGGCTTTGTGCCTACAGCAAGACTAAAACCCATGGTCTCCTGGTTTCTAGCCTGGTGCCTAACCATCACACCACACTGGTTGTCATAGTGTTGTAGTACATAATTATAATTGTAGTGTTCCTTGTTTTTCTGCTGTTGACAAAGCTTCGCTGCCTTGATACGCATTGTACAGTTAAAGACCAACCCTATCCTGAGTTTTTGTAAAATACGAAACCCATTGAAAGTTAGAATCCTCCACAGACAGATTTTTTTTTACTAGAGAGAACCACATTGTATATTTAGACGTCAGTAATGAGAAGATGGAGGGATGGAGAGCACACATACTGGTTTCCAGATATGCTTACGTGTGCCTAGAACTAAAAATACCAAATGTTAAGGAACAGAGCCTTTTAGTCATTTTTATGAGACCAGAAATGTAGCTTTAGGAATTGTTTTGGATCAGAAGAATGTTTAGAAGAACCTTATTGTTTAATTGGGTTTAAAATAAACAATTTCAATTTTGTAAAAAAAAAAAAATCTTATTATTTTTATGCCCTCTGTTCCCAATTCAGTTCAAAATTTGCTTGTTAAAGGGTCGTTTAGGGTTATTAGGACAAAATCTATGAAGTACGGTACATTGAAGTTATTAAATACCCTGAAACTCTAAGTGAGATAGCATCTGGTGTGATCCACCCGTCCCCTTGAGCAGTTTTTTCTGCACGTTCAAGGCAAAAGGCAATTTTGCTCTTCATAAGAAGAGGCAGGAGGAGTCAAAAGCAGGGGCATATCCTCACCTTCTCTTGCAAGTTTGATAGCAATGACAGATGAGCACAAAAGCCAGGCCAGGTCAGGTTTGACAGGTTACAAAACATGTGATGAACGTGTTCAACTCAAGGTGCTGCAAAGCATTTTAATGCATCTTTCTTAGTTGCTTCAACCGACCCCCAAGCAGTAGTCATGTGTTATCCGTAATATTCCTGTACAAAAAGCTTGGGATTCTCACAGAGTCAACTTCTTTACCATTAAGGAAATCTGCTAATCTTTTCTCAAACTGAGGGGCTCCTTTCACAGAACGGCTGTATCAACAGATGTGGTTAGGTTTTTGGGTAGGGACTTTAAGCAGGTGTGCAGTTAATGTTCAGCTCAGATGTTATGTTACACCAGAGGAAACTGAATAGTTTTGCAGTGTTTCCTATTAGTACCACTTTATAAATCCTTAGAAAAGACCTGAAATACCGCATCCAGTTTTAGTCACCACATTACAAAAAAGATGTTGAGACTTTGTGCAAAGAGCAACTAAGATGATTAAGGGTCTGGAGATTTTTTTTAAAAAAAATGAAGAATGGTTGCAGAAACTGGTTATGGCCAGTCTAGAGAAAAGAAGGACTAAGGGGGACATGATAGCAGTATTTCATTGTTTGAGGCCTGCCACAAAGAAGTGGGGGTCAACTTATTTTCCAAAGCACCACAAGGCAAGGCAAGAAACAATGGATGAAAACTCATCAAGGGGAGAGGCAACCTGGAACTAAAGAGAAACTTCCTAACAGTGAGGACAATTAACTAGTGGAACAGCTTGTGTTCAGAAGTTGTGGGTGCTTCGTCACAGGAGGTTTCTAAGGAAAACTGGGCAGCCACTTGTCTGGAATGGTATAGGGTCTCCTGCTTGAGCAGGGGGTTGGACTATTCTGATTGATAATGGCTCTCACTGGTGGAATGCTTGTTTTATCCTGAGAATTCCCTTCCTGAGTGACTCTTGTTCCTCCTCATCTCCCAACCCAGAAAGCAACAAGGATGAAAGTTGGCAGTGATGCAGAGAGCAAGAGTGTCCGGGATAGGAGCTGCACGGAAGTGCCAGAAATCAAAACAAATCCAACTTCTTCCAACTTTTTTTTTATCATCCTGGATGTTGGAAAAGCAAGAAAGTAGCATTAAGTTGATATAAAGTCTTTGTATGATTTAAATTATGTGTTGACTTTTTTTTTAAAGTATTAAAGCAGTATTAATAAAGTGATAAAACACTTAGCCACTTCTTCCAGGAGAAGTAGCTGAAGTAATTAAAAGCTCGCGTTTGATAAAAGGTAAAACTTAGGACACATGTTTGTAAAGAAAAGTTCCTTGTTAGTGCACCGTAAGAAAAAAAGGACAGAAATCAGATTAAACCTCCTTGCACAATCAAATATCCGAAGAGTCACTCCAATCTGTAACAGTGACCAAGCTGCTTTTTGGTGAGCTTGAGATATCTGCATCTTGACGTCCTGTTTAAAAAGAAAACAGTTATTTTGAAAGAATATTTTTCAGTGAGAAAGATGCTATCATTCCCTGCCACCTATTGTTTCATATTCTGAACACTTAAGATACATTCTCATTATTATGCAGTCTAAATCTTTTTGGAAAAAATGCCATCTCCCATAACCATAGTTAGCCAATGTGGAAACTTTTCAGCTTTGGAATAAGTGCCATTGGGCAAAGCTAGGAAATGCATGAAACTCTCACCACCCTCTCAATGACTGCAATGGGAGAGTTGTACATCTTGTTGCCATAGGAACTCTTTCTTCTTCAGCACTAAGCTATCATGCAACTGGTAGGTTGATGTAAACAGTATGATACAGCCACAGTAGAAGTAGGTCTGGATTAACACACACACCCCTCCCTTTTCAAATTGTTCAAGAAAAATATAACACAGCAATTCTAGCATGAAAATACCTTTATCCTTTAATGGTTTTCCCCATTCGTGAGTCGTTGACACAGCACATGGATCATTCTTTTCAACAGCACGTACATTCTTATTTTTCTCATCTTTCAAAGGTTTTTCATCTTCCAGAGATGATAAATCCCAGTCGTCGTCATCTTCAATACCTGTAAACTATATATATATATATAAATAAATTTCATTTCATTTCAGCCATTTCTTCAACTTAGGAAATGTTTAGCAATATTTCACTGAGTCATGGTTCTCAATCTTTTTCAACACAGTAAAACTTTAAAATGAAAGACAGTACATCAGACTATCGAAAGACATTTGGAATTCTCAGGAATAATGCAGAAAAACAATGGTTTTATTTTCCTGCTTTAAAAAAACAAATTGAGGAGACAGTATAAAAATGTATATTTTCTTGATTCATTACAAAGCATGAACATTGTATCAACATAGGTAGAAAAAACTGTTATTCTAAAAAAACAGTGACATCTATTGAAAGGAGGCAGAATGAGTAAGATGAAAGCAAAACAATACTGTCTATCAGATTTTACAGTTGTAATTCTTTTTTTAAAAATGGAGCAATGTTAAAATGTTTCTACTTGTACCTCATTCATTTACACTGGAAAAAGGTAAACGTGTTGCATTTTCCATTGAAAATAATGTTTCATTAAATCTCCATTAAGAATTCCACTGGATACAAAGGAATATAAGCTGTATGTAGGATTCTACTGCTCTGAACTTAATTCTGGTAGTTGTTTGCTAGGAAAACTATTGGTAATAATAAGACCAGGGTGATGGTGGAACCACAACCATAGAAACTATTGGATCCCTGGCACTAAGTGTGTATGAGCAAAGCCTGGAAATGTTTGGGATTTCTACATGGAGGATTCTGGATCTGATGGTTTGAGTTGCTCTTTGCAATCACACAGTTACAGTTCTATGATTACGCCAGGTGACATCGGAATCAAATGGAAGTATGGACAATAGGATCAGAAAACATTTAACGGGACAGCCAAGAATCTGATTTGGGAAATACCTTTACACCTTGGGCACATGTATGAATAGATGATGAACCACCATTCATTCCTCCAATTTCTTTGCTTTCCTTTTGTTGGCTCAAAAGAAACTTTTCCATTTCATCCATCTCATTTTGAAGTAAAGAGCCTAAAACCCACCAGGATAGAAGACAGGTAAGTTTATAAAACAAAATTTGAAGACACAGTGGCAGTGGCTTCTCTGCTATCAAGACTTAGTCCAGAAACTACACTGTACAGTTCTTACACCCACACCTATCTTTCCTCCAGGATTTCAAGGGGACATAGATGGAATAACCTCCATTTTTCTCTCTACCACAATAACACTATAACATACATTGATCTAAAAAATTGACCCAAGGTCACCCAGTAAGTTTCCAAGGCTGAAATGTGGGCTGCCTTTCAAAACAAGCAGACTTTGACTATCCTGGTTTGGGTTGTGAAACTACACAACCATCTTGCTGATAAGGTGGTTTTCTACTTTTGCCCCTAGTCTTTCATTCCCCACTTTAAACACGGCTGGCTGCTGTTCCTTGTATGCCATCCCAGCAAACCTGTCACACTGCTGAACGATCTCAGGTTTTAAATTAAAGAAATATTCAAAAGCAAATACATTGTTTAGTTATTGTATATTTTTATTTCAAAAAAATACACAAGAAGTGTATTTTTATGAAATAAACATGATGAAGATTTATTTCTTCTGGCCATACGAAATGCAGCCTAAGTAAAATTAACCTTACATTAACTAATTGGCAAAAGGTTAATAGGGAAGAAAACAATTAGATCCAAGGCAGCTGTTAGGGAATGAACTACATTCTAGACATCAAGTCACACAGCAGAACGAGGATAATATGGCTATCAATAATTCTGCACTATCCTGACATTGGACGGGAAATTACAGAAAAGTAGAGGAAAAGAATACATGCAGAGATTAGCCAACTGCATTATCACCCAAACTCCAACCTGGAAAATTAAAGTAATTCCAATCCTGAGATTAGACTTCATAAAATGTTGATGAGCTCCCACCCAAGGCCACCTACAATAATGATGAAACCTTAAAATAGCTGTCAATCTCCCAAGACTTCAGACATAATCAAAGAAAGAAGCAACCTGGAATTAAGGAGAAACTTCTTAATGATGAGGACAATAAACCAGTGGAACAGCTTGCCTCATAGGTGCTCCATCACTGGATGTTTTCAAGAAGAGAATAGACCAGAGGTGTCAAACTTGCATCGTCACATGGCATATCAAGACTTTTCCCCCTTCACTAAACTGGGCGGGGGCAGAGCCAGCACGTGACACATCTGGTCCGCGGGCCGCAAGTTTTACACCCCTAGACCAGTCACTTATCTGAAATAGTATAGGTTCCCCTGCTTAAGCAGAGGGCTGGACTAGAAGACCTCCAAGTCTCTTCCAGCTCATTCATTCTATTCTATTTTCTAAAAGTCCTAATCTGGTGGTTTACAAGGATCTGTTAGGTTAGGAATTGTTTTCCAATTCTCTGACAAGGTTCATCTGCTTCAGGTTGCCAATCTTTTAAAGGCAGTTTCTCCTCCCCTATACGTGCCACATATTTTTAGCTCCCCCCCCTTCCCCAAAATACTGCCCACATAATTAGCTTTTGTACTTCTGGATGGCTTAAGATCTACTTCATCTTCAGGGATTTTTACATCACTGCGATATGCAAATCTTGGCAAATTGTCTTTGCTGTGGCCCTTGGATGCCTTAAGCAGAGCTAATTCAGGTGAGATGTAGGAGTGCTTGATGTCATTTTCCTCCACTTCCTCTTCTGAGCTAAATGGAGGAGTTCTGGGAAAAACAAAAATGCATCCATGAATTTAACCTGTTCCAGTTACGGCAATGTTAAAAATATTGGTTGAGGGAGCTCAACCAAATCTCATTGTGTGCACTGACAATAAAGAATTATTACTATTAACTACGGTAACTTTCTATAATAAAACTAGAATTGATAATCTAGCAAACATTATACCTAAGACAGCTCCTTAGCAACTCTCTTATCAAAGCAAGGATAATTGGGAGATGTACCCATTTATATTGGAAGATTATTTTAGCATCAATAGGCAGATATATAACTATTACATCATAAGAGCAATGAAGTACTGACTTTTAATCTAGAACAGGGGTGTCAAACTCGTGTTGTCACGCTGTCGACGTATTGGGACTTTTTCTCCCTTCGCTAAAGAGCCAACATGTGACACATCTGGCCAGTGGGCTGTGAGCTTGGCACCCCTGATCTAGAATAACGTCACTCTATAAAAATAAGAATTAGCTAAGCTATTTTTTTTACTATTTAGGCAGAATTCTATTTCAGCCTTTTCCAAAGTATTGCCCTCCAAAGGTGCTGGATTAAGTCCTTTCATGATTTTTAGTGAAATAACCTGCATTCCATTTTTTTTCAAAGGCACAAGGTTGGGAAATGCTGAGCTACACATAGATTTCAGCCAACCAATTCACTTAATTCCATTCAAGTTAAAAGATGGATGACCTAAAGTAGTTGAATCATAACCATTGGTTGTTCCTGTTACGTAGAATATTCAATGTAATTTATGAATCCAGAAGTGCGCAAATAGCATTTTAGGAGGTCAAGAAATCAGAAGATTAACAGATTTCGGATCAGAGGCAGAATGTCCTGTGCAACCCTCTGCTGCCCTCTCTCTTTTTGCAGTCCTTGTCTCCAATCAGCCTACACTACACTTATTTAGGCAAAGTTGTACAGGTAGTCCTTGACGTACAATAATTGAACCCAAAATCTCTGTTGTTAAGAGAGACAAAAGTGAGCTTTGCCCAATTTTACAACCTTCTTTGCCACATGTGTTAAGTGAATCACTGCAGTTGATTAGTTAGTTAACCCAGTTGTTAAGGGGATGTAGGTTCCCCATGGACTTTGCTTGTCAGGTCGCAAAAGGGGATCATGTGACCTTGGGACACAGCAACAGTCATAAATGCCAAGGACTGAATTTTGATCACATGACCATGGGGATGCTGCAAAGGTCGTAACTATGAAAAACGGTCCTGAGTCCCTTTTGTCAGTGCCGTTGTAACTTTGAATGGTTGCTAAATGAACTGTTGTAAGTTGAGGGCTACGTGTATATCTAATTTGTTCCAAAATTAATGGTGGTCTAATAGAAATCTTATTTCGAAGCATGCAACAAAATGAAGGCAGCTTACATTGTACTAGGTGGCTTTCTAGAAATGTCGTCCTTCAACATATTCTTCTTGGTTCTGGAAGGAAGAGGAAACAAATATTTGCAGTTTATTTCGGCTAGTAAGATGGATATTTCATATACTGCCATTTGTTTTCCTGAATTTATTCTATGTATGTATTTTTTTATAGTATTTTAAATTTTTCCCTGTGCACCGCTCCGAGTCCCCTTGGGGAGAGGATGCGGTATACAAATAAAATTTGATTTGATTTTTGATTTGACTGGAGCCATTGGCTTATAGATTTGATTGACATGAAGGTGAAGCTGACTATTCCCTTGCTCTTCTTACAAATGTAAATGTCTGTTTCCATGAGGTTAGAGGAAATAATATAATCATTTAGTAATCCCCACCATTGCTTCCTGATCATCAATGGGCCACTCAAGAGTCATCTGAGCTATGAAATGGGAACCTAATAAATTTGATAAATAAATAAATCACCAAGAAGACAACGCTATCAGCTACTCATAAAACATGAAACAGTTATATCTTACCTGAATTTTTTTTAACTTACTTTGGGGTTGAAGTGTTTTCAGCAGGCAAAGTTCCTTGTACAAGTGAACGTTTGGCAAAGGAAGAACGTTTTGCTGGCTTGGGAAAAACAGTGGGTAATGAAGTTCCTAAGCGAGTTGTCCTGTGTTTAGCTGTAATGAAATGATAAGGAAGATCCAGTGTCATTTAAACCACATGCCTTGTCTGCAAAAGAATACTTACTGAAGTCATGCCACATAAAAGAACAAAAAAACAGTATTTCCTATTTGATTTTAGCATTTTGCTTACAAATATTACACTATTTGTAATATTCCTGCAAGTCACTAGATCACCAAATCAAATGCCCTCTTTAGGACCCCACATTCCCACTTTGTGGGACCATTTCCTGTCACCATTTCCTTCCTCAGGTTTCTCAATCTGAGCAACTTTAAGATACATAGATTTTTAACTCTCAGAATGCTGGCTGAGGAATTCTGAGAGTTGGAAATCCACGCATCTTAAAGTAGGTATAATATATAGAATGTTTTTGTTTTTATTTTGCTTTCTATACCTACTGTGACTTTGCTAAAAATAAAGTAAGTGTGTACTTTTAATCTTTTCTGCTATATTTCATTAATGAACTGTATAAAAATTCATGTTGATAATTTTTCATTATCTATTTATGTCAACTAGAACCAATCAGCCTATTTTCCATATAAATTGGAAATGTTTAAATCTGAATGACACAATGATTTCATGGGATTTATGATTAGCACTAATTGAGACCTGTGTGTGGTCAGTAAATATAAGTATTACAGTCATGTTATGGATACAAACTGCACACCTTTATTTTAAGGAATCATTTTCAGACAGAAAAGCTAAACTTTTAAATCTGACCCGAGCATAAGAGCATACCTTCTAAAGAAAGATGAGGGTTGGAAAGAAATCTGCTGCAAGATGATCTTTCAGCAACTCTAAAACTGACTTGTCGTTCAAGATGCTCTCGAATGTGCTGAATGTCAGGCAGCTGTTTCTTTCTCTCTTCTCTAGCAGTCTCAACAGATATTAAGACTCTGTTCAGATGATCACTTGGGATGCCACGCACTCCCTGGATAGGGTGAATTAACAAAAAAGAATTCGTGAAGAATATACATTATTCTTGGGAAATGATGGACCAATACAAAGACAAGAAGAGGGAGGGAGGGAGGGAGGGAGGGAGGGAAAAAAAGCTTCCTGTCAGGCGTGCATCCGTATTCCTTTTGGATCCTTGGCCTGCCACACTTTCTATTATTCTACCATGCCTTTTCTATTGTGGGGAAATGGGAGGGGGGATTGTACAGAGCTATATGTAGCCAAAACAAAATCCCTTCTAGAAAGCCAAGGTCATCCTGTGTCTCTGCACCTGACCAGAATTGAATGGGTGGAACTGCCAGCATGGCAGTGGAAGATTGGACCATGTCATGGGCTTGTGGGTGTGGGGGCAAGATCTTGAATTTTCAACTGGGTGGGGAAAACCGGGAAGCTTTCAGATTCGGGTTTTCCCAGATGTGCCAACATGACTCTCTTAATAAATTGGAACTTTGAGAAATACTTGCCTTGGACTCTGATTTAATTTTGGATAATAATAAATAATAATAATAATAATATATTTAATTTGTAGAACCGCTCCCTCTCCCCACAGGGACTCGGGGCGGTGCACAGGACAAAATAAAACAATAAATATACAGACATAGCATAAAAACGAATTAAATATAACACCTGTGCTAAAATCCCATTAAACACTAAAATACCCAATAATTTAAATAAAGACCCTAGGCAGAGACTACCCTAGGCCGGCCAAGCATAAAAGATGTGTTTTTAATTTCAGACGGAAGGAGCGGAGGTCCGTGGTTGTCCTAATATCGGGGGGAAGGTTGTTCCAGAGGGCAGGGCCTGCCACAGAGAGCGCCCTTCCCCTGGGCGCCGCCCGCTGACAGAGTCTAGTGGACGGCACCCGAAGAAGCCCCTCTCTGTGGGAGCGAATCGGCCGTGAGGATGTATGGGGCAGGATCCGATCTCGCAGATAGCTAGGTTCCGAGCCATGGAGCGCTTTAAAGATGATAACTAACACCTTGAAGCGCACCCAGTAGACAACAGGCAGCCAGTGCAGGATGCTATTTGGAACACTGTACATTTTTCTTTTTCATGCAAAAAGTCTATTAGAGAAAAACAATATATTTAAGGTTGACTGGAAATAATAAATATATATTTTTCTCTCTTTTGATTAGAGTCAATTTAGTCATCTCTGCCAGTTCCATCATCTTCACCAAGCATTCCTTCATAGTGTTAAGTCTTTCCACTTTTGAGCATATAAAAGTCTTGTTACAGATGTACACCACTATTTTAGAGGCACTGACTTCTGTGCTGCGATATTGTCTTTCGCATTTTTCCTATTCAGAGGCAATATTTTGCATGACACAAGGTTCAGAATGTCAGGCAAGCACACCTGAAGAGCACTGGTTTGAAAAAGACATTTAACATTCCTTTACTCATTTGAACAATTTAAAGTGATCTTACGGATTTAATTCCCAAGGATTCCAACTTTTCTGCTAGGGCCTGCTCCAGAACAGTTCTCAGCTCTTTTGTTAAAGAAGGATCGCTCTTCAAGATATTTATCATGTGAGATTTATTCTTTCCTGTTTGGGGCACTTGCTTTTCTATTTCTGAAACAAGCCAGACATTTTTCTTTAAAGATCACATCATAAAATCAATACATACTTCATCAAAATATGTGCAGTGTATTATGCATTCACCTGAATTTCTAATGTTTCTATATCAAAAAGCAAAGCAACAATTTTAAGTATAACTGGGCCAAAATCCAACTCTTTCTTTGGTCACAACTGCATCTGATAAATCATATTATGCATTAGGTATCAGTTTAATTATAGATATAGTAAATCCATTAAAAAGTATTTATTATTTATTTTAGTGGACCTACTCTTAAGAATAATTTTCAATCCCAACCAATGTAGGTAAACATATGATGTGATCACAGAATCCTAATAATACTACTGGGTTCCCCCCCAAAAAAAAGACCCAACCAGAAAATAAGCCCTAGCATGATTTTTCAGGATGCTCATAATATAAGCCCTGCCCCCCAAATAAGTCCAAGTTAAGACTGTCAGCCAAACGGACGCATCAAGTGCCATATTTACTGGAAAATAAGTCCTAATTCATCTTTTGGAACAAAAATAAATATAAGACCCAGTCTTATTTTCATGGAAACACAGGTAGTTCAGTGAATGTAATTTATCATTCACATTGTTACTTATTGTGTTTGTTAGCAATTTCATCTATGGTTTTTTTCCTGGAGGGCCAATCTGTAGCCAACTATTTCAAAGCTACTCTCAATAGAGAAACTTGAATAAATAAATAACTTTAACCACTGACTTTTGTCCAGAATGGTATAAAGTCTCTTGCTCAAACAGGGTTGGACTAGAAGACTTCCAAGGTCCCTTCCAACCCTACGATTCTATGACTTTTTGAAGGCAACTGTAAATCTAAATAAGACAGGAGGTATGTTTAAACAGTGGGCTGAAAGCCACACAAGCCAAGAATTGTATCAAATGAACTACAAGGAATTCCAATAATACCCCAAAATAAAGATAAATTCAAAACCAAGGAAACTGGTTGGCCCTCTTTCTCTGACTCAACTGTCTATAGGTGTAAGAAAGTTCATGGGGAGGCTGGACATAAGGGATGAATAAAACAGAATCCTAGAGAGAATAGTGGTGGACACTAATTGGCAAAAAGGGAAGCCAAGCAATGGGAGAAGCTACTTTTCAAAAGGATCACAGAAACACTGAGGCTATATGAAAATGCTAAGATAAGACTGTTTGGGTTTTCTGGTAGAAGAAATGTGACACTGTTCTCATGTCTCTCGCTCTCTCATACACACACACATCATGCAAAAAGAATTTAGGCCACAAAAACTTCCATTGGTCCTGTTCATTACCTTTTTCATTCTCTGGAAGCTCCTCTATGGGCTCCAGCATGGGTACCAAAAGAGCCTGTTCTAATAACGAGGAAACACATGAATAGCAGCAGAGATAGAAAGACAAGACAGTATAAAAACAGGTAAAGATAAAGCCCAGAGAATGAAAACAATTTAAAAAACCACAGAAAAGTACCAGATGCGTATTTATTTGGTGAATAAAGCCCAATCAAACGCAATTATTTATTGTCAACGTAATGCAAATTGTTATTTGCCTCCAGCTACATGCACCTGGCAAAATATTTATTATTACACACAACTTTTTTTCAACCTCTAATCACAAACTGCAGGTTAAATGATGATGGTATGTTTTGGGATTTAAACTAAAAAAAAAGCCATGAAGAAATTTGCTCTAATTTTTTTCCTCCTGCCATCATATAATCTAACAGACATTAGGACTTTGTCCCTACACCACGTACAGATATTGGGGGCAGTGGGGAGACACATTGTTTCAGTCAGATTGCAGAAGCAGACAATTTAATCTCTATTCTCGTATTAAGGATCCATTAAACTATTCCTGAATTACTTCTCCCAATAGATGTAAGCCACAACGGCAATGTTATTCTATGATGAAATTCTCACAGTACAGTCAACTGAAGCTTTTCTGAATTGGATGGTTACTTTAGCTTGGGCCTTAGGATTTTCTCCTTATGTGTAAATGAGAAAACTGAGTAAAATCTCTTCTAATTTACACGTGGTCCCTGTGCTCATATCACAACACTGATCTATCATAAGAAATTTTTACTAGTAACAGTTCAAAGCAAAGTGAGACATTTTATGCTCAAAAACACGTAATGAGAAAAATCCTAAGGCCCAAGCTGAAGTAACCATCCAATTTACAAAAGCTTCAATGGACTGTACTGTGCGAATTGCCTCACAAAATAACATTGCTGTCATGGGCATTTAGTATCGATCTTCACAACTGGCTCATGTTTACATTTAACTAAATTTAAGATAACCATTGAACACTTAAGGTTCTCCTCTTCAGTTTTCCAGCTTAAATATAAATCAAGAAGTCAGGTAGATATTATTTTGCAGGTAAGAATAGTTAAGCCAACTTGTTCCATCTACTTGAGCTGTTTCCCTGTTTGGTTGCTCTACGATACAACCATTCAAACCTCTCCTTGGAACACCTCAGCTTTTGCATCTACCATGTTTCCCTGAAAATAAGACAGGGTCTTATTTTCTTTTGACCTCCGAAATAAGCACTTGGCCTTATTTTCGGGTAGGTCTTATTATTTTTGAAGTGCAGGAGGGACCAAGCATGGTCACCTCATGGCTGCTGCTGTTTTGCAATATTTTCAGGGAGGGTTTATTTTAGCCCAAGTGCTTAAAAGCCCAATTGGGCTTATTATCCCGAGAGGTCTTATTTTCAGGGAAACAGGGTACCCATCTTAATATTTCAGCTTTTCTGGGAAAGATACAGTCATTATAAATCTAACCTTTACCAACTTTATTACTGGTTATAATAAAATGTCATCAAGAATCAAGAAATTCTACGTTCTCAGTTTGCCATTCTCCTTCAAGAATCCATACAGGAAGCCTTCAGTATGACTACAGGTATATGAAGATCACCTATATCAGTGATGGCGAACCTATGGCACGGGTGCCACAGGTGGCAGGCGGAGCCATTTCTTAGGGCATGCGAGGTGTTGCCCTGTCAGATCCAGCGCGCATGTGTGCGCTGGTCAGCTGATTTAGGACTTCTTTTGAGGCCATTTTTCGCCCTCTGGAGGCTTCAGGGAAGCTCCTGAAGCCTCTTGAGGCGGGGAGGGGAGGTTGTTTTCACCCTCCCCAGGCCCCTAGAAAGCCTCTGGAGCCTGGGGAGGGTGAAAAAAGCACGCCAAAAGCAGGGAGTCACGCACTTAGCATTATGGGTGTGGCACACCCATGCACAACCCCCCTGCACTCCCCCCGCTTTTGGCACGCGAGCCAAAAAAGGTTAGCCATCACTGACCTATATGCTGGGACAGCTCCATACAACTCAGGCAATCATGTTAAATAGTCTTTCCCCAAAACAATCACTCCTCTAACAATATCATTCTATCGGAGAGTAAAAATGCAAACATAAACTCATGCATTATAGGGAGCCAGGGAGTTGCAAATAATGAATTGGCACAACACAAACCTGGTGTTTGCACCTGGTGTCAAGTCACAAGTAGGAAAGGGTAGTTGCCAGTAGCAAGTTAAGTTTCTTCATTTGTCACCTAATTTGTCATGAATACCTATGTCCATACAGATCTGATTTTAAAGCAGTAACTATAAAAGGCAGGAGGATGCATACAGAAGAGGCATCCTCGCCAATAAAATAACCCAGATCAAAACCCAAATATCTCCAAACTGAATAAATGCTAAATACTGAGAACTTTGAATACTGATATCATTTAGACATTTTTGTATGTTTATAAATAGCACAGGTTAAATTGCTATTCAAAGGTAGCTTCAAGAAAGAGAATCTATAACTACAACTAATGATCTATTTGGGAAAAAAATAACAGCTACCTGTACAAATTGAACAGCTGCTCACGACAGATAAAGATTCCCCACATCTTAAAACGCCCGATCCAAACAATCCAATTATTTCAATTGGCCGCGCTATCATGTGATACAATTCCTGGTGCGAAGTATAATCTTCCTGAAGGAGATTATACTTCTATTATCATGAACTTACGTATGGGATACTAGAGAAATCCCATCTTACAATGCTGTGATTTATATTGACACACTGGGCATTTTGTCCCTGGATATAAATTGTCTAAAATTGGAATTCTCCGCATGGCAATTCCATAAATTGGAACTGGTTCCACATAAAAATGGCTCTGACAAATTATCATAGAACGGCAAAAGGCAAACTAGCGAGGCTGAAATACAAGCAACCCGTCCACAAGGCACCAAGTACAAATGCAGTTTGTATCCTGAATATACAGTAAAGCCAGTTCATTGAATCAATGTATTTTCTACTCTAGCAAAAATCCTTTTAATAGCAAGCAAACAATTGAGGCAAAAAGATATATAACTTGCTTTGTTCCTGAAGTGGGTCTGGGCCTTAAAAATACAAACCTGTTTATTACAAGACCTCTTCGGAATATAGTCTCCCTTTCTCTTACTAGTAAACTCACTCATTTCACTCCCTTCCCACCCTCTTCATTTTCACTTTGAGAATCATTCCTTTCCAAACACACTTGTTTCTCCTTGAAGTGCTCCTGGCCAACCAGAAAATCAATTAAATGTTACAAATGAAATAAACCTCCAGATTCACCCAGAGCCTTTTGCAAAATGGGAGTAATGGTTCTGCAGGCATAGTAGCTCCTGGGAGCACTGGGTTGCGCTCTCTGTGTAGGCTATCCATTTTCTCTCGTCTCTTGCATATTTAAAAACCTCTTGAGATAAAACACATTTCAATTAGGTGGGTTTTTTAAAAGGTCCTAATATGACAAACTTTATTCAAGGTTTATTCAACCCCAGATTAATATAAACTAACCTTGGACAGCAGATTCCGGACGCTCTTTTGATAATAGTCTTACAGCTGAGAGAACGGATTGATTTTCTGCTTCAATTCCAAAATCTATTGAGCCAGTCACAAATAAATTTGATTACAACAAAGTTTTATGCTCTTAGTTAAAAATCCTTCAATTTTGATTTTAAATAGAAACAATTATTGTACAGAAAGAAAATGTCAGCAAGTTACATTTATGCCAATGAATACAATGACTGATCTTTCCAATATATTTCAGGAGAGCTAAAAAAATTTAAAAAATTGTTCCATTAATGAAATTTAGTTGTTACTTATTATTATCCCACTGGACAATACCTAAAGATTTGCATGTCTATTACAGAAACCTACCATGCATGGATGACGAGCTTGATTTGGGTTGAACATTTTGTGCTGAAGTTTTCACTGGAACAAAAATATGAGAGGATGTAAGTGTCAACCTTCCCCTTAAAATAAATTGCACATATTTCCAAACAAGGGAGTGTGTGTGTGTGTGTGTGTGTGTGTGTGTGTGTGTGTGTGTGTTTTTCCTGCAAAAGCAGTTTTGTAATAAAGTTTTTTAAAAAGTATTTGTGGCACATTTTAAACTCTTTCTTCCTTAAAATTCCCACTTACCTTCAGATAACTTTGAGTTTTCTACTGGTTTTTTTGAAGCCAGTTTTTCTATCTGAAATTACAGGGATAGAAAACATGGATAGTGATGCAGAAATGAGAATTTGCTTATATAGTGCTAGCTAAGAATCTGCCATTTTGACAAAGTAAGGCTTCCAGGTAAGTAATAGGGCTTCGTCAACAGATGGGAAGCGATACAATGCTCTTGCAATAACTCCTCCCTGCACAAAGTCTCCCCTCCAGATGAACTGCTCTTAATTGGTCCCAGACATAAAGACAAGCACATACAGTAGGCGGCAAGAAAGGAGACTATTCCTTGCTATAATGAGCTCAATGTTGGCTCAATACATTACTATCAAGTCTGGCCTGGTGGCAAAAAGGACTTTTTGTCATGGCCAACTGCAATTATAAGCAAAGTCTCCTTCACAAACTAGTTCTGATGACTTCATGCCCGTGAGATTTCCTGATAGTGGTCCATGAAAATTCTGGCTTCTGAGTTTAGCTCCCTAAGCCCTAAGTTTGTATTGCTCTTTTATGCACATTTTCTTCCATTTTTCTAATTCTTTGAAAAGCAATGCCCAGATGCAGCCTAAACATCAATTCACCTTTCAGCGGTCATGCTCTATTGCTGACTTGCAGGCCTACTAAAGGAACAAGAAACACTGATTGTAAGAAGACAAAATGAGAAGTGTAGAAGAATAGAAAATATTTACTTGTGTAATTACTGGAAATCCATCCATATTTTTTCATAAAAAGGGGCCCTTTGCTTATGCTCTGGCATTTAAGGAGGGTGCCATTACATGGAACAGACCTGATTTTTCTGGATAATAATAACATCATTTTGTTCTTGCAGCTTTTGTCCTAGATCTTCTAGCCTCTTCTGATAGAAAATGTTGCTCATATTCAGTTCCTCAGCCACTGATGCTTTAAGCTTCTCAATTTGAGATGTGAGCTGAATAGGTCAAATATGGAAAAAGTCTATTTAACTAGAAACATTCTGTTTATCTTATGCTATCTTATGTATCTTATTATATATTTATAATATAAAATTACTGGTCTAATTTTCCTCCTCCCAATGTTTTTTGGATATAAAGATTAAAGGGCAGACTCTCTTCCCCTTCAGCACTAGGAAAATAGAAATATATGCACTATGGAAAGTTAATTAAGACATTTCCCTTTTAAGATAAATAATTTAGATTTACGAAACAGGCTTATTTTCTTAAGGAATTAGAAACTCTATTAATTTATTATACTTTTGTGCTCTTTGGTACGGTTAGGCAACTTAGGGCCCTCTAGATAGTAACTAGAGAGTATCATGGTGCCTATCCTACTCAACATGTTTGTGATGACACATAGAAGATGTAGCTGTCACAATCAACCAAAACTAGAAAACTGCACTATGGGCATAACAGACTGTATAGTTTGCAGTGGTACTCTTTCAGAGGAAACAATTGGTATCCTGATACAAAGTGACTCTTTTAACCACATCATTCCACATTTCTCCATTCCTTTCCTGAATTTTCCTATTTCACTGGAAGCAAGAAAAAGTATGTAATCTAAGTATAAATGTTGTCAAAATTCCTAAGTTTACCTTGTTCGTGTTTATCTTATAAACAATGAATTTATCTATCTTATAAACTATATAAACACACACACAAACACACCTGTACTTATTTTAACCTTTATCATAAATAAAGCACTTTATCAGGGAAGATGTTTCTCCATTGAAATTCTTTGTTTTACCAGTTCAAATGTTCATAGAGAGAAATCTGAATGTAACTGAAGAAATTCAAAGTAATTCTTGTCATAGCTACTTCTTTCATGCTGTAACTTATTTTTCAATAAAAGAACGGAATGTGAATACTTCATGCAGTTACCCAGCATGGGAGTCAGTGAAATTTTACATAATCTAAGGTGGATTTAAAATAGTCATTTTGAATAGTTTACCATGTTTGTATTTTTTTTTTCTGTGTACGAAACTTTCATTCAGATTTACCTGGCGCTTTTCATTTTCATGTTCTTCTTCAAGAGTTTGTACCTTAGAAGACCACTTAGCTTCCTACATAAAACAAATATGATACCGGTACTTTGAACAAAGTCTTAACTTTATATTGCTTAATTTTGTTTTATTGAAATCCAAGTTATCAACTTGTGTCAAAATCACAATTTAAATAAAATCCCAATATGAACTGCTGCACTAGAAAAGCAGCCATGGAGATTAAAAGCTGATGGTACTGGCTTAACCTCATTATTTGTTACACTACATTACCATTTAGAAGCGAACATGCTGTGGCAGTTATTAAATAAGTCCACATTGCTTATACTAAGAAAGTAAAATTAAACAGGTTATCTGAAACTAGAATCACACTGTGAAATTACTTTTGCTTTCTGTGCCCATGTTGGTTGCCTAGATCACTTCATATTCATGTTGGAGCTACTGAACCAGTTTAGTTTGAGACCACAATAGACATTATGAACTAATTTAGTTTGTAATTTTAATGTCTGGGATCTGCCTAATAATGTACCTGGCTCTGAAGTTCTAGAATACCTACTTATCAAAAATCAGATTCCAATAATTTGTGGAAAACCTTGGGGGGGGGGGGGGAAGAGAACGGTATATGGCATTAAGGAGAGGGAATCTCTATTCAGGTGAAAGAAGACAAATATTATGTCCAACCCAGGCATACATTATACCCTAATCTTAAAGTAAAAGTAAAGGTTCCCCTCGCACAAGCGTGCTAGTTTTTCCGACACTAGGGGGTGGCGCTCATATCTGTTTCAAAGCCGAAGAGCCAGCGCTGTCCGAAGACATCTCTATGGTCATGTGGCCAAGATGACTAAACGCCAAAGCCGCACGGAACGCTGTTACCTTCCCACCAAAGGTGGTTCCTAGTTTTCATTTTTACATGCTTTTGAACTGCTAGGTTGGCAGAAGCTGGGACAGGTAACAGGAGCTCACTCTGTTATGTAATGCTACGGATTTGAACCGCCGACCTTTCTGATCAACAAGTCTTAACCAGTGAGCCAACAAGTCTTAGCCTCTTTGCCACATGGTAGAAAAAGGCAAAAAGCTGAAACCACCTTTTACCACTTTAAAGCACAACTGAGTCTGAATCTAGAAGAAAATACATTAACATAATCTGAACATTCCTGAGAGATCTAATTCTGCCTTCACTTGCCCATGTTCCCAAATGAATTGCAATCTCAATCATCCCCAACCAATGAGCTCATTCTTGGCTTTATTGGGAACTGATTAGAAATGTGTTCAACTTATAGGGACGTGAGGGAAGACCAAATGCACACAAATTCTTTCTCCCTCTTTAAACCAGATACCTGAAGTCTGAAGTCACAGTGCCTGACATTTGTATTAAATTACCTGTTTTTCAAGAAGCTGCATTACATTCTGATGATCCACAGCAATCCGATGTTTCTCATCTGTTAATTCAACAGTATCTTTTAAAGTGCCTAAATTGGATTTCAGATGTTGGTTGGACTTTTGTACCTCTAGCAAATGCTAATAGGGATACAACAGCAGCAATCAAAGTAAATTCAAAGTTATCTTTGGAAAAATAAATAAGCTGGCATATTCTGCTAGAAAATACTTCTAAAAGGCAAAGTATTTTTTTTTTGCCATCTCCACCAACCCCCCAAATCTAGCCATTTTCTTGAATCTAATTACTTAAATAATAAACCACCCCACAAATATAAAGTACAATTATTTGTTTTTAAGTTCAAAGGTGTTCAAGCCACACTTTCAGAAACTTTTCAGGAAAGTAATGAATATGTGGGGCAAAAGGGGAAGAGAAGTGATAGCCTTCCCAATTGAAGGGGTTCTGATGGACAGTCTTGGCAGCTGCAGATGAAAATAATCCTCAGCTTGAACACAGCAGGAATAGGGGTACAGTTGGAAAGGAAGGAATTTGTGGCTGAAGGACAACCAGCAAGCTCAGGTTTTTATAAAGTTCTACACCTTTTCCAATATTTAAAATATAAATCATAATAAATTGCAACATTACTCTATAGTGTACACCATCCAATTTCCCAGCTACTTACATTTTCTAGTTCTGAATTTTTTGCAGTTAATTCTTTAAACTCCTTCATAAACATCTCTTTCACCTTCTCAAGTTCACGGGCCAATTTCTCCTTTTCTTCCTCTTTCCATTTGTGAAATAAGTGCCGAATCTCCTCCTCTTTGGATCGGCGATCTTCATATTCCTGAAATTGAATGAAAAAGCTATTTTAAGAATTCCAGAAAGTCCTTTTCTAAAATTCCTGCCTTTTGATCATGATGCTTATTCCAAAACAATGAAACATTATCATAAATTAATGTGATATGTGGATTGCAAAATATTCCAATCAAGATATCGGATCAGTGAAAAAGATTTGAAGGAAGAGATAATGGAAATGGTTATGTGTGAAAATGTATATTGTACATCCTTTTAACCTGGCTCATTTCTAGAACAAGTTTTTGATGAGATCTATGGGGCAGGATAGACACTTCTGTGAAATTTCCCAAAGAACATAAAAAAGAGGTGCAGGTGTTATATGCAACCACCAAGTCTAAAATAGTCAATCATCTTTTTCCATCTACATTTCACTCTGTAAAGTGCAAAAGTATCAAACAAGGCTAGTCATTTTCTTCTTTGAATGCTGATATTAGTTTAGATTTATAATCTTAATTAGTAATATATAATCGGATGGCATCTTACACAATGTGTCCTACCTTAGATAGTTTGACTACGTGGGCATGTTGCTCAGCTTCTAATTGAGACCTGGTAAGTTGTAACTGCTCTTTCAGTTCGTTGATCTCCTCCTGCAGTTTATAAGTATGTGATTTTTTCTTCCGATCTGCTTCAAAGAATGTATAATGGTGATAGTGCTTGTTAATATACTTCAGAGAAATGCAGTTCTACTTACACAGACATTTGAAGCATTATTTCTTCCTGTAGATTATAATACCAAGTACTTCCTCAGTACATTACCATCTAAAGAATGTGATAGGGATTCCCCCAAGTTACTTTAACAGTAAGCTACAGAGTACTTTTATAATCATTACTTCAATGTACTTTGCAAATACTAGCCTGCAAGAAAATTTCTCATTATGAGTGTTCATTTCATTATCACTTTTTCTTCCAAATATAACACACTCCAGCCATGTCCTAGATCTGAGTGGACTTTTCTATATGTCCCTGTACTTTTCTATATGTCCCTGTACTATATGTCCCCTCACATCATTTTTCACATTAAACATGCCAATAGGTGTTGTTCAGGAACATCTAGGGCCACAGGTTGCCTGTTCTTTTAGGAATGAGCAACTGGAGAAAAGGAACAGGAGTAACTCTTTCCTCCACACAGTTGAATTCCATCGCAAATAACAATAAATAGAACGATTATCCAATCCAATAGAAGGATTATCCAATCTTAAAACATAGTCACCATGAGTGGGTTTTAATTGGCAATTTTAGCACGGATGCAATTTAATTTAATTTATTTTTAATATCCTGTATTTATTGTTTTTTACATTTTATTCCTTTCCTGTGCGCCGCCCTGAGTCCAATCCGGAGATAGGTGCGGGATATAAATTTGATAGATAGATAGATAGATAGATAGATAGATAGATAGATAGATAGATAGATAGATAGATAGATAGATAGATAGATAGATAGATAGATAGATAGATAGATAGATATAGACAGACAGACAGACAGACAGACAGACAGACAGACAGATGATAGATAGGTAGGTAGGTAGGTAGGTAGGTAGGTAGGTAGGTAGAGACAGACAGACAGACAGACAGACAGACAGACAGACAGACAGACATAAAATCTGTCATATTCCTCTTCAACCATTTTGACCAAATTCTCTTCAGCCACAATGCTGAATAATTTTTATGACAGACATGCTGTCAAACTGAGCCTAGGACCAACTCAGCCTTACTCTTCTGCTTTACTTCGTGAAATCTTTTCCTTTCTTATACCTATACATGCACAAAATAAATGAATAATAACTAAGCTCCGAGTGCCCTGATGACATCATAGTCTGTAAATAATCTGTGATAACCTCAAACAGTCTTCAATGCAAATACTTTGAACCATTCAGATCCCTCCTTCTTCTAAAAATTCAACCCTACAGAGAAAAGTAAATATGTGTAAGGAATATTGTGAGCCAATGCTCTTCACTTTCACTCTTCTAGAAATGTTAAATTGCAGATATAGGTTGCATAAATCCATAGGACCATTAAATGGCAGCAAATACTTTTTTGCAACCTAAAACTGTTAACCTAAGTTTCTCTTTATCCATATTATTGTGAAATTAAATTTAAATTTTTGCAAGAAAAGCACCTGTATCTGAGAAAGCAATTAAGCTCTTTTAATATCACGTATGATCATCTATTTTTGAGCTAGCTCCTTAACTGCAATTCAACCTGCAATTTAAGCTGCAGGAATGGCAAGAAAACAATTTGTTGAAGAAGTAGAAAACAGATAGCATATCTTTGATTTATTTTTGCTTTATGCAATTAAACTATGTCCAATTATGTCTCAGAAAATTATATCCAATTATGTCACAGAAAAAAAGTTACTACCAGTTACATTGCAGGAAAGGAAATTATGTCCAATTATCCAGAAAACAAAAGCCTATTGCAAACAATAATTTGCTTAATGACCAATTGGGTCAGTCATGTGATGACCTGCTTTACAACCATAATGACTTATGCCCTTAAGTGCCAGACTCAATTACAGTTGTAAATTGAGGATTAATTGTAGATCTGTTCCTCTGAACATAAACAAAAAATTAAAACTCACTAAAAAAGAAAACCTTTTTTTTTAAAAAACTAAAGTTACATAATGTTTTATAGATACAAACTGTACAAGCTGCATTTGTACAATTCTCTTTAGTTTAATAAGGCCCTAGTAGGGTCTTGCATATTGGCAAGAAGTAACAAATGTGCTGGATTTCCTAATAATTAAACGACTCTAAACAACGTCTCCTTCTTGTTCTCTAAATAGCACCTACTGCACTTGTTTGCTTTTTTCAAACAAAAAAAATTATGGATTGGATATCAGATTTCACTCACCAGTGACTGGTTCTTCTGAATGGCGACGCTGCAAATGACTGTGCAGGAAAGAAGCGTTCATAAAGGCTTTGTCACAAAACTGACACTGTAAAATAAAAGTTTGGTTAAACAACATCTGTGAAACTAAGTATATTTATCTCGGTATGTTTATTTTTATCTCTGTATGATTTGATGTTTGTCATTATTTCAGATGACAGTTTTGTTCTGAAAACAAGTGCCATTTAAGTAATTTGATGGTAGTAGTATGGTGCAGGGAACTCAATCCTGAAACAAAAGGACTGAAAAAGACTTCTGATGAAATGTAAACATATTACAAACATTACAAGCATATGTTTTTAAAAGAAACTTAATTCTTCTACTGGTAACAGCTGGTGGCAGTACCAGTTGATGTGGATTAATTTTGAAAGAATCCTTGGACGGAAGGGAATTATATAGTGACTAGACAATTCATGCTCCATTGATGTCATCACATGAGCATGAGGATGCTGCAATAGTCATAAGTATGAAAAACAGTCATAAGTCACTTCTTTCAGTGGCATTGTAAGTTCAAACTAATGTTCTCAGTTTAGGAGTACCTGTATATTATCATTATCATGTAGATTCAAGCTGGCATAATTCACACTGTATTACACTTAATTAGGTTATGGCAGATGAAACTGAATACTGGATTCTAGGTTTCAATTTTACTGCAATGTACAAAGACTATACAGTAGGGGCATTATAGAACAATTCAGAAATGTCTGAAATTCTGCCAGTGAGCAAGGTAAGCAGAAGTCAACAATTGTGTGCTACTCTTTTAAAATTTCAAGCAGAAAGAAGTGACAGAAAGGATTAGCCCACCAACATAATTTAACAACTTTAGGAGAATCACATTATCAAATGTATACAGGGCAGTGATACACTTAACTACTGTGACAGTCATCAAATAAGGCAAAACTCAACAGCTATTTCTCTAACCTTCAAAAATAGTCCCCAATATTATTGTTTTGCTTTATTTCCAACATTTGTTATTCCTAGGTATCAAAACAAAAGCAAAAGACTTGTAGTGGGGCTTCCCCACAGGCCAATATTCAGAACGGTATCTTATTTGACACCATCCATACGGAGTTCAAATCACCAAGGTCACAATCAAACCTACCCCCCCCCCAAAAGGTGGTGAAATACTATAATCCTCCATTCATACGGACATAACAAAATCAAATGTCCTTTGAGTCACATCAACTTCTATGTGTCAGTTGTTTTGGCAAGCTGGCTGCCATGTGGCATTTTTTTCAACCTCCCCAAGAAGTAATTACCAAGAAGTAATCCAAGCCAGGCCTGCTTAGCTTCCCAGCTCTGCCAGATTCAGCCATATCCCACCTCAGGGGTCCTTGGTGCTCTCTGAATTTAGTTGTTTTCCTACAGACCTTTCATTACCCAAAGTAGGTAACATCATTGCACTGATGTTAACCTTGTTTGAATAATGAAAGTCCTGCAAGAAAACAACCAAGCTCAGAGAGCACCAAGGACCATTCAGGTTAACCCTGGTCAGGTAGTGCTTAAATTATGGTCATAAGGGGAGGGCGGGGGGGGGGGGGAATTAATGTTCCAATGTTAATTTAAATGTTAATTTGTTAACATTTGTTAAGTGAGTTTTGCCCCATTTTACCAATTTCCTTGCCACGGTTGTGAAGTGCGTTTAAGTTAGTAACACATTTGCTAAGTGAATTCCCTATTGACTTTACTTGTCAGAAAGTTGTAAAAGCTGGTCACATGAGCCCATTATTTATGAACCGTCACAAATACGAAGCAGTTACCAAGCATCTGAGTTTTGATCCTGTGACCATGGGGATGCTGCCAAGATCATAAATGTAAGTCGTAAGCAATGATCATTAAATGTAAGTCAAATATAGGTCATGTCACTTTTTTTTAGCTCCATTGTAACTTTGAAGGGGTCACTAAATGTCTTGTTGTAAGTCGAGGACTACCTGTATTAGTATCCCACCTCCCCAAATCCATCACTAGCTCCCCCATTAGGAGCCAGGCTTTCTGTCCACCCTGCCAGCCCACCTGGTGATAGGTCGCCCCGGCCTGGAGCATCATCTGCTGGGTTGCGATCATCTTCTTGCGGCGCTTGCACTCCTCCTTGAGCAGCCGGATCTGCTGGGCCCCGCGGGCCACATCCTTGGCTAGCAGGTCGCGGTGAGCGTCGGCGGAGCGGAGCAACTCCTGGCCGGCGCGGAGTTGGGCGCTGAGGTAATCCTGGGAGTGGAGCAGGTACTCGAGGCACAGCTGGGCCAGGCGCAGGAGCTTGAGCAGCAGCGGATCGGCGGGGCCCTGGCAGTGAGGGCAGCGCTCGCGGCCGGCGTTGCAGAAGGTGACGTGCTCCAGGTGCTCCTGCAGCACCGCAACGTTCACTTCGGCCGCCACGCGGTCCACTTCCACGGCGCTCAGGCGACGCCAATCCGGGCCTTCGTGCCGCGAGCGGAATTGGAAAGGAGGCAGGGCCGCCCCGGGCGGCGGAGAGGTCCCCGCCGCCGCCGCTGCCATCCGAGCCGGCGGGTCCGCCTGTTGGGACAGAAAAAAACGGGGGTCCCGCACCGCCACCTGCCGGGGGTGTCTTCGCCGGCCTGGCGGGCGCCGCATGTCTTCCCCGTTGCCGCGGCAACCGAGGCGGCGTTGCTGGAGTCTCACGCGAGGAGAGGGTCCCAGCTAACTGCCCACGAACAGGCCTCCCCGACCCGAGGGCATTTTCCCCGCCATGGCATCCTCCCTTTCCTTCCCCCCCCCCTCCACTTTTTGCGAGCGGGCGGGTCCCGCGTTGCCTCCCAGTTTTCCCCTTCTCGATGTCGGGTGCTTGAAGGCGTTTGTGGGAGACCACACGCCTTCAAGCGCCCGTCGGTGAGAGAAACCGAGCTTCGCCTTCAACCTCCCCGCTGCCAAGTCGGGCTGAGGAAATCTGGAGGGCCGAGGGATGGAAACAAAGGAAGCAGGAAACTCCCTGCTGCCTTTTTATCCAGATTCTTATGGATCCAGCTAATTAGAGGCTCCAAGTAGGCTTTGGCTGGCCTACCTTGCAGGGGGGGACGGCGGACCACCACCCTCCCACATACAGAGATGTAATCGTTTTACCAACTCCCTGCCATAAAAATATTTTCTTTGCAAAAATAAATTGCATTAGAGCAGGGTAAAGTTTATTCCCTGGTCACACAAAGTTTCCCAACTATGAGGAATCACTGGTCTCTATTTAAAAATTTGAATCACACACAAGCAAAATTGCCAGTTTCAAATTTGGCACGCCCAAAAGTAAATGTAAAAAAAAATGTATAAAAACAATTTATTTTTGGTTACCCACTCAGATCAAGAAAAAGAAGGTGCAGATTGAACGCAAGCATCACCAACTCTTAATCCTAATTTCCGGGAGATTATTGCTGGATTTGTTTTTGGAACCATCACTTTTCCTGTAAGCACCCATTTTGCACTTGCAACACCATAATCACTCTTAATTTCTGAAGCATATAATAATGCAGCATCTGACATACAATAATCTAATAATCCTTCAATGCAAAGGCACTCTACAATGTTTAAGATGCAGTCCTACATATTATGAACCAATTTCATTGTAAACAAGTACAATGACAATAAAGATTATTATTATGAGGAAGGGGAAACCTTATCATTGATGTAAAAACAAGCTTCCTATGACTCCCCACTTACCTCCCTTGCTTTGCCTTTCCAACAATTAACACACGGAAAATGGTTAGTTAATTTGGATTTAAGTTGTGGTTTGCTGATAAACCAGTTGCCTATTATGGTGAGCATTTCTATATTATAGAATATAAATTAAATCGTCTTTCAGCATCTCCCTCTGATTTCAATATGATTCTGTGATTACAGTCATATACATACAAGTATGTAAGTTATATATTTACAGATATTCACATAATTCTATCTCTGACAAAATGAGTCGCAGTCCCATAACAGTGCACGCCCATAAAATGGGCGACCACAATATCATTTTTTAATCTAATAAAACCTTACGTTAAAAAAAACCAACCCAAATGAATATTGACCCAACATGCATGCAGCTCAGCTGCCTGGCGTATGGCTCTAATCGCGGTGTAAAAAAAAAAAAAAAGGCACAGCGGTTCGAAGCACTCCTTTTGGGAAAGCGAAACAAGCCAGGGAGGGCCTGCTCGAAATCAAGGTTCATCCCAAAAGCCAAGGCCAATTGCAAAAGAAGAGGGAGGGGAGAGCCGAGGCTCCAAGGCTCTTAAGAGAAGAAGCAAACGGATTTCCCGCCAACCCCATTTCCCTCCTGGGTTCGCGCTCCCAAAGCCGGGGCCGCAGAGCCAGAACAGGCTCCCTCTGCTGGGTGAGATGCGGGAAGATCCCGTCACGGAGCTCTGCAAGGGGGGCGGCCGGCGGCAGAGCCGGAATAAATCAACACCCCCCACGCGATTTGATTGCCCGCAGCGAGGGGCTCTCCCTTCCCTGAATGCGGCGATCCACCCGGTCGCTGCTCCCCTTTCACTGGGATCGCGATTCGCTCGCCTCACCTGCATAAGCCGACGTTCCAGAGAAGCGCCTTCCTCGGCTGCCCAACCCCGCCTCCTGCTCTTGCGCATCCCGCTAGCGATCCCACAGCCCCCCGCCTTAAGATGCTCGGGTGCTCGGAGATTTTCCGCCCATCTTCCCCCCTTCCTCCCGCTCCTCCAATCCGATTATCCCCAGGCCGGGTGGAACAAGCGGAGGCAAGAAGAGGCCTTTGGTATCGTGGCCGGGAGAAAGACCGGGATGCGGATGAATAAAGCAGCCCCTTCTGTTCCTCCGGGAGTAAAATTCCAGAAGTGCGGCTGGGATTAATTTGGGATCCGCCGTTCATTGCCGAGGAAGCCAAACGCGGCCGGGTGAATGCTATGGATTTGCAGAGTTGACTTGATGCAGAAGCCGCTTCTGTGCAAACTCGTCCCAAATGAATCGGTGGCTAAATGTGGTGTTGAGCCACGCTGAAGACTTGCCTTTCGGGCAATCGTGCAGAAAGGGGCCGGCTTTCCCTTTTTCTACTTGATCGTCTGACCCAGAGGGTGTAGGAACCTCAGCCAAACATTGTCCAAGGTCAGACATTGGTCAGCTTTTGAGTTGGGACAGGCTGCCCATGGGACGCATGGGCAGAGGATCTTTTGGGGACATCCAGTTGCTGGTTTTACCAAAATGGACAAGAAAATCCGAAGCTGCAAGTTCAATGGGAACAAGGAACCTAGGAAGCATGAAAATTCAACAAGTTGAATGTTGAAATGAATCAACCACATCTTGATTTCACATCTTGGTGTCATCACATCTTGATGACACCAGTGAACTAGGATAGACCGGAAGTGGATACTTTCAGAAAGAAGTTACCTGGACACAAAATGCAAAGCCTTTCATAGTCAAAAAATGTATTACAAGAACTGTTGTTGAGCACAGTGTAGCCCAGGGGTAGTCAACCTTTCTATACCTATAGCCCACTTTTGTATCTCTGTTAGTAGTAACATTTTCTAACCGCCCACCGGTTCCATAGTAATGCTGATTTATAAAGTAGGGAAGTCAATTTAATTAAAAAAAGGAAAGTGCTTCAGTATTGGACAAAACTCCTACCGCCCACCATGAAAGCTGGAATGCCCACTAGTGGGCGGTAGGGACCAGGTTGACTACCACTGGTGTAGCCAATGGCCAAATAATACAAGTTGGACTTGAAAACGCATAATCAGTTCTCATAACCTTTTAGCTCAGCATCTCAGATTATGCCAAATTTTCTGATCTAGAGCGGGATAGTGATGGTTTCTCCCAAAGCACCTCATCACATTCTCTGGAGTTGCCACATATTCCCCTCTGGCACCACTTTGCAAGCCTGCTGTCTACATGTGCTGTCTTGGAGGATGCTGACCCATTGCCTTTATCAAAATAACTAGACAACCTATCATTGTTTCAGAAATATTTTCCTACCCAACACTTATAAACCCCTGTACAATTTCCACAACACTTGCTGCACTTCCCTGTACCGTTGTGCCCCTCTGCACAATCTTCCCAACCCCACATGGTACCTCTTCAGCACACCTTAAAGAGAGATCCAACGTAGGAGAAATTTCCTCACAGTGAGAACAGGTTCTTAGTGGAACAGCTCATCTTCAAAAGTTGCACGTGTTCCATCACTGAAAGTTTTAAAAACAGATTGGACAGCCATTTATCTGAAATGATATTGGATCTCCTGCTTGAGCAAGGGGTTAGATTAGAACAGAGGTGTCAAACTCGGATTTCATTGAGGGTGTCAAACTCGGATTTCATTGAGGGCCACATCAGGACTGTATTTGACCTCATCACCCGGTGTGGGTGTGGCCAGTATGGGTATGGCCAGCTCAACATCATTCGTGTCGGGGGTGTGGCCCAAGCACTTTGCCAGCAAAAGTGGCGGGTTCGCCTGGTTCGCCAATTGCGCCCCCTATTGGATCGGGACGCCCTTCGCACAGTCACTCATGCTCTCGTGACATCCCGACTGGACTATTGTAACTCTCTCTACATGGGGCTGCCCCTGAGGTGCACCCGGAGGCTTCAGCTAGTCCAGAATGCAGCCGCGCGAGCAATTATGGGGACCGCAAGGTCTACCCATGTAACACCGCTCTTGCGCGAGCTGCACTGGCTGCCTGTCGTCTTCCGGGTGCGCTTCAAGGTGCTAATCATCATCTTTAAAGCGCTCCATGGCTCGGGACCTAGCTATCTGCAGGATCGGATCCTGCCTCATACGTCCTCACGGCCGATTCGCTCCCACAGAGAGGGGCTTCTCCGGGTGCCGTCCACTAGACTGTGTCAGCGGGCGACACCCAGGGGAAGGGCGCTCTCTGTGGCGGGCCCGGCCCTCTGGAACGACCTTCCCCCCGACATTAGGACAACTACGGACCTCCGCTCCTTCCGTCTTAAATTAAAAACTTACTTTTTCCGTCTGGCCGGCCTGGGATAGCCTCCTTGCCTTGGGATTTTATAGAATAGGTTTTAGTTTAATTGGGATTTTAGCACAGGGTTTATTTAATTGGTTTTTAAATTTTGTTGTTATATTTATTGTTGTTGTTTATATATTGCTTTTATGCTACCTGTGCACCGCCCCGAGTCCCCATGGGGAGAGGGGGCGGTCTAGAAATAATAAATTATTATTATTATTATTATTATTATTATTAAAAATGGGCTCCTGAACTCCGTTTTCATCTGCGATGGCCTCCTACAACCCTCTGCCAGCGAAAACAGAACTTGGGAGGTCCACCCGTAACCCTCACGAGCTCTGTTTTCAGCTGCAACGGCCTCCTGCAACCCTCTGCCAGCGAAAACGGAGCTTGTGAAGGCTGCGTGCGAGCCAGTCCACTGTTTCCAGGGTGGCCCAGTGGGCCAAATCCGTCTCAGAGGCCTTGAGTTTGACACCCCTGGATTAGAAGATCTCCAAGGTCCTTTCCAACTCTTTTTTTATTTATGTGACCCCAAGTGGAGCACAATGGGCTTACAATCTCCATTTGTATTTAGTTGTTAAGGGAATCACCTATGGTTGTTAAGTGAGATGCCATATGACTGCAACTTGAGATGTTCCTACTGTGTTCTCCACTAACCCTGCTTGTCGGAAGCCAGTTGGGAAACAAACAAATGATAATCATGTGGCTTGTAATGATGCAGTGGTCATAAATGTGAGGATTGGTCACAAGCTCTTTTTTATACCATTGTAAATTGCTAAATAAGGTATTTGGTAAGTGAGGACTACTTTTGTATCTTAGTGCAAATACTACCTTTGTATTGAGATGGCAACTACTTGTGCATTGGGTTGCAGACTGGGAAGTTGTAAAATGTTGCGTGAGAAACCAGCAGCAAATGAATGTAATATTTTATGACTGTTCACATCATCAGTAGGATTTGAAATAGACTTGAAAGTGTCTTTAGCCTTTCTTTTATGAAAACAACTCATTTGCATCAATTTCCCAAACTTAAAAAGGGATGCATATATGTACTGAATCAGCGAAATAATTGATTTCTTACATTTTTAAAAAAATACCTACATGGGTCAGATAGAAACTATGCCTTCATTCAGGCAAATATTGTAATATTAGTCTAATCATATTTGTTACTCTTCTCTGCTATTGTTCTTCTGTGCACTCTTCTCTGCACTCTTCCTAGAATCTCAATGTCTTTTTTATATCAGAACTGGAATATTTATTATTTATTACATTTGTTTGCGGCCCATCTCACCTCGAGATGATTAGAATAGAATAGAACAGAACAAAACAGAACAGAACAGAAGCTGGAAGGTGTAGAGATAAAGGTTACAAAGAGGTCATGTGCAGCACACTGCCATGACTCAGTAACTGTTTACCTCAGATGTCTATGAGCTCACCTAATTAGCAGCACCAGGCACCACCAGGACCTATCAAGATATGTGAGACTCTACCCTGGCTGGGATATTCTTAAAGATTGACAAGGAGAATACATCAATAATGATGCTGTTGCTATATGCTTTTTGCTTTGCTTGTTAAAACTGTATAAAAAGCAATAAACTCTGCAAAGGCAGACAGACATTTTGGATACCCTGCTATGACTGGTTTCTGAATCCATCCGAAGGGAGCTTGGAGGTCTTCTAGTCCATCCCCCCTGCTCAAGCAGGAGGACCTATATACCATTTCAGATGATTCTGGGCGTAGTCTTACCAAGGCAGTATATATATTTAACGTGATCCTGATACTAATATTTAACGAGATCTATGTTGATGCAGTCTAGGACTGAGACTGAAATGTGACCAACTTGTTACTTGATCTTAATACTTTTCATCTGATTTGAATAATTAACATTTATTTTCCTAGAACAACCTGCTGTGGGGCTTTAATAAAGTTTTCAGCGTTTTCCTTGCCTACAGGTCACAAGAAGAATTCCGTGAAATCCAGAAATTCTCTCGTTCTGGGAAACTTTTTCTTTAAAAAAAAAATGTAATAATAGTAATAATCCCGCGAAGGTTTCCTCAGTCGGAAACGTCCGCTCGCTACAAGAGCCGCCAACGAGCAGGAATGAGCTCGGGGCGAAGTGAGGGCGCTGTTTCGTCAGCTCAGCTTCATTTGCCCTTAGCGCGCCTTCGCGGACGAAAGGGGGCGGAGACTTTTGACAGTAGCCTCTCCTGCTCTCCACGTTCCCCTAGCGGGAGGCGGGACCGCGGGCCTGCCAGCCAATCAGAGGCTCCCACGACCCACCCCGGGGACACCCTGGGTTAGAATGTTAAGAAGCGTTTCGAGAGTTCCCGCAGAGGTAAACTTTCCGAAGGAGTCCGGTGGTTGCGCGCGGGAGTCGGCGGGCCGTCATGGTTTCTCCCCGGACTTGCGTTCACAAGCTCGGCTCGACGCTTCCGTTGCTGTTGGTGCTCTGGGATCTCCACTACGAGGGTGAGAGGAAGTTTTGCTGCTGGTTTAGCAATTGCCACCTGGGAAGTTTAGGGACTTGGGCGAGAGAAGGGACTTGCGGAGGCAGGAAGGCGTATGTTGGGGTGGGGGGGAAGTTGGTAGATACGGGTTAAAGTGCATGTCTTATAAATCATCTTCCGGTAGAGTAGAGGTCTTCAAACCTGGCCACTTTAAGACTTGTGGACTTCAACTCCCAGAATTCTCCAGCCAGCAGAGCTGGCTGGAGAATTCTAGGAGTTGAAGTCCACAAGTCTTAAAGTAGCCAAGTTTGTGGACCGCTGCTATAGAGCTAAAAACGTGGTAATACTTGGGATCATTGCAAAGGTGGGAGAGGAAGTTACAGCCTTTCCTTGTAGAGAGGGCTACAGTGAAACTCCCTTGGAAAGAAACGAGTGTTGCCCTACCTTGAAGGGGTGTGTGGACATCATTCCCCAGCCAGATGTGACTCGATAAATATCTAAACTAGATATTAAATGTGTAATTTAATCCTCTGTGGAGAAGGGCGGGATATAAATTTAAATAAAATAAAAATAAATAAATAATTAAAAATGAATATTTGAGTATTCAAAGTAAATACTTAAGATATTTGCTGGCTGGGGAATTCCAGGAGTTGAAACCCACACATCTTCCAAGCAGCCAAGGTTGGGGGGAAAAACATTGATATATAATATATTAAACAGTTCTGCTTTTGGCGGTTGGGATCAAATTAATGAGGCTGAAAAGGTTCATGAAGATGGGAGAAATACCGACCCCCGAAGGGAGGTGCTGTCCTTACAGGAAAAACTCAAAATATTCTAATGGTAGTTTCTGTTCTGGTGGAACGGTAGGTGGTTCTTAGAAAGTTGACATTTGCAGCCGTACTCCTGGGACCATTATTCTAAAATTAAAATGTAGCTTATAGGCAAGCTGTCTTCATTTATTCAGTGCCATTTACTTCATATGAATTGTGTTTAGGAATATAGCCCATGAACTAGTAAATGCCCATTATCTGTTTTGCTGAAATCTTCCCAAGTTTCCAAAATAATGAAATTCATCCTTTAGTGGACCAGCAAAACGCTGTAGACACAGTACACATGGACTTCAATAAGGCATTTGACAAAGTACATCACAACCTATCTCTTGGTAAGCTAGAAAAATGTGGAATAGAGAGCATCACTGCCGGTTGGAGTCATGTACTTCTTTGTAAAAATTATTAGACATCCATTTTACCCCACACTAGCTCTTGAGTGTCTTATAATATGAAAAGATAGAAATATAAAGTTTAATAATTCAAATACAATACTATTTTAAAAAATCAATCTAGCTAAAACATGGGAAGAGAGAGAGTATGATGAAAGGGGAAGTTTAGTATCTTATTAAACTATGAACTACTGCCAATGTGAAACCTCTCCGTTGGAGCCCCAAATCAACTGGCAGAACCAGGTCTTTTGTCCTTAAGGTAAAGAGGATAGGAGCTGACCACATTCTGGGGGAGGTTAAGATGTTCCAAAGGCCGGGCGCAACAGCCTGGCCTTTTCCTTTACCCCACCAGCCAAAATACCCTGGTCGATGGTGCCTGCAAACATGGTGGCACAGGTGGGGCGAGCCAATCCCACTGGGATGAGATGATTCTTCAAGTAGCCTGGACCCACGTCATGCAAGTCTTTAAAAGTTATTAATAGCTGGAATTGCACCAGGAAACAAACCAGCAGCCAGTGCAGCTCACAGAGTAAATAAGGGCCACCCTTGAGTCTGCCTGCATCACTGCACTCTGTGCCAGTTGTAGCTTCTGAATGCTCTTCAAGGGTAGCCCCATCTAGTACAACCTCATCTAGTACAACCTCACCCCCCTGCTCAAGCAGGAAGCTCTACACCATTTCTGATAAATGGCAGTCCAATACCTTCTTGAAAGTCTCAAGTGATGAAGCTCCCACACCTTCCGAGGGCAAACTGTTCCATTGGTTGATTGTTGTTTCATTGGTTGATTATTGTTGATTGGTTGATTGGGTCACTATGGGTAGAAATATAGTGTTGAGTATCATCAGCATACTGCATATATCTCAACCTGTGGTGATGGATAACCTCACCCAGTGGCTTTATGTGGATGTTAAAAAGAAATGGAGATAGTACTGAGCTCTGTGGAGATTCGATTGTTAAGCATGGTGTAGGGACTAAAGTTGAAGCGTTGGTTGTGGTATTAGTCCTATGAAGAGTAATTCTGTTATGTCATTGGTCAGTTGAACAAGTGTCTGATGCCCATATATGGAATCCAGAGGGGTTGTCTATATGTGCATGCATATTGGAGTCTAGACATGTACAGTATAGGCTGAAGCATAAATTGATTTATTGACCAATATACTAGACCCAATGGGTATTGCTATATTAAAGAGGAGTAAGATCGCAAGTCTTCTTTATTGATATATGCAAATCATCCCTTCTGTTTGAGTGATAGATTATAATTAACTTAAGCAGCAACAATACAATAGATCATTATTGTTACAGTAATGCAGCCTTTATTGATAGGCTTTGTTTTTATGCATATTAAAATATTAATTGACGAAGTGAATAGGTTGGAGCGGATGGTATTCATCAACCCCCTGGAAGCACTGGAGATGCCTAGGAACCCTATGTGTGAGCCTGAACATGACATAGGCAACAAGGAGGCAGTTAGGAACACGGAGCCTCCCTAGGCACATGTAGAGGTCATGGAGGCTACTTGGCAGTGTATTGAGAATCCTGGGGATGTGGAGGGTGGGTGGGAGGTGGAGATGGTACTGTGGCTCAGAGGCCTGGGAAGTCGCCATAAGAGGCCTTTTAAAGCAGTATTCCAATATCTCAGGGGTTGCCACAAAAAAGAGGGAGTCAAACTATTTTCCAAGGCACCTGAGGGTAGAACAAGAAGCAATGGGTGGAAACTAATCAAGGAGAGAAGCAACTTCGAACTGAGGAGAAATTTCCTGACAGTTAGGACAATTAATCAGTGGAACAGCTTGTCTCCAGAAGTTGTAAATGCCCCAACACTGCAAGTCTTTAAGAAGATGTTGGATAGCCATCTGTCTGAAACTGTATAGGGTTTCCTGCCTAGGCAGGACTAGAAGACCTTCCAACTCTGCTATTGTATTGTATTGTAATTTCTGCACCACACTTGGACTTTAGACTGCTGAGACGTGGGCTGGTTTGGTCTTCTTGAACTATCTCTGGTCTTACGGGGGGTCCTGAGGGCTACTCTGGAGGGAGGAGGGAGTTTGTGGGACAATGTCAGGTAATGCAGGGCTTGGAGATTATGGTGTGAGGTCACCGGTAGCCTGATCCTTCTTGCTGGACTCTGGAGTTACTCAACCATGGATCTTCTCTGGGCCTAAGAAGGGGGTGTCTTTCTGACCCTTTGGGGGTTTGTGATCTTTGATTCTGATGATGAGTAGTGTAACAAAATGTGCTCTCAGGTTCAGTTTATGGCCACTCACTCACACTCTCACAGGCTTGGAATATTGCCACACTCAACCCCAAATCACTGAACAGTGAGGCACAAAGGGTTCTTTAAAGCAGGGGTCTCCAACCTTTGCAACTTTAAGTCTGAAGGACTTCAGCTCCCAGAATTCTCCAGCCAGCAAAGCTTCAGACTTAAAGTTGCAAAGTTTGCCCACCCCTGGCCTAGTCTCAGGGTGGCAAGGGGCCCTGGCTGTTCTTTCCCTAGAAGGGCTTGAACCCCTGAGCTAACAAAGTGCCAGGGTGGTTCGGTCACTGTGGGACAAGATGGGTTGTCGTGACTTGTTTGTACGTTAATCCTGTCTATGGATTGTATGACTTGTAAGCCTGGGAAGAAGGACAAAGATTTGGAGAGAGCTGAGAGGAACCTCAGGATGGTCACAGGCAGAGGTAGTTATGGCGTGAACCCAGGGGCAGGGCCAGCGGTGGGATTAAAAAACATTAGCAACCGGTCCTCTGCCTGGTTGCTGGTTGGGCATGGCCTACTCGGCCTCCTGCACCACAGCCCGGGGAGAGGGGAAGTTTTCACCCTCCTCAGGTTCCGGAGTATTGAATCCGGGGCTGAATGAGGAGGCGTGATGCAGCCGAGGTAAGTTGAACAGCTTTTATTAAACAGAATAGACAGAACGACAACTATGTACAGGAATCAGCACCTCGTCCTGCTTGACAGCTATTCATACTAGAGCTGTCAAGCAGGACGGCCAATAGAAGAGAAGGAAACAGCCCGCGCTCAGCCAGCCGCATCTTAGCCAATCAGGCATGGCTGAGCTGTTGCCGGCTGTCATTCGGAAGTCGAGGACTTGCAGCCAGTCGTAAGTCAGGGACTTCGGACCAGTCACAAGTCGAGGAATTAGCACAGAGGCTTTCCCCGAACCTCATGCAGGGCAAAAATGGGATCCCCCAGGCTCTGGAGGCCCCCCCAGAAGCTGGAAATGGGCCCATTTTCAGACTTCCAGAAGGCTCATTTTTTGCCCACCAGAGGCTTCTTCGAACTTTGGGAGGGCGAAAATGGCCTTCCCCGGGTTCCGGAGACTCTCCGGAAGCAGGAAATGGGACTGTTTTCAGACTTCCGGAAGATTCGTTTTTCGCCTTCAGGAGCCTTATCGAGTCTCCGTGAGGACGAAAACAGCCTCCCCTGGGCTCTGGAAGCCAGAAATGGGCCCAGTTTCAGATTTCCGGAAGGCCCTTTTTGCCCTCCAACACCCTCCACAGGGGTCCTGTATTTACCTGGCATGATGATGAGACTCAGGGGAGGGGAGGGGAGAGCAGAGCCAGCCAGTCCTTGTAACAAGCGGTTCAGCGAACCAGTTGCAAAATTAGCATCCCAACCGGTCCGAACTGGCTGAACACCAGCCCTGGGCAAGGCACATTTGGGGACATTGAATTTGCCACTTTTTCTAGCCATGCAGGCATGATTTCATCTATTGGTGGTATTAGAGATATTGGTTATTTTTTATTTCCACAAAAAAATTGATCTGTGGTGTTTTTTTTTCTCTTCCTTCAGGAGTACAATGTGGCATAAATGCAGAAGTAGAAAAGCAGCTTGAATTGGGGAAAAAGCTACTGGCAGCTGGGCAGCTGGCAGATGCTCTGTCGCATTTCCATGCTGCCATAGGTATGTACCTGAAGGCCGCTGAGCTTCTAAATATATGGTTTTTGCTCCCTCTGGCCTAGATAATACGCACAAGATTAAAATTAGGGGTTGAGAAACTTATTCTTGGTGAGAATTCTAATTGCTGAATGAATGTTTTTATACTTGGTTCACAGGTCCAAAATATTCTAACTTCTCAAACAGGATTTAAGTGAAAAAGCTGGTATGTTTCTGCCAGGTAGATGTTAAAGTCTTATTAGCAGGGATGGCCAAAAAGACGCTCCATTACTGATCCGTTATTTGGTCTTCCACAAGAGAAAGATGTAGAATCTAAAAACCAAATTGTAAAATAATTTTCCGCACATGTGAGTCTGTAGCAAGAGATTAGAAGCTGTAGCACGTTGGGGCTCAACTTCCTTAAATACCCACTACTGTAAAGCCTTTAAAAGCAGACTGGGATTGGATAGATGTTCTATGCATACTGCTGTTAAAATTTCATTACAGTGCCTACATTGCTGGAAATAGTCCTTGAGTTAAATGCAATGTCACACACACACATTAATTGTATTCCTCCTTGTTGCTTGCTGCTCCCTTCTCTCCAAAGCTTTGGTGACTTAAGGCTATGTTCTGATTGCTACTTTTTTTTTCCTTGCAGAAGGAGATTCAGATAACTACCTTGCTTATTACCGAAGAGCCACAGTATATCTAGCCATGGGCAAATCAAAAGCTGCCATTCGTGATTTAAGCAGGGTAGTCGAATTAAAGCAGGATTTCACATCGGTAAGCAGTACTTTCTAAAGATTCCTTCAGGGTGGCTGGAAATGGCTTTTGGTCTTCATTTTTCTGTTGGTTTTAAAGGGTAGTCTGTCCCTTTTCTTTTTTTTAGTAAGTGGTGTAATCTAACAGGAAACCTCAATTATCATACAACTTGGGGAGATTAAATATAGGCTGAAATTCTAGCAGGGGAGACAGGATTTTCATAGTACTAATTCGGTGTGTGAATTTGCTCTGATTACTTTGAGGAGTATTAATACCCTTGAAAATTGGAGGGTGAAGTTTTTGGCAGAAATACAAATTGCTGAAAGTATGTGCAGAGGAATTCTTAAATCCTTTTTAGATTCTTAAGTAGCCTTTCCTCATTAAAATGTGATATACAACAGCACTGTATATCCTGTTGCCATTATATCAACCATAATTATAATATTTCTAGTGCA
This sequence comes from Rhabdophis nuchalis, assembly GCA_039707465.1. NCBI lineage: Eukaryota > Metazoa > Chordata > Lepidosauria > Squamata > Natricidae > Rhabdophis > Rhabdophis nuchalis. Next base: position 23,248,794 of record CM077651.1, read on the forward strand.
CTTGCAAGGTGTATATTTTGAGAAAGGTAATGCTGGTCTATATTTTGAATAACGAAGTAACACTTTTAAAGATTGGAAAGTTCTGGAGATATTGCATTTTATATCAATATTTAGCAATTTCGTTGCTGAGAGTTATATTTTTAGATTTGCATCTTATCTAAGATTCAAATTCTGATCTAGATTTTTTTTAGAGTAGCATACAATAATTTAACTTTGTCTTGTGTTGAAACTGAAGCAGATTCTATCATCACAAACACAGGCATTTTTATGTTCATGTGTTTTAAAAAAATCAGGACAGTGGCTGTAATGCAAGAAAAAAATGAAGCAAGACTTTGATCATGCAAATGCCATATTGACTTTTGTGACTCCTTAGGTGTCCAACCAGAAGTATTTTTTCCTCTCAACGATAATCATTTTGACATTTATTTGCTTTCAATAAGGCTATAATTTGAGGGAATTTCAAAGTAACCATATACATGATGCACTCACTTGAAAATCCTTTCCGTTTAAAAGAAAATGATTAAACTGTGCATGGCATTTGCAATGATCCCCTTTTGATTTTGATATAATGATGTTATATGTTAAATAGTTAATGTTGGTAAGCCATCCAGAGTTACCTGTAGGTAGGATGGGCTGCAAATGAGTCCAATGAATACTTTTAAATATAATTGCTAAAATATAGAACTAGAAAGTGTAGAAGCCATGGACATTATGAGTCAGGGAAGATAAGATAATGTCTAAAATCTCCAGGATTTTACTTAATGTAATTTACATAGAATGTACTTTTTTGCTTATCCCAAATTTCCATTTATAGTATTAATTTCTAAGGAGTTACACCGACCTGTCTATTTGTCTCTCATGTCCTACGAGCTACTGAAGACAGGAAGATCTGGACCATTTATAGGCCTCCTTTTAAGAGTTATGCTTTGGATTTCCCCAGTGTTAATCAGGCATTTTAATCACAGTGGTTGTTTTTCTATTACTTTTTTTTAGGCACGACTACAAAGAGGCAATCTGCTGCTTAAGCAGGGAAAGTTGGATGAAGCTGTAGAAGATTTTGAAGGCGTGGTAAGTGAAGTGCTCTCTTAAGACATAATTGAAGTAGCAGCTGTGATAAAAGAATATTGAGCATTGCATGTCCCAGTATGTATACTCTAGTTGATGGTTTGGTATTGAATTTGAGTAGCACTAGAGTCAGCGAGAAATTAGGACTATGTAAAAAGTGCTACTGTCCTGCATCTTTAATTTCCTTTTAACATTGAAATAGCAATAGCACTTAGACTTATATACTGCTTCACAGTGCTTTACAGCCCTCTCTAAGTGGTTTACAGAGTCAGCCTCTTGTCCCCAACAATCTGGGTCCTCATTTTACCCAACTCAGAAGGATGGAAGGCTGAGTCAACATTGAGCCTGTGAGACCTGAACTGCCAAACAGCTGGCAGCCAGTAATAGCCTGCAGTAATGCATTCTAACCACTGCACCTCATGGCCTCAACCTGACTCCTTTTCTGCACCAAAGTATACGTAGGAAGCATGAAGGATATCATGGGCCAGAGATTGTCAGTGGGTGTGCCATTGAGACATTTCATATCTGACTGGAAGCAGGAAAAGCTAAAAAAAGAAGAAATTAACACCTTATTATCTACCACCACCCCCCACAAGCAAAATTCAAGATCACATGAAGTGATAGTATGCTTTATAAGGCCTTGGTAAAACCACACTTAGAACACTGCATCCAATTTTGGTCTCAATATAAAAAGATGTTGAGACTCTCTGGAAAGATTGCAAAGAAGAGCAACAAAGTTGATTAGAGGCCTGGAGGTTAAAAGATATGAAGAATGGTTACAGGAATTGGGTATGTCTAGTTTAGTGAAAAGAAGAACTAGGGGAGACATGATAGCAATGTTTCAGTATTTGAGAGACTGCCACGAAAGAAGACGGGGTCAACATATTTTCCAAAGCACTGAAAGGCAAAGCAAGAAACAGCGGATGGAAACTAATCAAGAAGAGAAGCAACCTAGAACTAAGGAGAACATTCCTACTGGTGAGAACAATTAATCAGTGGATTGGCTTGCCTTCAGAAGTTGTGGGTGTTCCATCACTGGAGGATTTTAAGAAAAGACTGGCCAGCCATTTGTCTGAAATTGTACAAGGCTCTGCTGCTCAAGCAATGGATTGGACTATAAGACCTCCAAAGTCCCTTCCAACTCTGTTATTCTGTTATTTGAATCCATTTTCTTGTCTCTGACATTAGTTTACCTTTTGTAAGGTAAATTGGTTGTGTATTTGGAACTCCAAAAAATCACTCCCCTTCCACTTCTATTCTATCCCTCTGTTAATGCAGTCAAGGTTGTGCTATTTCCATACAGCACACTTTTATAGTTTTGCATTTAGAAAAGAAGCATTTATTATCCATACTGTTGACAAAGAGATGTTTGCTTTGTTGTGAACCTTCTACGGGTCAGGTTTTTTGTTGTTGTTGATTTTTTTACTTCTCTTTTATATCTTTTGCACTCCCAATATTTTCATGCCTAATTTTGATACGATTATTTTGCATGTAACTCAACATTCCTCAATATAAAGCAGTCAAAATGGTTCTTCTACTGATCGTGCCCTTACTGGAGCTCAGAATTCAAAATAAATATTAGGAAACTAAAGAATGCTCATTCTGCTTGAAATTAAAAAAAAAAGAACAAATTATTTTGATTGCCTATTTAATGTTTATTAAATATTATGCAACTTATTTGGTTTTTCTTAGTCGAGTGAGAAGATACGTAAAATCTTTAATGAGAAAACTAGAATGATAACTTGCAAAATTGCAGCTCAGTATATTTCAGGTACAATTAGACTATTTAGAAAAATAAAATTACCTTCCATAAATAAGAAATGATGAGATTTGAAAACGGGTTCTCTGCCATTTACTGGCAATATGTTAAAAAAGAAATCATTAGGAGATATTTATTTTGAATATACTTCTGAGGGAATTTTTCTATTTGTTTTCTGAATTGTCTGTAGCAGCTCCCTTCTTTATACCGCGTTTCCCCAAAAGTAAGACAGAGTCTTATTTTCTTTTAACCTCCAAAATAAGCACTTGGCCTTATTTTTGGAGAGGACTTATTATTTTTGAGATGCAGGAGGCAGTGAGCGGGGTCATCTCACGGCTGCTACTGTGTTGCAATATTTCTGAGGAGGGCTTATTTAAGCGCATGCACTCAAAAGCCCGATTGGACTTATTATCCAGGGAGGGCTTATTTTCAGGGAAACAGGGTAGAAAAGTAAGGAGCTGGCCTGCATTGTGGTCTTTTGTACATTGAAGTCAGAATTCAAATGGCTGTGGGCTTTGCCAATTGATCTGCTATGGATTAAGCAGTCTCTGCCTGGCTGGAAAACAGTACTGGCTTGGTTTTAAAAAAGGGATGGGGGGTGGGAGGGACAGCTTGACAGTAATTGTTAGCTGACCAGTACAAGAGTTTCTAGTTGCTTCCCCCACTTCTATCCCACCACCTGGAGAACAGGTGCTCCCATTAAGAATTGCAGCTCACAATTGGGGAAAACATCTTCCATCTATTTTGTGTTCTTCCACTAGAGGCCAGCAAAGTCTGTCCTTGAGGGCTAGCTTTATTAAAACTGCATCCTCCCTAGTGTAAAAATGAACAATAATGATTTTTATATTTTATCACTTAAACATTTATTACATAAATGTTGTATAATTTATATATTTATATTATACCTAAAATAATCCTAATTGAAAAAATTACCGCTTGAACACTATCGGCACTGACAAAAACATCATCAGTCATTTGAAAAAGGTAGCTTTACTTAGCACAGCTTACAACTTGTGATGATACTTCTAACACCATCCAACGTCAAGACCTGAGATGCTTGGGAAGGACTTGGTAGGTGGGCATTTGATCGCTTGCCCCCCTTGTCCCGTGGATTCCTCTCCCGAGAGGAAGGCTTAATTTTAATGGCATGGCTTATTCTTTCTTTGCTGTTCTGACTTAGGCTTCCTGAGAAAGCATAAATCACAATCTTAGTCCCCAAAACCCTCTTTTATTTGTATGGCTGGAAATTATGGTCATTCCCAGTCTGCAAGGCTTTACAAAAAGTCTGCGAAGGTTCCGACAGATGTCTGCTTGAGTTACAGCAGTCTTTCAAGGGAACGTTAATAAACACCCATCTTATCTCCCTTATCTCCCTTGAAATGCTTCCAGAGACCTAATTGCCAAATGCAGATCAAGGCCAAACTTAGCACAGAGTCAAACAGAACTTTTCAAACCAAACAGAGGAACTAATTGCTTCTTGCAAAGATTCACATCCCATTCGCTTCTCTTTTATGTCTTATGGGAGAGGCCAATCATCTTCAAGCCTTATTCCTGAGTTGACCCTGTTTTCTTAATCGTTCTTGCCTTCTGGCAGCTCTGCCCATGCGCACACTGGGAACAGGCTCCTGCTATTCTTCTGCCTCGCTGATGTCATGCTCCAGAGGCAGCAAATAACTACCAGATGGCCTTGGCCCCCTCTCTGCCTCCAACGCAGAGCCCTCGTCTGAGCCTTCCCCAGACTCCAGGACTGGCCCATGTTCCTCCCCAACCTCCCTAACACAGGGTGATGTGTTCGAATTTGAATTTCAACATGTAATTGGGGCTGTGCGTGTATGTATGTACTTGCAGCTCCTGACTAACCCCAGTGATAAAGAAGAAGGGGAAGCCCGTGCTCAGTTGTTGAAGTCAGATGAGGCTCGGCGCCTGCGTTCCCAAGCACAGTCTGCCTTTCTCGAAAAAGATTACTACACTGCTATCACTCTCTTGGATAAAATTCTAGAAGTAAGTCCCAGAACTGGAAACTGATGCCAAGCTGTAAGCATGTTTGCTACTTTTGAATTTTGAATTAAAAGTTACTTTGGAGTCATAGCAACATTCAGGTAGGTATATATTTTTTTCTCCAGATGCTTGTAAATTGAAAGATTTCCCCTCATTGGGCCTAGTTTCAGCGGAGTGGCAGCACGTAGCTTACCTTGCCTGATTTTCAATGCTAAGAACCGTATTTTTCGGAGTATAAGACACACCTTTTTCCCTCAAAAAAGAAGCTGAAAATCTGAGTGCGACTTATACACTGAATACATCACTTTTTGCCTCCTGAAATCCCGCCTCCTTTGACAAAATGGCTGTGCAGAGCTTGTAGCAGGCTTTCAGAGAGCTCCTGTGGGTTGGGGAGGGCAAAAATAGCAAAAAACGGGCCGGGTTTTTTGCTCAATTTTGCCCCCACCCCATCCCCAGGAGCAGTCTCTAAGCTTCCTAAAGGCTATCCATGCCCCTTTTTTGGTTAAAAAACGGCCCCATTTTTGCAAAAAAACGGGCCATTCTTGGGAGGTTTGCAGAGTACAAAACCTTTTTTTTTATTCGTTGCCTTTTCAAAACCTTGGTGCGTCTTATACTCCAAAAAATACGGTACTTTATAATTGGGCCTGATACATACCTGATTAGATTAGAGAATCCTAAGGTATCTTGAAGCTGTAGCCTGGACTGGAAAGTTGAAAAAACATCCTGGAAGAAGCCAGTGGCAAACTATTTATTTACTGTTGCCACGACAATTTACAAATTTCTTCATGAAATCCAGAGCGAATCTCCTTTTGACAGTGATTTTATCATCAGGTTAATCTAACCACACAATTTTCAAAAATTGTGTTGGTTAGATTAACCTGGTAAGATGAAACCTCAGTTAAAAGGAGATTTGTTCTGGAGGAATCAAAAAATTGTGTTGAATGTGTTGCTCCAATTGTGTAGGGATAGTTATCCAATTCTTAAAGCGTGTATGGCATTGTGTGGCTTATTGCTTCGTTTTAGGTGGGAAGGTCCTTTTGAAGAAGTGCAAGTAGGATTAAAGTCTCCTTTTGTTTCTGGTTTCTCAAGGTTTGTGTTTGGGATGCGGATATGCGGGAACTTCGAGCTGAAAGTTACATTAAGGAAGGGGAACCTGGGAAGGCTATCAATGACTTGAAGGCGGCTGCCAAATTGAAGAGCGATAATACTGAAGCTTTTTATAAAATCAGCACAATATACTATGAATTAGGAGACCACGAAATGTCTCTGAGGTAAATGCTGTGGGGAGAAGCAAAACATCTTTAGAATTTTAGAAAATCTGCGCTGAATGGAAATATGCCTTGCCAAGATGAAGGAGATCAGAAGGAGGTGGGAGAAACATGGATATGGAGTTCTCACAGGCCTCCAAATTTCCTCTCTTTTTCCCCGTGGGAGAGAAAAGTTCCAGAATGACCTACATGATTTTAAGATAGACAATACTATATTACTGTAGCAAAACTAAGATCTGGGGTGGGCTGCTACGGGTTTGCCCGGGTTTGAGACAACCTGTAGCTAACATTATGGCCAGTTGGGAGAACCTCCAAATCCCACCTCTGGCAGGCCCTGCCCCTCCTGCCCTCCCTGCCCTTTCCAGGAGTCTCAAGGTGGCCCGTTTGGGATGCGAAGTAAGCGAAGGGCCTGTACGGAGGCTCAGGAAGCGGGGGAAATGGGCTACCTGGAAGTTCCAGAAGGCCGGAAACGGGCCCTTTGGAGCCTAGGGGAGGCAGTTTTTGCCTTCCCAGAAGCCCGAGGAAAGCCTCCGGAGACTGGGGAAAGTGAAAAAGGGGTCCCCGCCGTGGTGCAGGAGGCCAACTAGGCCACGCCCACCATGGCCACGCCCACCCAGCAACCGGATAGAGAACCTGTTGCTGAAATTTTTAAAGCCCTCCCCTGGCTAAGATGCACTATAAAAAAAGTTGGTTTTTTCGATCAGAATCTGAATTTATGTTTTTTTTCCCCTTTGCATTTTGTTATTCCTTTCTCAGGGAAACTTAGATTCTCCCCTCCACCCCCCCCCAGTTTTTTTTAAACTAAACAGTAGTTTACAAGAGAGAAATAATTAAGCAAAGGGTACAATGTTATGAATTAATCAATTAATTAATCCATTGCAACTAATATAGTGAATATCATCTGCCCAAATTGATAAGTGTCTGATTCTTGACTCAAGGAAAATGAGATACAAACAAAATATGTTCCTTTGTTCAATAGCCCACCCACAAAGGTTAATGACTGTTCTTCAGATAATAATGAATCATAAAGTCATATATACTTAGATATAAAATCATAAATATAATTAAATTCTCTTGATATTATGACTGCAAGTAAGTCTCTAAACAGCTGAATAATTTGAGATTATTGCTAACTTTTTAAAAGAATGTCAGTTGGTTTTGTGTTGGCATTTTCATTGATATTAAAGAATTGGAAAAATTACTAATTCTTCTGTATAAATGCCCTCACTTTGCAGCTTGTCCAGGCTGTATAGTCTGAAATTCCTTTAATAAACATTCTAAAATGGATGAATATATTTCTTGAGTGGGTGAAATTTTTCTTGGATATCTTCAAGCAGGAGATTGCAATTCCCGGTCCCCATGACTAATAATTTAATATTAAAAATCTGATCAGCCACAGCATGTGAAGCCCTTTACATCTTGTTGCCTTTCTCCATGTCTCTGACGGAGGGGCGATTAATATCCCTATTCCTCAGCAGAGGAAGTAAATGGAGGGGAAGGGATCTTTTGCAAATGGACTAGGAGCAGGGATTGCACTCCAGTTGTTTTATCACTAGCAGCTTGATTCCGCTACGAGTGGTGCAATGGCCTAGAGGCGGAGCTCTCGCCTCACAATCAGGAGACTGTGAGTTTGATCCTAGATAGCAGCAGATATTTCTCTCCGTCAGCACAATGAGAAAATATCTGCTGGGAACTCAGCATTGGCAACAGGAAGGGCATCAGGCCAGTAAGCACTCAGCTCTATTCCGTTGCCCGGACTCCACCCCAATGCAGGGGTTACGGGTTCATTAAAAGACCCCCCCCCCCCAAAAAAATCTTAATTCTGCAGCCTCTAATTCTCTCTCTCCCTTGTTGTTTCCTGTGTGCGAAGTGAAGTGCGGGAATGTCTGAAACTGGACCAAGATCATAAGGAGTGTTTTTCTCACTACAAGCGAGTGAAGAAGCTCAACAAGCAGATTGTTTCAGCAGAAGAGCTCATCCACGAAGGAAGGTGAGTCATCCATTTTGTGGTGGCTGTTTACACAGATCACCTTGCGAGTTCAGGAGTGGTTTGCACTGCATTGCCATATCTCCAAGAATGACCATTTAGCTTCTGATTAAAAAGACTCAGATGAAGGAGAATCCATCACCCTCCAAGGCATTTGGTGTCCCTGTTCAATAGTTCTTGCTATTGAGACTTTTTTCTGTTGCCTAGCTATAATTTCATCATCATCATCATTTTAGTCATTGTCTATTCACTGCCGGATGAAGGCCCCTTCCACATATTTCCAACCAATACAGCCCTAAGTTTTCCTTTGCCAATTGGACCTGCAATACCCGCTGATATCATCAATCCCTCTTGTTTTAGATCTCTTTCATGGATGCTTTTTATCAAGTGGGATCCATTCTGTGACTGCCTGTAAAGCACTGTGAAGTGGGATATAAGTCTAAGTGTTATTGCTATTCCCGGTTGTTGTTTTTTCAGTCTCCTTATCTCCACCACAATCTATAATCAATTATGATCTATAAATATTTAAAAGGCTATGCTGGCCTGTGAGACTATTATAAGCCTGACTCACTGAAGTGTGACCATTTCAGTTGTCTCTTATAGGGCTGCCAATAGGTAGGGATTTTATGAATGTTTAACAAGCTAGCAATGACTGGCACCATGGATTAAATCCCGTGGGATTTAATCTGTTGACAGGAGTGTTTCTCCCAAAAAATTCATGCATACTCAATATTTAGAAGAAAATAGAATAAGCTGGAAGGAACCTTGGAGGTTTTCTAGTCCAGCCCCCTGCTCAAGCAGGAGAACTTATACCCATTTAGATAAGTGTTTGCTCCCAGAATTTTCAATGTTGTGGTTTGTGGCAATGGTATAGTCTCCCATCTAATCTGCAAGAGTTTCTGCAACTCCTACAGCTTTCAGTAATCAGCAATATTGAAAACTAATGGAAAAATTTCCTGCAATTTTCCCAACTCCATGAAAAGCAATTGGTAAAATATGAGGTCTGTGTCATTATGTCAGTCTAAAATGGAGCACTGGTGTATTTACCTTGCCCTCTGTAAAATATACAGAACAATATAATTTGTTTTCCTAATAAATATGCACTATTTGCTGATTTTCTTTCTTAATGTAAATAGGTATCAGGAAGCCACTGAGAAGTATGACACCATTATGAAGATGGAGACAAACGTTCCTGTCTACACTACTCGAGCCAAAGAGAGAATCTGTCATTGCTTTTCAAAGGTAAACTTTCAGTTCATTGGGCAAAACTTCTTATGGAAGCATGGTGGCACAGTGGTTTTAATAAATAAATAAATAATAAATAATTTAATTTATAGCCCGTGCTCTCTCCCCGAAGGGACTCGAGGCGGGGCACAGGGAAATTAAAAATGCATAAAATCACAGACAATACAATATTAAAAAAGAATTAAATGAAACCCTGTGCTAAAATCCCCAAAGCTAAAACAAACCCCTAAAACCCCCTGAAAACAGTTAAGTTATCCCAAGCCGTAATGCAGTACTGCAGGCTACTTTTGCTGACTGCCAGCTGCCTGCAATTTGGCAGTTCAAATCTGACCAGGCTCAAGGTTGACTCAGCCTTCCATCCTTCCAAGGGGGGTAAAATGAGAACCCAGATTGTTGGGTACAATATGGTGACTCTGTAAACCACTTAGAGAGGGCTGTAAAACACTGTGGGGGCTCTACTTGGGGCTCCCCTTGAGATGCACCCAGAGGCTTCAGTTAGTGCAAAGGGGGATCTTGGGAGCCTCAAAATATTCCCATATAACACCTCTCCTGCGCGAGCTGCACTGGCTGCCTGTGGCCTTCTGGGTGCGTTTCAAGGTCTTAGTGACCATCTTTAAAGCGCTCCATAGCAGCGGACCTGGCTACCTACAGGACTGCCTACTACCACATACCTCCATTCGACCCGTCCGCTCCCACAGGGAGGGCCTCCTTAGGGTGCCGTTCGCCGGACAATGCCGGCTGGCGACTCCCAGGGGAAGAGCCTTCTCTGTGGCAGGTCCCGCCCTCTGGAACGACCTCCCCCCAGATCTCACAGACTTTCGCCTTTTCCGTCGGACATTAAAAACTTACTTCTTTTAATTTGCCGGCCTGGCATAGCTGGTACAGCTATTACTATTTTAATTGGGTTTTAATTAACGTTTTTAGCACGGGCCAAATCTTATTTAATCTTAATTTTAACTACTTGATTGTTAAAATCAACTACTTATATTGTTAGGGAAGGTCTTGAGCCGAGAGAGACCATTGTGCCACAGACCACCGGCTGTGAGTCCCTCTGCGTGAAGTGGGGCCTAGGGAAGCAGTTGGGCTTGCTGGTTGTATACCTGGCTCCCGACTATGTAACAGCAGCCCTGCCCGAGCTCCTTGAGGTGATCGCTACGATGGCAGTTGAGACCCCCAGACTGGTAGTCATGGGGGACTTCAACCTGCCATCGGTGGGCGAATGATCAGAAGTAGCTCGGGAGTTCATGGCTTCCATGACGGCCATGGACCTGACCCAAGTAATTCAGGGCCCCACGCACGAGGGTGGACATACGCCGGATCTAATCTTTGTCTCTGGTCAATGGAAGAGTGATCTGGGTATAGGGGATATAGTCATCACACCCCTGTCATGGTCAGATCACTCATTTCTCCGGCTCGACTTTCCAATCGCTACACCCCACCGCGGGGAGGCGGAACCTGAGTCATCTATATGGTTCCGCCCCAGGCGCCTGATGGACCCTGATAGGTTCCAGACGGCGCTTGGGCCACTTCCTGTATCCCTGACCCGCGCCACGATGGAGGACCTCGTGGCCGCATGGAATACTGCGGCCACGGGAGCCTTGGATTGGGTCGCGCCCTTGCATCCTCTCTTGCGGCGACGAACCACCCTGGCTCCTTGGTTCACCGAGGAGCTAAGGGTGATGAAGCGCCACAAGAGATGCCTAGAGAGGAGATGGAGATCCACTCGGTCTGAATCTGACCGAACACAGGTGAGAGCCCATTTACGGACTTACCTTGTGGCACTGAGAGTGGCCAAACGTCATCATTGTGCCACTCTCATCGCATCCACAGATAACCGCCCTGCCGCCCTGTTTAGGGTGACCCGCTCCCTCCTTCAACAGAGGGTGCGGGAAGCCCCTTTACAGGGTAGAGCAGAGGAATTTGGGATTTATCTGCAGGATAAAATCGCTCAGATTCAGAGCGAGTTAGTCCCCATCGATAGTGGCCCAGTGGGATACCCCGAGGCAGATCTTGAGACAGTTTTATGGGAAGAATTTGACTCTGTTACTTCTGAAGATATGGACAGGTTACGTGGGCGACTGCGAGCCACCACATGTTTATTGGACCCGTGTCCCTCCTGGCTTGTACTGGCATCCTGGGAGGTCACACGAGGCCGGCTCCAGGAGGTTGTCAACGCTTCTCTTAGTGAGGGTTTCTTGCCTGCCTCCCTTAAAGAGGCGATGGTGAGACCCCTCCTGAAGAAGCCCTCTCTGGACCCAGCATTGTTGGTTAATTACCGTCCGGTCTCCAACCTTCACTTTTTGGCGAAGGTTGTAGAGAGTGTGGTGGCACAACAGTTTCCCCGTCATCTGGAGGAAGTTGATTATCTGGACCCGCGCCAGTCCGGCTTCCGGCCCGGGCACAGAACCGAGACGGCATTGGTCGCGTTGGTGGATGATCTCTGGAGGGCCAGAGATGGGGGTTGTTCCTCCGTCCTGGTCCTATTAGAACACTCAGCGGCTTTTGATACCATCGACCATGGTATCCTATTGCATCGGCTGGAGGGGCTGGGGGTGAGGGGCACCGTTTTACAGTGGTTCTCCTCCTACCTCTCCGGTCGATCGCAATTTGTGTTGGCAGGAGAGCAGAGGTCGACTTCGAGAGCCCTCACTTGTGGGGTGCCTCAGGGGTCGGTCCTCTCGCCTCTCCTGTTCAACACATATATGAAGCCGCTGGGCGAGATCATCCGTGGTTTTGGGGTAGAGTACCACCTCTACGCTGATGACACGCAGCTGTATATATCTACCCCAAACCACCCCAACGATGCCGTAGCGGTGATGTGCCAGTGCCTGGAAGCCGTGCGGGCCTGGATGGGAAGTAACAGACTCAGACTCAACCCGTCCAAGACCGAGTGGCTGTGGTTCCCAGCATCCCGATACAACCAGTTGATTCCATCACTGGCCATAGGGGACGAACACCTTACCCCTGTGGATGGGGCACGCAACTTGGGCGTCCTCCTGGATACCCGGCTGTCCATGGAAGATCAAGTGACAGCCGTGGCCAGGAGGGCATTCTACCAGGTTCGCCTGGTACGCCAGTTGCGTCCCCTATTGGATCGGGATGCCCTTTGCACAGTCACTCGTGCCCTCGTGACATCCCGACTGGACTACTGCAATTCTCTCTACATGGGGCTCCCCTTGATGTGCACCCGAAGACTTCAGCTTGTCCAGAATGCAGCCGCGCGAGCAATTATGGGAACCGCGAGGTTTACCCATGTAACACCGCTCTTGCGCGAGCTGCATTGGCTGCCTGTTGTCTTTCGGGTGCGCTTCAAGGTGTTAGTTATCATCTTTAAAGCGCTCCATGGCACGGGACCTAGTTATTTGCGGGATCGGATTCTGCCCCATACATCCCTGCGGCCGATCCGCTCCCACAGAGAGGGACTTCTCCGGGTGCCGTCCACTAGGCTATGCCAGCGGGCGACGCCCAGGGGAAGGGCCTTCTCTGTGGCGGGCCCAGCCCTCTGGAACGACCTTCCCCCCGAAATTAGAACAACTACGGACCTCCGCTCCTTCCGTCAAAAATTGAAAACACACTTTTTCTGCTTGGCCGGCCTAGGTTAGTCCTCCGTTTTTAACTGGGTTCTTAGGGGATTGTAGTTTAGTTTTAGTATTGTGGGTTTTAGCGCAGGGATAATTTGTTTAATTCTTATTTTAACTATTTATGTATTTTATATTTGCTTTTTTAACTCCCTGTGCACCGCTCCGAGTCCCTTCGGGGAGAGGAGGCGGTCTATAAATAAAATTATTATTATTATTATTATTATTATTATTATTATTATTATTATTATTATTATTATTATTATTATTATTTGTACTTTTATATTTTATAGCTCCTGTGCACCGCCCTGAGTCCCATGTCGGGAGATAGGGCGGTATAGAAATGAAATTAAAGTTAAAGTTAAAACTGTGAAGTGGTATATAAGTCTAAGTGCTATTGCTGTTATTGTCCTCATTGGTCCATCTCAATTTTTTCAGAATCAACAGATGACAGAAGCCATTAAAGTTTGCACAGAGGTTCTGCAGCTGGAGCCAGAAAATGTGAATGCCCTCAAAGATCGGGCTGAAGCATACTTGCTAGAAGAAATGTATGAAGAAGGTACACTTTGACAGCATAAAGATCCTTTGTTTTCTTTTACCCAATTTTAAATAAATATACCATTTCAAATCTGGCCAGGCTGGAAATGAATTACTGTACTGCAAATCTCTAAATGAACTCTGCTTATTGTCTTTGTGATAGCTATCCAGGACTATGAAACTGCTAAAAAATACAGTGATAATGACCAACGGATTCTGGAAAGCCTCGAGAAAGCCCAGCGAATGCTCAAGCAGTCTCAAAAGAGGGACTACTATAAAATTTTAGGAGTTAAAAGGTAAGCATTTAGCAATGGCCAAGCCTCTATAGTTTCCTTGAATATTGCTTTTTCTTCAAGAAGCTTTAGAAGTAGTCCTCTATTTAAAGTGACAATTGGGACAGGAACTTCCATCACTAAGTGATGGGGTTATAACATGTGACAGCACGCGATCATACTGTTTTGTGACAACAGTTGAGGCAGTCCCACTTGCAGCCAGTAAATGAGGATCTCACATGACTACAAGTTCCAATTTCCTGCTAGCTTCCCCATTGTCTTTGCTTCTTGGGAATGTTGAAAATCATGATCATATGATTGCAGAGACACTGAAACTTCGAGGATTGGTTGTAACTACCAATCATTTAGCACCTTTCTAAGTTTTAAATGGTTGCTGAATGAGTGGTCACTAGATGCAGTATTAGCTTCATTATTCTTATGAAGCCTGTAAGAAAGAATTTTTCAAAACTATCTTAAGGATGTTCTGTTGTAAATAAGGAAATTTATAAATGCAACATATAATGCTGCATGTAGAGAAGTTTAGTGCTTGAAGGGAATTGGGGATCTTGGGTGCAGGGAGTCATCATTCTGCATATGTCCCTGTTACACAGCAGTTAACATTTTTCGGAGTATAAGACACACCTTTTTCCCTCAAAAAAGAGGCTGAAAATCTAGGTGCGTCTTATACACTGAATACAGCATTTTTTGCCTCCCGAAACCCCACCCCCTTCACCAAAATGGCCATGCATAGCCTGTAGAATGCTTTCAGAGAGCTCCTGGGGGCTGGGGAGGGCAGAAAAGAGTGAAAAAATGGGCCGTCTATAAGCCTCTATGCATGCAATTTATTTGTTAAAAAAAACAGGCCTGTTTTCACGCCCCAGGAATACTCTGCAAGCCCCCTAAAGGTAGCTTCTATCCATGGGCTGTGAGACTTTTAAATTCAACTGCAATCACTCCATGCACATGCTAGTTTTTTTTTTCTTTTCTCTCTTTTTTTTTGTTTTGTTTCTGTTATAAATTTGCACCAGTGAAGTTAAAACCAATTTCATTGTAATTTTTACAATGACAATAAAGATTATTATTATTATTATTATTATTATTATTATTATTATTATTATTATTATTATTATTATTATTAAAGGCTATGCATGCCTTGGGGGGGGGCAGGGGGAATGGACCTGTTTTTGCGAAAAATGGGTTGTTTTGGGGAGGTTTGCAAAGTGCAAAAACCTTTTTTTTTTTTAATTTGCCTCTTCAAAACCTTGGTGCGTCTTATACTCTGGTGCGTCTTACACTCTTAAAAATACGGGCAGCCATGTAATAAAAGATGGTACCTGCAAAGAGGACAGCCAAACAATCTGAATTCCCATCTACTGACGGGGGTCTCGGCTTCTTTTTAAAAGTTTTGCCATGGCGTGAAGAGATAATTTCCAAGTTATTTCTTATACTTCTGACAGGAATGCCAGGAAACAGGAAATCATAAAAGCCTACAGGAAGCTGGCAATGCAGTGGCACCCAGATAATTTTCAGGATGAAGAAGAGAAGAAGAAAGCAGAGAAAAAGTTTATTGATATTGCAGCTGCCAAAGAAGTCCTGACAGATCCAGGTAGGTAGATGTGTAGCTTGTCTGCTTCCTTACTTTCAGAATAAGAGGTGAACCAATTGGGTTGTTTTTCACTTCATCTTTATGTCGACTGACCAACATTGATTTTCTTTTGATGACCAGTGATGTGTTTATTAAGGTTATTTCATTTTTGAAGGGACTCAGCTGATACATGGGCCAGAGAGCTTGATAAATGGCTTATATAGTAAAGTAAAATAGTGGCATTTTTGGTGCTAGCTGCACATCCAACCTTCTCTGCTTTAGAGCTCTCCTTGAGAGTTTTCTTAACAGGCAATAGGTATGTCTATTAACTTTTTGCTTAAAACTCATCCACAGCGATTCTCTCTCTGACATTCTGTTTAAAACTATTACATTTAGGTTTTTGGCCATGTTTACACAATACACTTAACCTAATGGCTGCATTGGCACAATAACTGAAGCTTGATGAGTGTTATCCAAGCTTCATATTCATGAGTGTTTTATGTGTTGTGTAATTCCAACAATATAGATAACCTCAGTAACCGATTAAGCAGCCATTGAATATCAGCCACAATCATTTGTGATATAATTTGGGGGCTGTGTGGTTTCAGGAGTAGAGGTGTGGACTTCCAATTTATCAAAGCCTTGACACATGCTTGGTTTCCTGCTTTTTTGCCTCTTCCTGTGCTAAGATCTGCATCAGAAGGCAGGACAAAAAGCAATGGATGAAAACTTACAAGAGAGAGATCCAACCAGTGAGAACAATTAATCAGTGGAGCGGCAGTTGTGGGTGCTCCATCACAGAAAGTTTTTAAGAAGTGATTAGGCAGCCATTTGTCTGAAATGCTATAGGGTCTCCTGCTAGAGCAGGGGGTTGGACTAGAAGACCTCCAAGGTGCCCTCCAACTCTGCTCTTTTTATTATGTGGCCCAGGTTTAAGCTGGTGACTGGCTTATCTGGATTTGGAAATTAAGCAGAGGAAGGCTATAGATCAGTGGTTCCCAACCTTTTGGGCACAGGGGACTGATTCCGTGGAGAAGTGTTTTTCCGCGGACTGGAAGGGGTGTGGTTTTTGCATGCTATCTGAGTAAATGAGTGAATGAATGAATATTTATTCTGAATAAATATATTGCCCTTTGGAGAAAATTGTCTGTGAAGGGCAAGCAAGTTCCAAAATATTTTGCCATCTTTTTTTTTTTAGGAGTGCAGCTCTGCCTATGCTTACATCACTGCTTTTTACCTATTTGTTATTTTTTGTGTGGTTAATACTCTAGTGGCTTTGGAATCAAAAGCTTTGGCTGAAAGCTTATGGAGTTCCTTTGCCGTTATGTCTGATTTAACTGCTCGCCATCTTTGTATCTTTTATAGAAATGCGGAGGAAGTTTGATGCAGGAGAAGACCCACTGGATGCTGAGAGCCAGCAAGGGGGAGGTCACCCTTTTCACCGAAGTTGGAATTCCTGGCAAGGGTTTGACCCCTTCAGTTCCGGGGGACCTTTCCAGTTTAAATTCAATTTCAATTAGAACTGCTATACTCTTTTTATTTTATTTTTCCTTTTGCATCTGGCAATCTGCAATTTTTTTCTAGATAACTTAAAATTACTGTCTAGTCTTTGAACAGTAATGAAAGCCAGGGTGTTTTTTGGGGGTGATAGTTCAAAAGAGATGGCAAAATCCAGCCATATCAATAATACCAATCTATTTGATAGTTCCGGGCCTCCAAGCTCCACGTCAAGACAAACCCATGTTTGAGAAGAAACTGACTCAAAAAAGCACTTTAACATTTACTAGACCATTGGGCCCTTTTGTGGGAATTAATCACTTGAAATAACAAAATATACTCCAGCTGTACTTCCCACAAGAGGAAATGCTGAGGTCTCAAGTGACTGTTGGAAGTATTACACATCTGCAGTATATGACCCCTTACATCATACGGACATTGATCACTGCAGCCAGCTTAAGTTGTTCTGATTAATGTTAACAAGGACAATTTTCTCTGATTAAAACCTCTCCTCCTGGTTGCTTTTAAAGAATTAAACCAATTAAATTTTTAGCCAGGTGGCAGAGAACCATTTTCCCTTGAAAATTTGCTTGACATTTGAGCAGGATTGAGATAGTGGCCATAATAAGTAGAACTTTGTTCTGCTCTTGAAGGTATTTTTTTTAAGGGTGGTAGATGATCATCCTCTTCACAACTATTATATGCACGTCTGTTGTTGCACAGACTAATAACTCATGGAACCGATTGAAAGTGTTTTCATGCAACCAAAATCTGATATTGTGAACTGTATTCCAAACGGAGCCTGGAGTCATCTTGGGATGTAATGTTGAACTTGCCTTTTCTTTCACCTCCGGTTTTTTTCAAGAACGCGGTTTTGAACGCTTGTCAAAATGATAATTCATCTTTCACCTTGCTTGTTCTCATTAATAACACATGTACGGCCCAGTCTATTTCAATGCAAGTTCTTCAAACATCTGAAAAATTAGTGGTTGAATCTCACTTGCTTTTGGGTGTAACGTTCTGTTCTTTAGGAATGCTTTTGAAATGATTTGGATTCATCTCAAAATATGCCACGCTGGACCCCTGTTGAGTGAGCATTCAGACACAAAACCAGGACCCACAAAGTGCTTTCATGTTTGTCTCCTCGGGAATGACTCCAGAAATGCCAGGAGAGAGAGATGTTACCTATTAAGAAATCACCCTTATGTTTTGGACAGGACTGCATAAAGTGCCATTGTTAGAATGGGGGTTGGAGGAGACAGCCCTTTGCTTTCTTTGACCAAATCCTATCAAGTCCAAGTTTATACATGATGTGGTTTTGGGCTACATTGATGTTGCCGGAGCTGCTTGTGCTAGAGGCCATCAGGGCTGCGCATGGATTGATCCAAAGTTTCGGCAGTGCTTCTTGTTCAATTGAAATCAAACATTGCCTTGGTTGAAGGAAGTGGCGGGGGGGGGGGGAATATATTCTATGAAAACTATGTTCTTTTGAAGGTAACGAAATATTAAATAGTATTCACCAGTAGCACCGTTGTTTTAATTGCTTTAAATCCTGAAGATTTGGGGGATGGGATTTGGCTGTGTTGGGGGTGGGAGGGATAGGGCATTCTGAAGTTAACAATTGTGCCAAGCCTTAATTTGTTTGTATGCCAAGTAATGAATAGAAATTGCTTTATTATGCTGTTGTACCTAGTGATTTTGAGTAGACTTGGGAGAAATTAAAAAAAACTTACTTCATTCCTTTGGAAATTAAAGAATCAATTTAAAAGGCAGTTCAGTTATCAATTGCTACCGTAAAGTATCCATGGAATTAAATGCCTCAAATTTGGGGGAAAATGGGAACTTTGCCTTTGCAAAATAGCTTTACTTAATATATGTTAAGAACACAAACATTAATATTTCTTTTTAAATTTTACTAATTTGAAAACTGGAAGTTATTTAGTGGTGGTATAGTTTTATATTAAATTGATGGCATTGGTGTGCATGTGTTATGTCTGAAATCTGAAATTTAAAATTCTGTTTTATCAAAGCCACTTACATATACTTATCAAAATAATGATTGCCTCTCTTATTGGGACAATGTTTGGAACTCAGTCCTCTTTATATTGAACAGAAAGGAGACCAAAGTAATGCTAAATATTTACTTGGAGGTGTACTATAACATCTAAGACCTTTGTCCATTAATATATGACATGATAATACATGGGAACTACTGCCAAGTCTCCCCCTCTACAGGAAGCTGTGGTCTACAGACGAGTGGTCAAAGTAATAAACTTTCTTTTTATATAATTTTGTGGCAGGCTAAAAGGAACATGTTTTATCTGTTTTGCTATATTTTGAAGTGGGAGGTTGCAATACTTGATTCCAAATGGATGCTTTGTCTAATTGGAAAAAGAAATGGCTGCTTTAAAAGAAACAGATACACATTTTAGGCGTGCACACACCAAAGCCTCTTTTCTGAATGGTTCCCAAAGTTTTCTCAAAGAATGGTCACCCTACTTTATACTAAGAATTGGCCAGCAAGCTTAAGTTTAAGCTTGAACTCTTAGAAGCTCAAGAGCAGGGTTTTTATGTATTCTACAAAACTCAAGGAGAGATTAAAGGCAAACGAGAGCTAATCCAAACACAGTGTTTTCAGTCATTAAGCCTCTTGCTCAGGAGTTCTAGGATTTTTTATTTTTATTTTAATTAACCTGTTCTGGGGCCTGAAAAGGTTTGCAAGCCTCTTTATTCCCGAGATCATCAGTGAGCCCGGCAAGGCTGAGATAATGAAATATGACATTGAGGAAGATCCTTTAAGATCACAGAAAACACAAGGCGCCAAGACAAGCTTCCTCATTAATTGACATTTTTCATAATGGAGCAAATCAATGAGTATTCCAGAAGAATCCGTGATTTTTAATCATATTTATAAATATGGTTGAAAAAGAATAATTTATCCTGATCAATGTGAAATCTTTGCAGATTGCAGAATGCTTCTATCAGGATTCCGAAGGATGCCCTAATTCATGAGTCTCGAGCCAAGTTTCAAAATAAATCCAGTCATTTATTAGGAGCAACATCTCAGCAATACCCAAGTGGAGTCAGCTCTACCCTCACATTATTTACGGCTCCCTATGACTCTTATTTCCCCCTCCTCCCTGGGTGTGCCATAAATCATATTCTCCAACGGAGTACCTTTGCGGGCTGTAAAAACCAGACCTGCTTGCTCTGGTAACCAGGGATACAATCTGGAGAAAGGCATCTATGTAATGTGCTTTAGGTCGTGGCACCCAAGCGGTGGTTCCTCCTGCTTATGGCAACTCAAAAGCAGGCCTGGAATGCTTTTATGATTTGACATTCGGGTCCCCTCACTTCCTGCACAAACCTAGTAATGGCTGCTTGGTGTTTCTGGCCCATCTGTAAAGCCCTGGTAATTGAGTTAACAGAAGCCTTGCCCAACCAACCACAGCTTCCGAACAATCTAAATGTTTTAAAAGCAAAAAGATCAGAACTGATTTTGGAATTCCAGACTCCTCAATTATATGACAAAGTTGCATCCCTCTGAGTTCAAGGAGCACATCCTGATAGTATTTTATTATGAATAAGTTAAGATATTTTTTTAAATGCTATTTGCAAATTGCAAAAAATAATCACAGGTTGCTATTTTATCATGCCAAGTTCCTCTATGCAGAGCTAATTGGTGGCTTTTGATGTCAGCACCATTATCTACAGTTGTCTCCATCTCAACTTTTCTAACTTAGATAATGGGAGGTAATATAGAATCCATGGCACAAGTTTGGTTTCCTCTTTTCTGTTATTTACTTTTTGCAGATGGAAAAAAATTGACCAGAGTGAATATATATATATGTGTGAATACTTTTTCCATAATGGGAAAACCGGAAGAGGATGCAGGAGAGGGAGGAGGCTCACTGAAATAGAATTTTTGGAAAGTGATGAGGAAGGCTAAATAAAAAGATTTATAAATGATTTCCAACCCTGTGTTAAGTATGAAATATTTTTTCAGAAGCTCATACAGGAAGCATTTTGAAATTTAAATATAATACTGTATTAAGGGTTCCATTTATTTTCCATAGAAAGGCACACGGATACCCTCATTTCCAAATATCTTTTCTTTATTGGGCATTTTTACAGTCTGTTAGTTTTATGCCATGTGCAAGTCATTAAAATACACAATGTATCTCAATTATATTAATTAAAAGCAGTCTTCGTTTTCTGTCTGTGGTTGGCATTGAGAAATATTCCTAAAGTTCATCATGCTTGGAATCTGTAAAAGAATTTAATATTATTAGTTCTGAATGCATACATCCCTTAGACCAGGGGTCTGCAAAGTTGGCTCTTTTAAGACTGGTGGACTTCAACTCCCAGAATTCCCCAGCCAGCTATGCTGGCTGGGGAACTCTGGGAGTTGAAGTCCACCAGTCTTAAAAGAGCCAACTTTGCAGACACCTGCCTTAGACCGATACGCTCCCACAGAGAGGGCCTTCTCAGGGTGCCGTCGGCCGGACAATGCCGACTGGCGACACCCAGGGGGAGAGCTTTCTCTGTGGCGGGACCAGCCCTTTGGAACGACTTGCCCCCCGAACTCCGTACCATCTCTGACCTCCGCCTCTTCCGCAAGTGTCTGAAGACACACCTATTCCAACTAGCCGGCCTAGCGTAGCCTCTAACACTGACTCATAGATAGTTTTAAAATGGGGATTTTAATTCGGTTTTAGCACAGGCTTTTAGTTGAATAAGTTTTTTTTAAAAAAAGTTTTATATGTTTGTATGTTTTTAGTGTTCCTGTGCGCCGCCCTGGGTCCGTTTGGAGAAGGGCGGGGTATAAATTCAATAAATAAATATCACTTCAAAGCAAAACAATATTAAAACTGACCGGTATTCTCTTTCTTAAAGTCATTCTCTCACCACTCCTTTTTTCTATCATCCCACCACTACAATGTAATCAGAAGGTGAACAAATATAAATTAAGATTGCTGATTTATTTTTATTTATAAAATTAATTATAAAAATTAATTATTGCTCAAGGGACCCAGTGGCTCAGGGGCTAAGACACTTGTCAATCAGAAAGGGCGGTAGTTCGGTTCGAATCCCTAGCGCCGTGTAACGGAGTGAGCTCCCGTTACTTGTCTCAGCTTCTGCCAACCCAGCAGTTCAAAAGCATGTATAAATGCAAGTAGAAAAAAAATAAGACCACTTTGGTGGGAAGGTAACAGCATTCCGTGCCCCTTCGGCATTTAATCATGCCCTTCACATGACCACAGAGACATCTTCGGATAGCACTGGCTCTTCAGCTTTGAAATGGAGATAAGCACCGCCCACTAGAGTCAGGAATGACTAACATGTATGTGCAAAGGGAACCTTTATCTTTATCTAAGATTGCTGAACTGCACTCAGGATGTACCCACCCTCCAAATCCAACCAACTGCATAGGATTATGGAGACAACATTAGAGATCTCCATGTAATTCTACCTTTTCAAAGCAGATAAACAAAACTCATCAACCCTCTTCTCTTCCCAGAGCAATTTCATGAGCTATAGAAGTTTCTCCTTTGTCTCACCTTTTGGATGAAATGGGGTCCCGTCTGCTTTCTCCTTTCTAAGGCGATTTATTAGCTTCTGTATTTCAGAGTCATAATCTGTCCATTCAGGAACAATCCTGATAGCAGCTTCTAGTTTAGGTTCCTTAGTTTTGGGGTTGTTGCACTGAAATATATATATATATATATATATTAGGAAAAAGGCTTGCCGTGATTTAAAGTCCGAAACCAAAACCCTATCACTAGGGGGGAAAAATCACCATGAAAAGAACTATACATGTATTAAAATGAAAACGGGGAGAAATGCTGCTATGAAACTGCTTATAGCAGCTCTTCCTAATTTCACTCCATTTTACACCCACTCACCAGATCAATGGTTTTAGCCTTTTCTTTGGATTCATTGCTGCACCAAGTTTCACACCACAGCCATTCTTGAGGGAGAGATTTAATAGGCACCTGATGAATCATGTTATTTGGAAGATCCTAAAAAGGTAAGATTTAGAACTGTTATTTGGAAAACAGTATGCTGTCCATTGTACCCAATGTGGTATTTCCTGTGCAGGTTGAATTGCAATTGCCTTCAAGCTCAGACAAATGCAGGTACAGTAGAATCTTTGGCCACGACCATAATTCGTTCCATAATTGGTTGCAACCCAATTTGGTGTTTACCCCCAAAAATGGCATGGAAGGGGAAATTGGCCGTGGCTGTGTTTGGTTGCGACCACTTTTTTGGTCGGAACCCAATTTGATCATGGTCAGAAGTGTTCGTGACCAGAGGTTCTACTGTACATTGGAGAACAAAACTTCTGACCAAGGTAATCAACTAATGGAGTTAAAGAAAACTCCTTCAGCTAAACTAAATCTAGTGTAATACACGTGTGGGTCTAAAGATGAATTCTAACAGGCTTGAGATTATCATGGTGGATACGAATTCTGAGCCACTCTTCACTAGCAAGCTTGGCATGGACAGTAATCTCCCCAAAAATAGGCCACAGGAGTTGAGGGCAAGGCTAAAGATCACCTCAATTGGGGCAGACAGTACATTAACAGTATCCCTACACTCAGTGGTGGGATTCAACCCACTTTACAACCAGTTTGCCCAAAATGTGAGTGTGTGCGCATGCATGTACGCACAACCTCCGGGCATGCGTGGCTTTTGCCACGCATCATGGGTCAACTGAGCAGCCTTTCAGGGCCTGCTCTGTTCCATCTCTGCTCTCCAGGGCAGCAGCTGCTTCTCTCCACTGCTGCTCTTACTGGGAGAGAGAGCGTCTGTTGTGCAACTTTGCTGTGAGCTGCCACTTTCCTCTAGAGCAGGGGTCTCCAACCTTTGCAACTTTAAGTCTGAAGGACTTCAGCTCCCAGACTTCTCCAGCCAGCTTTGCTGGCTGGAGAATTCTGGGAGCTGAAGTCCTTCAGACTTAAAGTTGCAAAAGTTGGAGATCCCTACTCTAGAGCATCTCCACAAGCGACTAAGGCTCAGCAAGGGATGGCTGCAAGATCTCAGCTGCAATGCTTTAGGCTGGGGGGGGAGGTGGCATGTGAGCGGAGGCCCGGGGCAAGGCTGAAGCCGGGGAATGGCGCATTCCCTGACCCAGTTGAGGTGGACGGTAAGCAGGCAGCAGCTGCAGGGCAAGGCTGGAGCTGGGGAATGGTGCATTCCCAAGCCGAGGTGGGCAGCGAGCGGGCAGTGATTCCGGGGCAAGGCCAGAGCCAGAGAATGGCATGTCCTTGGGCCCCAACCTGAGGTGGGCATTGGGTGGCAAGCGGCCAACCTACTTAACTTTGGTGAGCAGAGCTGTTGAAGCATGGAAATTAGCTGAATGGTCTGGACCACATGGCAAAGGGAAGATAATATATAGGGCAACTGCACAAAATCATAACAACCGGTTCCCCCAATCCAGTCCAAACCTGCTGAATCCCATCCCTGCCTATATTGTCTTAAGATACCCAAACAGCAACACGAGGCTTCACTCATCTCTCAAGCAGGTCTCTATAAATATGCCAGTTCAGCACTTTTTAGCCACAATGAAATCCTGGGTAAGAGAGTTTTTTCTTGGTAGCATATATTATGGACTACAGCATACCTGATCTAAGTTGGATAAACTGTTTGGATCCTGACTAAGTGCTTGATATTGACCTCGAAGTCTGTCGCCTGCAGCAATCTTCCGAAATACCTTCAGGTCCACAACATATAAAGCACTAAAAAAAAAAGATTATGACAGTTCATTAGAGCTTATTTCTTGCCCTTGAAAATGAGTTATTAAAAGGTTGCTAATATCACATGCATGCTGTAAAAAGGACATGATGTTTCTATGTTTTGCCATATCCTTTAGTGCAGGGGTCCCCAACCTTTGCAACTTTAAGTCTGAAGGACTTCAGCTCCCAGACTTCTCCAGCCAGCTGGCTGGAGAAGTCTGGGAGCTGAAGTCCTTCAGACTTAAAGTTGCAAAGGTTGGAGACCCCTGCTTTAGTGAATCCCATTCAGTGAGGTTTTTAATGCATAACTTTTGACAGAACAATAAAAGCTATTAATTTGCACATGGAGACAGAAAGAAACAGATTTGCATGTTTTTCCTACCTGATGTGATATTTCTTTTTCCCAAGGTGTGAAGCCCAATATCCTGACTTCCAGAAACGGTAGCCATCCATTTCTCTCCGACTATCACAGAAAGGAGTGTAACCGTAAGGTGCACCTCTTAAATTTAGGTCACGGAGATCTTTCAGATCACTTCTTACGATCTAAATATTGGGAGAAAATAAGGAGGGGGCTATAATTCCTGGTTATAATGGTTATTGATTACAACTGCTATTTATTTATTTTCCATATCTCTAAACCACAAATTTTTATTTATTAAGATAGATTTTCCATGATCCACCATATATCTGAAAATAGGTTCAGTTGCGTCATTGGGTTATGTTATTAGTAGGCTGCCTATCCTTCCTATCCAAAAACTCAAAAATTATTCCAGAGGCATATACACCAGAATATGAAAATCCAATTGTCATGAACCACACGTACAGTTTATATGCAAGTCTATTTTGAAATAGGATGATGACCCCATGCATTGTGCCACTAGGAGTATTTCAAACCTTTGGAATGTAAAATAAGCTCCTTCAATTCGATCTAAACTTCTGATAAAGTTACATGGGGAAAAAATACCCTTACATTATAACTTCGAGGCCACAGTAGGTCGAAGTTCCTAGTTGATCTTGAAAAAAGTTAAGCAGAGTTGGACTGGTTAGGATGAGGGATCACCAGGATACCCCCAGACTATATGTTAGATGGGAAGCAAAAAATGAGAGAGCAGAATTGGTCTGTCTTAATGCATGGAGAAAGAAAACATTCAAACTTCCCCAACTGATGGAATCAAATGACACAAGATAGGAAATGGCACAAAGTATGGTACTCGACTGCTCCAAAACTCATCGAATTTGATGCATTTTGACTTGATAATTTGCACCGGTACTTGTCGTTTGTTTGGTACTCGATGCGCTGTGATAGGAAGAAGGGGATAGTTGCAGAGAACAGACAGAAAGTTGGCCATGCCAGGAAGGGCACTGCAAAAGGAAGCATGGGGACAGCCACAGAAAGCCAGCCTTGCTGGGAAGATTTCTGACATAGGAAAAGGGGCAGATAGAAAGTCCTTGCCAGACAAAACAAAGGGTCATGTGATAAGTTACATGGTTTATTTGTTTGGCACTCATTGCTTTTAGTAGTCATCATGCCTTCTGGAACCAATTAAGGACAAGTACCGAGGCACCACTGTATCTAGAATTAAGCATGGACAAAGGAAACCAAGGTCAATTAAAACTGTCATAAACACCATATTTTAATATGTCTTGTTACCTGATCGGCATCAACGAATATTATTTTATCCACAGCCAATGGGAAGAGAACATCCAAGAAGAGAATTTTATAACCCCAGATGATTCTTTGTTTTTCTATCTCCTGATGAAGCCAGTGTGGCCATTTGTATTGCACAAGCTCATAATCAAAACCATATTCTTTAGCCATATGAGGTATAAGCGCCTACAAAACAGACATTGAGACAAGGCAAACACTATTTTCATTGTTCCCAGCACAACAAATTGGTCAAGGTCACATGAAAAATGCATATACAGAGTCTCACTTATTGTGTTCCATGCCTGGATATTAATTTAATGTGGTCAGAAATTAGTACAATATACAATGTACAATAGCAGAGTTGGAAGGGACCTTGGAGGTCCCTTCTAGTCCAACCCCCTGCCTAGGCAGGAACCTTATACCATTTCAGACAAGTGGCTATCCAACATCTTCTTAAAGACTTCCAGCGTTGGGGCATTCACAACTTCTGAAGGCAACTTCTGTTACACTGACTAATTGTTCTAACTGTCAGGAAATTTTTCCTCAATTCTAAGTTCCTGCAAAAAAGGCAGTACTGCATGATTAAGATTTTTTTTCCAGAGGAAATGTTTTATTTATCTGCTGGAATTGTTTTATTTTTCCTGGGAATAGAGCTCCTGTCTTTACAGGTTTTAATTTTAATTTTTGCAACTTCTCTGTCCCTCAGATCATCCATATGATTACAATCTATAATCAAACTGGCAATCATGAAAGACAACATTTCCTCTGTATGATGCAGATGGCCTTTCACACATGTCACAACTGCAGTTATTCAAGGAGCAGACTGGCAGCTGCATTTTGCCTTCTGGCAAAGCCGATGAACAATAAGGCAATTAGGCCATAAACTCAAATACGTATAAACATCAGAGGTGGTTTTCAGCAGGTTCTGACCAGTTCTGGAGAACCAGTAGTGGAAATTTGAGTAGTTCAGAGAACTGGTAAATATCTCCTCTGATTGGCCCCGCCCCCATCTATTCTCTGTCTTTTGGGTCCCAGCTGATCGGGAGAAAATGGGGATTTTACAGTAACCTTCCCCTGGAGTGGGAAGGGAATGGAGATTTTGTAGTATCCTTCCCCTGGAGTGGGGTGGGAATGGAGATTTTGCAGTATCCTTCCCCTGGAGTGGGTGGGAATGGAGATTTTATAGTATCCTTCCCCTGGAGTGGGGTGGGAATGGAGATTTTATAGTATCCTTCCCCTGGAGTGGGGTGGGAATGGAAATTTTGCAGTATCCTTCCCCTGGAGTGGGGTGAGAATGGAGATTTTGTAGTATCCTTTCCCTGGACTGGGGTGGGAATGGAGATTTTGCAGTATCCTTCCCCTGGAGTGGGTGGGAATGGAGATTTTGCAGTATCCTTTCCCTGGAGTGGGGTGGGAATGGAGATTTTACAGCATCCTTCCCCTGCCATGCCCACCACCCCACACCCACAGAACCGATAGTAAAAAAAAATTGAATCCCACCCTTGCACCACATCTTTTAACAGCAATTCACTATACATTTAACCAGTGAGCTTTTTTTTAAAAAAAATGACAAATTGATTAAAATTTGACAGGGGTGAGTAAAGCCATATTGGGAATAAGAGTTATGTGAGACACTTAAGACAGGATCAACCTCTTGAGGTAACAGGAGTCATCAAACATGACAAAAACTGGGGAGAAGAACATCAGTGAAGACAGAATGAGGTCCAACATCTGAAAAACTACTGAACAGACTAAAGATAAGATGGGTCCATATCATTCCAGTCAAACGTTGTACATGAAATAGGAAAGCCAATTATCCTTTGTCAAAAGCAGCAAAATATAGTACAGCTCTGCTTTAGATAGGGCTAGTAGAGATGTAACAGAGCTCAAGAGATTCAAACTATTGAAATAAGCTCACAGTACTTTCATGATCAAAACAAAACTACCTCAACACTTCAAACTATTTCAAAAGTTCAGAATTACAACTACTATTATTGCAAGTTACTTATTTAAGTTAATCTATTGTAAAATAGAAACCAGAAATGGATTACCCAAAACATGCTTAAATGACCTAAAACTGACACTGATGCTTTGCAATTAGAACAGCCAAGATCTGTCTTGATTAAAATTGCAATGGATGTTAAAAGTGAAATACTGTGCTTACTTTAAATGTAGGTGAAAGGTAATTTTTCAGAAACCAAAATTTTACTGGTGTCTTTGTATGGCGTAGAACGGAAAGCATCATCACTCTGCAAAACAAGAATAACAAGAATAAAACAAGAATAATCAATGACGAGTGCCTTGAGAGATTCATAGCCTTCATGAGTAATATGTGCACTATTTTACAGAGATATCAAAAAGTAACTTTATAAAAACTTTTTTCCCCTGAGGATAAGTTCTAGCACGAGTCCAAAAGTTCAGAAGACTAAACTTCTGGTCCTGGTGACTAACACAGGTGGGATGCTGCATAACTTTTATTCAGGAAGAATAAAATCAATACAACAGTTTAAATATTCAAATCTTGCTTTAAAAAACCAACTAAACAAGTTTCCTATATTCAAATCTTCCACATTTAGTATTTTTCATCAGTTTCAACATTAAAGTACATAGGAATATACTTTAATATATACAGTCAAGCACTCAACAGCCCTTTCGCCCAAATATTTCAGATACCTTAAAAAACGCTCATATAAATGGCCAGAAGCAACAGAAAATATATTCAATACATCCATTTTCCTCTCCAGATCTGCTTTCCAAGTTCGTCCTGTAAAACTTCAAAAATATTTTATTCAGTTTGTATTTAAGACATATAAAAGGGATCATCTAGCATTAGTGGAACAAGAAAAAGAAAAAAGAAAAAGATTATATCAGAAGGAAAGAATGAAGACGATAAGGTGCATAATTTATATGTTCTCCAAAGTCTGTATGTTTGCATTTATTGCCTCTAAGCTTCTATGCTACTCGAATAAAACAAGAATGATTTACAATCCTTATATGCAGTTATTGGGATTGGAGCAATATAAATACCAAAATCAAATCCTAATTCAAAGCAATGCCTGAAACCAACCCTTACCAAAGAGTGGGATATTCTTCCCAAGAGAAGCTGTGAATCAGAAGCTGTGGTTGAAAGTAATGCCAACTGGACTCTGCTCGACTCAGAGGGCTGGAATGAACCTTGGAGGTCTTCTACTCCAACCCCCTGCCCAAGCAGGAGGCCTTATTTCATCATGGACAAATGGATGCACAATCTTTTCTTGAAAACCTCCTGTGATGGAGCACCCACATCTCTGAGGCAAGCTGTCCTAATTTGATGAAATGTTCTCACTATCAGGAAAATTTCCCTTAGTTCCAGATTAAATCTTTCTTTAAAGAGCCTCCAAATATTACTTCTTTTCCTGCTCTGAGATGCTTTGTAAAATAAGTTGACCCCCATTTTCTGTAACAGTCCCTCAAGTACTGGACGACAGCTATAATTTCACCCCAGTCCTTCCCTTTGGTAGGCTAAACCAGTGATGGCTAATCTTTTTGTCGTCAACCAAAAGTTGCAATGCGCGTGTGACACACACACCTGCATGCCCCGCCCCCTATGCATGCACACGTGACCCCGCCACGCTCCCCTGTTCATTCACGCATGACCCCCCCGTGACTCATTTTGGGCCGAGTAGATCTCCCCGCAGCCTGGGAGCAAAAACAGACCATGCAGGGGCGCACCGCATACCCACACCACCGTGATGCCCACCACCTCCTGCGCATGCGAGCCCCCTGCCCCCATGCATATGCATGTGTCTCCTGCATGTGTCCGCCCCTGCTCATGCGTGGTAGAGACCCCAAAATCAACTGGCCGGCAGGAGGCACAAATGCATGCAGGGTGGAGCTGAGCTGGGGTGACAGCTCACATGCCCACACAGAGGGCTCTGGGTGCCACCTGTGCCACACATGCCGGCATCACGGGGCTAGACATACCTAGTTCTTTTAATTGTTCATCATGGCCTCCAGACTCATGATCTTTGTTTCTCTTCTCTGCACTCCTGCTAGGGTCTCAGCAATGTTTTTGTATTGCGGTGACCAGAACTGGATGCAATATTCCAAGTGTGGCCTCACCAGTGCATTAGAAATGGGTACTATCGCTTCTTGTGATCTTGATTCCAGCCCTCTGTTGCTGCAGCCTAGGGCTTGCATTGGCTTTTTTGGCAGCTGCAGCGCGCTGGTGGCTCATATTTAAGTGACGGTCCATTAGGAACACTTAGTTCCCTCTCACAGTTATTGTTATTGAGGCAAGTATCCCCCTATTCTATTCCCGGGCATTTGTTTTTTCCTGCTTCTGCATCACTGCCACTATCATCATCATCTACATCGACTGAACCCAAGAAAAGCCCAGGCTTCTGCTTATCTTGGTTTTTCCCAGTTTTTCTGTTTGGCTAAACAGAATGAGAAAAACTGAATGAGCTTCTTCCATAGGATAAGATCGTTCTTTACCTGAAGAACGAGAGCCCATCTAATAATATTACAGAGATAATAAACAAGAAATGCGCCCCACAGACCAAGTTTCTTGGCGAGACCCAAGTAAATTCCAACCAGTTTACCTGCCTACAGAATCATCATCCTCTTCTGTTGTCATTTCACTCAGGAGATCTTCATTTTCACTGTCAGGTTTTTTCTGTACCTACACATCCAACCAAACAATATTTTCAGCACAGACAAAACGGTCAGCAATTTCTATTATTAACTACATTCAATGTTGACTTAATTTATGAATCATCGAAGCATTTCAATCTTAATTTGCCAGGGTACGTACTTGGATTCTGATGATTTTGCTTCTAAAACTATTTAATACTACAATAATTTCTTCTTGACTTCCAGAAGAATCTGTTCCTTCATGCCTGGAGAGTAAAGAAAATAAGTTATCTTCAAATAAGAATTAGATGTAATAATTACTGTTGTAATTATTATAACACTCACAGCCCCCTCCCCTCCCCCGAGTCAAAAAACCAAATGGGAGAAAAACACACCGTGAAGAAAATAATCATCAAGAGGCTTAGATTTAAGAAGAACATGAAAAAGAATTGAGACTGAGGCTCTTGGGCATTGCAAAATATGTATGATTTCACTGCCATTTTTGGAACCTTTTCCTCCTTAGAGAGCCATATATCAGTATGCAGAGCTTTTATGGCTAACCTTTTCGGACCGGGTGCCCAAAGCATGTGTGTGCACGTGAAAATGCGTGCATGCATGCCTGAACCCCAAAAATGCAATGCACATGACCCATGCATGCGCCCTGCGTCCAGTGCATGCACAGGATGCAGGGTGTATGTGCACATTTCCCTCTGCATGCGTCCCGCCACCCACATCTGCCATTTCCCCGCCCACATGTGCAGGGCCCCCCACGCATGCACAAGCGGGGGCCCCACACGTTCTCTGCGCCCGAAGGCAAGGTGGCTGGTGGGATGTGCGTGCATGCGTGATGGAGCTGAACTGGGACGCTGCGTGGCACCTGTGGCACGCATGCCGTAGGTTTGCCATCACAGATGTAGAGTACATCACAGAAGTAAGTACAACCCCTCACATTTTGTAAATATTTAAGTATATCTCATATATTTCTCTTCACCCCCTCTAGTTTATTTTCAAGTCAACATAAGATATGTTTTATATTTACAACTGTTAGGCTATAATTATGTCTTACTGGAATATTTCATAAATTTCTTCAGATCTTCCTTCACGTAATCTCAAAATCCAAGACCCTGGGTTGGCTTTTAATTGAAAATATCCCTGCAAAGCGAGGAAACAAACAAACAAACAAACAAACAAACCAAAAGTTTTAGTGGATTTAGGAACTTCATACCAGGAACTAACTCCTCAAACACAGATGCCAAACAATTGGTGAAATCTACTCTGTCTGCTTGGATTTTGTTTCTTAATTAAGGCAAATGCATGCACAAGCATTGTCTTAGTATTCTTTTATAATTTAGTTATTACATTTATACATTTTCTCTAAGAGTTCAACATGGTCTCTCCTCATTTTATTCACACAAAAGTCTTGAGAGAGATTTCAAAAAATAACCTGACAAAAAAATAATCAGCCCGAGGTTGAGTGGGAACTTGAATGGTCTCCTTGATCTACATGGAACATTAACCACTAAGAAGAAATGATCTAAATTAGATTCTGATGCTGGATCTTGAATCAAAGGATCAAATCTCTTTCACATCAGGTGAGAAGGTAGATTTTCCAGATATTAATATTAACAGTCTACTTTTGTTTTCATTGGAAGCCAATGACTTTGGGGGAGTGTGTTCCCCTATTTCAATCACAAGAATACTGCAACTTTCAGTATGTTTCATTGTAGACATGCATCACTTAAAATCAGTCATTCAGTGCACAGGGTGCATTAACAGCTCTGAATCCCACCATTTGAGCCACGGTGACGCAGTGGTTAGAGTGCCGTACTGCAGGCTACTTCTGCTGACTGCCGGCTGCCTGCAATTTTGCAGTTCAAATCTCACCATGGTCAAGGTTGACTCAGCCTTCCATCCAGGGGTGATATTCAGCAGGTTCTGACAGGTTCTGGAGAACCGGTACCAGAAATTTTGCGTAGTTCGGAGAACCGACAAATACCACCTATGGCTGGCCCCAGAGTGGGGTGGGAATGGAAATTTTTGCAATATCTTTCCCCCAGGAGTTCGTCGGAATGGAGATTTTGCAGAATCCTTCACCTGCCATGCCCTCCAAGCGATGCCCACAGAACTGGTAGTAAAAAAATTGAATTTCACCACTACTTCCACCTTCCAAGGTCAGTAAAATGAGGACCCAGATTGTTGGGGGCAATATGCTGACTCTGTAAACTGCTTAGAGAGGGCTGTAAAGCACTGTAAAGCAGTATATAAGTCTACGTGCTATTGATATTGCTATTTTGCAACAAGTTTTCAAAAGGCTCTGAAGGCCATACTCAAGACTTTGGGGATAGGACAGTTGTGTGATCCTAGAGCCACAATTTCTACATCTGATTCAATGAGGCGTGTCAAACTGGCAGCCCACGTGTAGGATGCATCACATGCAGGGGAACGCCCACCCTATCTCCGCAAAACAAAAAACGTCATGGTATGTCACAAATCATCATGTGATGTGATCAAGTTCGACAACCATATAATATGGTTACACCATTCTTAAGATAGCCTGCTCGGGATATATTTAATGACATGGTTAAAGTGACATCGTATCTTTTATTATAATATTATATTCTGATGTCATGGCTCGGGACCTAGCTATCTGCGGGATTGCATCCTGCCCCATACATCCCTGCGGCCGATTCGCTCCCACAGAGAGGGACTTCTCCAGCGGGCGACGCCCAGGGAAAGGGCCTTCTCTGTGGTGGGCCCGACCCTCTGGAACGACCTTCCCCCCGAAATTAGAACAACTACGGACCTCCGCTCCTTCCGTCAAAAACTAAAAACTCATTTCTTCTGCCTGGCCGGCCTGGGGTTATCGAACTGTTTTATTAGGGTTTTGTAGGGGTTTAGTTTTAGTTGGTTTGGGATTTTAGCGCAGGGTTTAAGTTTAATTTATTTTAATATTGTATTTATGCTTGTGGTTTTATACATGTATTTTAAATTCCCTGTGCACCACCTCGAGTCCCTTCGGGGAGAGAGAGCGGTTTAGAAATTAAAATTATTATTATTATTATTATGTAATTTATTAATTCGGATTACCAATTTCTCTAATTTATAAAGTGGTATCCACAAGCACAAGTTTTAAACATTGAATGCCTCAGTTTCAGTTTTCAGTGTCTCTGATGTTATTCCATAAACAATCCCTTCTTGGCAAGAGAAACTATAAGATTCAAACAGTAATAGACCATGCCATTAATAATGTTAGCAGGCATATTAGGTAAGAACAATGAGCATTTGCATTAATCACCATGCATATTGTCCTGCCTTAGCAGCACTTACCAAGTTGGCCATCACAATGGTATCGACTTTGAAAGGATTATTCTTTCTTCCAAGAGTGAACTGCAATCCCCGAGGTGGCTTCCTGGTGCTCACATCATAGCAATGTCCTTCCAGCAACAAATATTCCAATTCATACTCAGCTGAAACAACCCCTTCTACCTGTGAAAATGCATATTGTTTTGAAAAGACACGCATGAAGAGTCGGAAGTATTGGACATAGCCGTACACAGAGTGCTTACACTTGCTAAAGCCACAGATGTATTATTGTTGCTCAATGCTTATAAAGTAAAGGTAAAAGCTCCCACTGCACATATGTGGTAGTTGTGCCCCACTCTAGGGGGCAGTGCTCATCTCCATTACAAAGCCGAAGAGCCATCACTGCCTGAAGATGTCTCTGTGGTCATGTGGCCGGGATGACTAAACATTGAAGGCGCACAGAACGTTGTTACCTTCCACCAAAAGATGGTTCCTATTTTTCTACTTGCATTTTTGCATGATTTCAAACTGCTAGGTTGGCAGAAGCTGGGACAAGTAATGGGAGCTCACTCCATTACGCAGCGCTAGGGATTTGAATTGCTGACCTTTCTGATTGACAAGCTCAGTGTCTTAATCACTGAGCCACCATGCCCCTCCTACAACCTGTCTAATAAAGGATCTGTGGCTGGATGTTTTCTTGTATATCTCAAATTAAGTACCAGAGACATTTACATCACTCTGGACTCTTAGGAAATGTATCCTTCTCAATAATTATGTTATTTTTAAAGCTGCATCTGTTCCAACGGCAATGGTCTTCCTCACTCAGCAAAGGTAGCAATTGCCACAGTAAATGAGAAATGTTTGTCTTTAAATGAGAGCCAGAACTACTGAGGAGGGTCAGGGTTACTGTGGGTAGTGATCTGAGGTTCCTGGTCAATGTAGGATCAATGTTGGTGGCAATGAAGTAGTTAAAAATGTTTTGAGGTTTCTCATCAAGGTTTCTGAACGAATAGCCTAAGAAGCCATTTCCCTCAGGGATTCATTCCCACCAAATTAGGGCAAAAAGAATACTACATGCTGTACCTTAGCTCTTTATAATAGATTGAGTGAGTAACATCACCCGAAATATGGATGTCACAAGACTGCTTATACACAATACAGTAGCAGAGTTGGAAGGGACCTTGGAGGTCATCTAGTCCAACTCCCTGCCTAGGCAGGAAGCCCTATACCGTTTCAGACAAATGGCTATCCAAAATCTTCTTGAAGACTTGCAGTGTTGGGGCATTCACAACTTCTGGAGACAAGCTGTTCCACTGATTGATTGTTCTAACTGTCAGGAAATTTCTCCTCAGTACTTCTCAGTGCTTGTATCAAATTGTTTTCAGCCAAGTGCATGCCCCCTCCATTCAACATTGTCATCTTGTTGGATCTGAGAAGTGTGCCTTCTCTATTGCGCGCACACGCGCACGCCCACACGGAAGAGATAAAGGGACATTCTCTTTTTTGGAGTTCTGGAAAGCTTTGAAAATCTACTTTTGGTCTCAGGCCTATTGAATGCTTCTGTTTTGTATTGTTGATTTTATTGCTTGTCAGATCATTTAGTTTGTCTGCCTGATTTTATCTTTTTTCTAGTTTTGTATGCTGCCAAGTGTCCACTGGAGTTGAGCAGCCAATAAATTTATACAAACAAATAACCTTCAAACTCTATTCCGACCTTCTGGTTATTTTGCCAATGAAGCTATTATCAGAGGTGTGAGCACCACTTTAAATAAATGTAGCTAAGGTAACAGGGTAAGTATTTTTCAAACATGATGTATTTCCACGTGTGGAATAAAAGTTTTGAAAAAAATACAATCCCTAAAATATCTAAAAAGTGAAACAAAATATTTTTTTTTTGACTATTACAACTTTGTATACAACATGCACTTACATCTTTTAAATGAATGTTGTCAAGGTCGTAAGAACTGCTCACAGCTTCAACCAACCAACTTTCCGGAGTTGCCATGTTTAGTGTCAGAAGAAGAGACTCTGGAATTTCAAGGAAGGTTGCTCCAGGTGAAAGAGGGAAGAAATTATTGGACCCCACAGAAAGTTCTGGTTCCATAACTAAACGGTAAAAGCTGTAACCAAGGCAAAAATATAACTATTAAGGAGGCAAAAAAGCAACGATCATTTTAGAGGGTTGCACAATGATTTGTAAAAGCCTCCAAATCTTTTGCTTCTAAGTTCATACATTTAGTATTGTTTGACAAGTACCATATTTTTCGGGGTATATCACACACCTTTTTCCTTCAAAAAAGAGGGTGAGAATCTGGGTGTTTTACACACTGAATATAGTATTTTTGGCCACCCGAAACCCCGCCCCCTTTCCAAAAATGGCCATGCATAGCTTTTAGGAGGCTTCCAGAGTGCTCATGAGTGCTGGGGAGGACAAAAATGAGCAAAAAATGGGCCATTTTTCCCCCACCCTCCCAGCCCCCAGGAGCACTCTACAAGACTCCTAAAGGTTATTCATGCCCCTTTTTTGACAAAAAAACAGGCCCATTTTCAAGAAAAATGGGCCGTTTATGGGAGGTCTGCAGAATGCAAAAACTATTTTTTTAAATTTGCCTCTTTAAAATTTTGCTGCGTCTTATTCTCCAGTGTGTCTTATACTTCGAAAAATATGGTAATTGTGTAATACTACAAAACATTCTAAGTTACAAGGAACCTGAGTGGGCTTTTCTCCTGCATTAATTTCTAATGCTCTATCTGTCTAATTTGGCTCTAATTATTGTGTTAATAATTAGACAAAGGCAGTTTCTTCACTGTCAATCCAGGTCCTAAAGCTTTTGGGGAAGTAAGATATCCAACGCAGGATACAACATTTGCCAGGAAAATGCATGTGTCCTCCTATATGGAATGAAATATACATCACTGGTGTGAAGCTTATTTTTTAAAGAGTGCAACTATATTGCATAGAAGATTCATGTAAAAGGTAGATTAATGTTGTTGGCTTAGTGATAGAAAAAAATGGGAAGACCAAACATTTAAGGGGAGAAGATGGAACTGAGGATTTTGAGAGAAGAAAAGCAAAGATATTTCAGAAAATTGCAACAAGAAGAGAATAGGAAAGAGGCTAGGGAAATTGATTCTCTATGCACTTGGAATAGACCTTATTCTATCAAAAGCCCATTCGTTTGTGGGGAAGGACTGTCAGAGAAGTATAATAGTAGTATTTGCACCAGCTGTTTTTCTCTCTCTCCCTCTCTTTCTGTTTCTCTTCTCTTTGTTTTGTTGCACTCCTTTTTTTCAACTTTCCTCCTGGTTGAGCTAGTTACAAAGGTTGAGAATTCTACCCATCAATTTCCAGGACCAAGAGAAATGTTCAAAAGAAGAGGACCAATCAAATTAGGTGAAGAAATTACACTGGCCTGCCAAAATCTCTACCTGCTTCTAAATATAAATCACAGTAGTGAAATGACCTCTAGATACAGATGCTGGAGACAATGAAAATGTATTTATGTTTCATGAACCATATTCTCACACATGAAACCATTTCACCAATAAAGACTGTCTGTGAAACTACGAATCAGTTCCACCATCTCCAGATTCTTCACTTCGCTGGCATCCTGCCATAAATTCCAGGGGAAGGGGAAGGAATTTTGGGTAGTAACATGTGGGTCTGGGAATGAGAAGACAAAAAGTGGGAGAGGGGAGACACATTGACAAGAACCAGAGGTGCCAAACTGACATAATCCAGTTTTCAAGGCCACCTGGCTTGGGAACCGAATGTGAAACTGCTTTGAGAATTGCCAAGCTCTGAGCCATTCCCAAAACATCTTCAAGGCATTCTCCTGGACACTGATAAACTGGTCAAGGGGGGAGGGCCAGAGAATGGCAGGGGAGGGGGGAGGGCCAGAGAATGGCAGGGGAGGGGGGAGTGTAATCTTTGTGCAGAAATACTCAGATCTAGCTTTACTTTTGCTGCAACCACTTAGCTTTAGTAAAATAACCTATCACTTCAATCAAATGGAGTCGAGGGTCTTTCTTTCCTAAAAGTCTAAGTTGAGGCACATCTGACACTACTCTCACTTTGTTGTGCCTATTTTGGTAATAAACCTGAAGTTACTTGCCTTTTCAAGGGTTCTTCCGATAGGTTTGTTCTACAATTCATGAACAGCCTCAGCTTCATGTTGACAACCTGACCAAGCACCTAAAGAAAACAATTCACATATTAAAATCTTCTGCAACTTTTTGACATTTTTCTAATTCTATGCTTTTAATTTACATACATTTTTCAAATTATAAAACAAATACATAATTTGCAAATTTACAAGTCTCTGCTTTCTCTTCTATCCTATACATACTTATAATTTAATAATCAACTTTATTTAGGAATTAAATCTTAGTAGAAAGAATCCTTAGTACCCCTTCAATGTGAGAAGCACCTATCTGATCATAGGAAAATGAACCAAACAGGAAAAGCTAACAGGTCTTCTAGGTAGAAGGCAGGGATTAAGATTTCTTCCTGCCTTGTGAAGTCAGAAGTGTTGATTTCAGCTTAAAGTAGTAGAACTCTGCTTTTATATTTTGTATTCTACAACAACAATGAAACCTGCACTGCTCACATTAGAGATGAAAAAATAACCTATCTTCCTTTAGGCAATAGGGTAGGAGACAGTGCAAATGTGCTTTTATTTTGCTCAGTAATGTTTATTATCAATAAAGGAGAATATTTGTAGCTCAGGGTTGGAATGAGGGGTCCTTGGTGCTCTCGGAGCTTGCCTTGTTTTCTTGCAAACGTTTCATTACCCAAACTAGGTAACATCATCAGTGTTAATTAGGAGTGCTGTTTGCGGCCAGTTCATATTCTTATATCTTGCTTCAAGGACTGGAATAAGCAGAAATGAATTCAGCTGCCACTATTGGCCAGCTCTTATTCTGTTATCTTAAAATCAAAAGAAGCACCTTATTTATTGCTCACTGTAACAGATGGATTGGATGAAGGCTCTATTCTATTATCAGAGACTGTCATCACAGCTGGTCTGCTATGAAACTTGAGTTATTCATTATGTTTTGCTGATATGGATCTGCAGGTCACTAAACGGGGTATTCCTCTGAAGGCCCTGTGATTCACCCAAGTGATTCTGGTAACTTTCCAGAAGATGAATAAAGGGGAACTTTTCTGGAAGGCCATCAAGTTGCAATTTGCTGTCATGCTGATGTATCAACTGATTGATTGATGTGCCAACAAACCCTTAGTGAATGAATTGTGACTAATCTGGCCCTTAATTCAAAAGCAGGGATCACTGCCATTGTAGTTAAATCCATCAACTGGCTGTTGGTCATTCTTGCATTCTTTTATTCCATCATTGCTGCAGAATTAGATCCAAATATGAGTCTAGTCATATGGGTAATTCTTTTCTTCCAAGGTTGCCAAAAAATTAGATGTTTCCATTACTTCCAAAATATGAACCTTGAGCCAAGGTGGCACAGTGGGTAGAGTGCAGTACTGCAGGCTACTTCAGCTGGCTGCTAATTGCAGTTTGGCAGTTCAAATCTCACCAGGCTCAAGATTGACTCAGCCTTCCATCCTTCCGAGGTGGGTAAAATGAGGACCCAGATTGTTGGGGGAAATATGCTGACTCTGTAAACCGCTTAGAGAGAGCTGTAAAAGACTATGAAGTGGTATATAAGTTTAAGTGCTATTGTTATTCTGCCATAAATGAGAACTATGGATTGAAAATTTATCGTACACTTGCTTGTTTTCCTAGTTATCCATGGTATTCTCAGAAGTCTCCTTCAATACTAGTATTCAGTGTTCTTTCTATCCTGCTTCTTCATGCTGGTTGATGGACCTTTGTCATTAGTTTATTCTTTACATTTAATTTTATTCTCTTTTTTAAAAAAAAATGATTACTGAGGATTCCAAAGAGACCCTCTGTAATTTTACATCTGGATCTCTCATCACATCATGTACACAATTCAGACTAAATAATTACCATTTCAAGAAAGATCTTTAAAAAACAGCACATTGTATGGAAAACAATATTACATTGGGTTAAGGTCACCACAACGCACAAGACAACAGTATACTCTTACAATCAATAACTGTGATAACTTCTGGGCTTCTCTTGTTAGTGGATCAACAACACCAACGACATCAAAGTAGGGTTCACTTAGGTCTGGATTTAGCTTTAGTATGCTATGTAGGGAAGGCAAAAGGGAGACATTAAAGATTGAACAAAACAATCTTAAAGGCATGTATGATTTGAAGATGTAATGTTCATAAGATATATTCTATATTACCCTTTTACAATTGTAAGCTACTTAATAAAACATGTCCCGATTCAACAAATGGATGCATTTCATTGAATATATCTCTGGTATCTTTAGACTAGTGAAGCAGTTCAAGTGGAGAACAGTTCCACTAGAAAAACACATGCTATGTAATAGTTTGTACCCACTTGAGAAAATAAAAGCATGCATTGAAAGTAATTTTCCCTAGAGACAGAGGAAAGAGAGATCTATTGTAAGCACTCTCCTTCTACGTATTTCCCAATCCTTGAATTATAGCACCCTTTGGTTCTTTGGTTTACGGTCTTTAGTTTTAACTTGATGATTTGGCAATGATAGGACTGATAGATCAATGATCTGGAGAGCATGGTCAGTCCTCAGCAGAGGTCTGGGATAGAGTAAAAGGTAAGATTTTATCTTAGTCTGATAATCTTTAACAAAGGTTGTTACTCTAATGAAGCTCTCTTCAATCTTATTGATAGACACCAAATCATCCCAGTTCTGAGCAATTTCAAGGGTCCAGTGCCTCCTACTCATTCTTACATTTTGGCAAACTTGAGAACTTGATCTAGCTGGCTGATACTTTCCCCTTTGTATTTTTGGAGAAACTACCCTGTTTCTCTGAAAATAAAACCTCCCTGGATAATAAGACCAATCGGGTTTTGAGTGCATGTGCTAAAATAAGCCCTCCCCCGAAAATATTGCAACAAAGCAGCAGCCATGAGGTGACTACACTCACTGCCTCATGCACCTCAAAAATAATAAGACCTCCCCGAAAATAAGGCCAAATGCTTATTTCAGGGGTCAAAATAAAATAAGACCCTGTCTTATTTTCGGGGAAACATGGTAAGAGCTGACACTCAGAAATAAACTTTGTAAATAAATATAGCGATACGAGATTTCAAGAATATTCATTTTAAATTCTGAACACTGTTTAGCTTCTTAGACAACTTGTTCTTAACAAATAGCCAAAGAGGAAAACTTTTTTGGTGTCAGTTTTCCAATCATGTTTTATTCTTTTGAATAGGACCTTTAGGAAAGGTCCAGTTGATTTTTCCTGTTTAAATTGTTACATATGCACATTCCAGTCTTCCTGAAATAAATTTATTTTACTTGACCTCACTTTGACTACAGTCATTTTATATTTAAAGATTTTGTATTTAAAGATTTTGTCACTTGTCAGTCTTTTTCAATGAATGTCTCTTTGAAAAGTGGAATATAAATTACTTAAGTAAAGTTAATCTTGGGGTTTTTTCCAGTGGTAGTAGCAATGGCCACAGCAATAAATATTGCAAACAGAATAGACTGTTAATTATCTGGTCATGATTCATGCAACTGAATTATCATGAAAAAAAAAGGAACTATTATTTTTACCTATGTTGGTCTTTGAAAAATTCAACATCTTGACGGTCATCAGTTATTGGCAAAGAAGAAAGAAGAGCATTCACTTGCATCACTAAATTACTGCCACTATAAAAAAAGAGAGAGAAAAGAACTGGATATAAATTAGGAATGGAAGAATCACTTAAAATAATGTCATAAAATATCAAAAAGCAACACCACCACAATCTTGTAGCCTTCCAAAGAAGACTGGCAATGCTGAATGTTGTTAGCACAATAAAATGTGGGAAATTAAAGAACAAAAATATGTTTTTGAGAGGTTTTCATAACAATGGAAATAACAAATCCATCTCAGGTAGAAGGAAAGCCCAACAAGGCATAGAAAAGGAAAATCCCTCCCCCCTCCCCTAAGACCATAACAGGGGTCATCCTTGGTCTTTTAAAATCCATCTCAGTCTTTTTTTATATTGAAAAAGTTTTATTGGTTTTTACAATTTTCCAAAGGGGTAGGGAATACAGAAACATTTTAAGAACTTTCGCGTCAGAATCATTGGCCCTTCCAGGGCTTCATAATAAAATATCAAAAAAAACGTTTTTCCAAAAATACTACAAGGTGAAAATAAGTACATGTTTCTCAGTCTTATATTTGTGCTCCAACAAAAACTAACCTCAACTGCTGAGGTCATCAAAAACTATCAAAAATCAATTTTTACCATTTAGGTCTATGTAAATATAAAGCCTAGTATTGCAAGATGATTTTCTCTCATGCTATCAAGTCTGGATGACAGAGGGACTCAAAGACTTAAGACTACATTCAGACTCTATACTTATGTAATTTGCTAATCTGTATTATTAATTTAGAATTTTTTAAGCTGCCCAACTCTAAACTCTGGGAGGCAAACTTTAAAAATAATTCATTTATTATTAAATTTATATGCTGCCTATCTCATGGTTTGAACATTGACAGGATAATGTGAAAATGATATAATTAATACAACAAAAACAATAAAACCAAAAGTAATCACAGAGGTTATGAAATGATTGCAATGTCTTCCACACCGAGACCACACCCAGATAAATTCAGTGTCACTTATAAGCAGCAAAACATCTCAAAATGCACTTCACTATAAAACCTTCCAAAATATGTTACCGTTTAGGATCAACCCCCATTTCCTTGACAAGACTTTTAATCTTTGCAGCTGCTGTATTCAGAGTTAGCGTCTCTAACAAATCAAAGTCCTTAGTATTTAATTCGTCTTCTTTCAAAGGGCCTAATATCTACAGAACAGAACAGAAATTGACATAATTCAACATTAGGAGAGGAATACGATACTTTGTTTTGTAATCATGCTGACTTATGTCCAGAAAGTGACTGACATTCTCGTCTATAAGCATCAGGTAACAGCTTTGTCATATGTTCTATAGTAAGTGAAAATTTCCCAACAGTTTTCAAACAATCAGAGGTAAATATGTATAATAGCATTCTCAACCTGGTTAATTCAATATGTAGGCAAAAATGTTTGTCCTCCTGAAAAGTAGAAGAAAGGTCCAACAAGGTATAGAAAAGAAAAAAAAAATTCTAAGAATGCATAGGAATAGGAATGGAAGGGACCTTGGAGGTCATCTAGTCCAACCCCCTGCTCAAGCAGGAGACTGTGTACCATTCCAGACAAATGGCTGTCCAGACTCTTCTTGAAAACCTCCAGTGATGGAGCACTCCCAACTTTCAGAGGTAAGCTGTTCTGCTGATTAATTTTTCTCACTGACTGAAAATTTCTCTTTAATTTTAGGTTGGATCTCTCTTTAATGAACCCGTTACTTCTTTTTCTGCCCTCAGGTGCTTTGCAAAATAGATCGACCCCCTCACTGTAACAGCATTGCCAATAAGGCATTAAGAGTTGTTAACCTAATTTTGCACAGCTTCTCTGGTAATATTGTACTGCAAACTAGGGCATACAAAACCTTTGCTAGACTAATTTTCGAATACAGCTTGTCTGCCTGGAATCCACATTGTATATCGGACATTAATACAATTGAGTGAGTCCAGAGGTATTTTACAAGAAGAGTACTCCACTCCTCTGCCCACAACAGAATACCTTAAGGCACCAGGCTTGAAATTTTGGCCTTGGACAACCTAGAATTACGCTGCTTATGGTCTGACCTAAGTGTAGTACACAAAATTGTCTGCTACAACATGCTACCTGTCAATGGCTACTTCAGCTTCAACCGCAATAATACACGAGCACACATTAGATACAAACTCAAGATAAACCACTCCAAACTCAATTGCAAAAAATACAACTTCAGGAACAGAGTGGTCAATGCCTGGAATGCAGTACCTGACTATGTTGTTACATCCTCAAACCCTCACAGCTTCAAACTCAAACTGTCTAGCGTGGACTTCATCCCATTCCTAAGAGGTCCGTAAAGGGGGCATGCATAAGCGCACCAGCGTGCCTACTGTCCCATTGTCCCCATTTATTCGTACCCATTTCCTGTGTTCATGTCCATGTTTATACTTATAATAATAATAATAATAATAATAATTTTAATTTGTTGACCGCTCCCTCTCCCCATAGGGACTCGGAGCGGTGCACAGGGAAAACTAAAACAATAAATATACAAACACATTAAAAACAAATTAAACATATACCTGTGCTAAAATACCCCATTAACATACTAAAATTCCCAGTTAAAGCAACTAAAACCCCATAGAGAGAGACTACCCTAGGCCGGCCAAGCAGAAAAGATGTATTTTTAGTTTTAGACGGAAGGAGCGGAAGTCCGTGGTCGTTCTAATGTCGGGGGGAAGGTCGTTCCAGAGGGCTGGGCCCGCCACAGAGAGAGCCCTTCCCCTGGGCGTCGCCCGCTGACAAAGTCTAGTGGACGGCACCCGGAGAAGTCCCTCTCTGTGGGAGCGAATCGGCCGTGAGGATGTATGCGGCAGGATCCGATCCCGCAGATACCTGTTATCTCCTACATGTTTGACAAACTAAATATATAAAAAATTATTTATTAATTAATGCTTTAGTGACAGTTATAAGTATAATCTTTATTGTCATGGTACTTAAATACAACGAAATTCGTTATGCTAGCAAGCTGAGAGAACTTTATCTGAGGTGGCAGCAAATGATCTTCACAGTCTCTCTCTCTCTCTCTCTCTCTTCACTTACCAA
This sequence comes from Rhabdophis nuchalis, assembly GCA_039707465.1. NCBI lineage: Eukaryota > Metazoa > Chordata > Lepidosauria > Squamata > Natricidae > Rhabdophis > Rhabdophis nuchalis. Next base: position 23,293,685 of record CM077651.1, read on the forward strand.
CCTGGTCATTGGAATGGAACATGGTCACTAAACAAAGAGTGGGTGTAAGAGGGAGCCTTCTGTTCTGAAAGACTAGAGGAGAAAAAATGCTGGATCGTGTCTCTTAATTAAAGGAGGAAGCTCTTTTTCAAAGGAATGAAAGTATCATCCTGGAACGCCTGGAGAATTTTGAATTGGAAATACATTTACTTTCCTCTTTCTCACTAAACAGAGCATGGCAATACACTGGCATTCTTCTTCAAATACATGTAAATGAAACCAAACAAATCAACCCAATAATAAAATGCCATCTCCCCATTCTTTACTTACCCTGCCGTTACTAATAACAGCCATTTCTCCAGGAAGCAATTTAAGAACTTCCTGACAAAATATCTGATGAGTCTGAATCAGATCAACCCCCATTGTATTGTATTTCTTTTCAAGAGCATCCGTATCCATGGCCTGGAACACAAAGTATAAGAGTGCAGCCCTAATTAGAAAACTACACAAGCATGTTTAACACTTTTCTCTACTGAGACTTTAGATACATAAATCCATCTTTGCAACTGATGCTATGCTTCAAAGTAATTAAGAGTCTTCTGGAATCTGTTATGCAGTAATTCTTTCTTTAAGATAAAAGTGCACACATAGCTTTAAGAACCAAGCACTTTTAAGGTACCCTTTTTTTAGATACTCAGAAAAACAGAAAAAAAAAATTGGTTTCTGTTTCCATTCTGCTGCAACCACCTGCTCCCAAGTTATTCTATTTAAGTTATCCACTGTATTTCTACTCCGCCAAATATTCAACACGGCTAAGAAAATTTTAAAACATTCCAGAAACAATTAACTGTTAAACGTTTGGAAAACAAATGAAGTGTTACACATTTTGTAAATGCCAGCAGTGAAGGCCCAACATAAATCTTAGAGAGTATATTTGTATAATTTGGGAGCAATGTAAAAGAAAGCCCTGTATCTTGAAATTATACTCTATTTATTTATTTGTCAAATTTATATTCTGCCTTTCTTCCAGGAACAACCCCTTCCTCTCAGGTGGATTGGATTGAGAAACAATGACTGGCCTAGATTCACCACATGAATATCTATGGCTAAGGAGAGACCTGAATCTAGATATCCCACATTCTTAGCCGAACATCTTAATACAATACAATACAATACAATACAATACAATACATACATACGTGCGTGCGTGCGTGCGTGCGTGCGTGCGTGTATGTATGTATGTACACCAGTGGTGGGGTTCAAATTTTTTTAGAACCTCTTCTGTAGGTGTGGCCTGCTTTGTGGGAGTCCCTTGCTGGCCATGTGACCAGGTGGGAGTGGCTTGCCAGCCATGTGACTGAGTGGGAGTGGCTTGGCAGTCATGTGACTGGGTGGGTGTGGCCAACTTGTAAAATGTGGTGAAATTCACTTAACAACTTAATGTTGGCTCAGAAATTCTGGCATTGAAATACGCAAGTCTTAAAGCTGTCAAGTTACAAGACCCTTGCACCCCTAACCCTTTAGGGGAAAAAAACCTAGGGGTGTTCAAACTTGAGAGCTTTAAGACTTGTGGACTTCAACTCCCAGAATTCCTCCTCTCGCTCTTCATCTTGATGATGTGCAGACGGGCGGGGGGAAGCAGCTGGAACCGGTTCTAAATGGCACTGTAGGTTTGTGGAACCTCTTCTATAGGATAGAACTGGCAGGAACCCACCTCTGGTATACACACACACACACACACACACACACACACACATGTGTCTGTGTGTGGGCAATATATAGGCAACTCTATTGGGTGATTATTTGATAAACTACCAGCAAACATAAATAGATAGATACTTACCTGTATATACAAGAATATCCTGTAGTTACATCATGACTACTCTAGCATATAAACTTATGATAGAAATAGGCTGACATACTTTTTTTAAAAAAAAATGAGTGATATTAAAATCAAATTTTCAATATCCAGTGATATTAACAGAAAGTGTTATATACGCTCTGCCAAAACTCAGCCAAGTACATAATTAGGCAAGTACTAACCGGGAAAAAAAACTTTTTAATTTTAATTCCTGCCGCAAGGGCCATTGCTGCCTCCTCCTTAAGAATCCGACCGAGGAAGTTTTTCAAATGAACGTTTTTCTGGGTTAAAAATGCTGCCATGATTGCTCTGGCCACAACAGTGCCATCTTCTGTTATTTTTGAACTAGGATTATTCACAATCCCAAGCCGAATATGACTGCTGCTTTTCTGTAAAATAAAGGCAGGTTACATACTGTGCCAAAAACTTTATAACCAGAGGCCGGGGAGCAGTATTTGTTTTCTTGAGATTCAGAAAAGCCGAGGGGAAAAAACAGTCTAGCATGCCAAGTTTAAAAAGCAATGTTTGCTTTGTAAAAACCAGATACAGTAAGCTTATTTCAAAGAGTTTATCTCCTGCTTAGCCTCCCGAGTTCTAGATAGCTCCCTGTAGCAATAAAAACACAATAACAGCAGAAATTCCAGCCCATATCCTGAAGGTCAACACTAAGATGTATAGTTGAAGGTAGGAATCTTATTATTTCTGCAATTGATATCTTTCCCTATCATAAAATAAATTTTTGCTCTAATGTTTTCTTTTAAAGAAAATGTGTAATGATAATGCAGAACTCCCAAAACCAACCCCTTGTTTCAATTACACAGAATTCTCTTTAGCTTCTTCAACACAAAGCTTCTTATGAGCAAAATCTCTCTCTTTGGATATTATAAATACATAATTACTGTCATATGTTAATGATTTTATTCAGTAATTACATTTTTTTACAAGTTTCTTTTTCTTCTGTAATATTTTATTTTGAGGAAGGACAGAGCCTTTGTCTGCAATCATTTTCCAGCACATACTGTATTTTTCAGAGTATAAGATGCAACGGAGTATAAGAACACCAAGGTTTTGAAGAGACAAATTAAAAAAATTTTTTTTGCACTCTGCAGACCACCCGAAAACGGCCCATTTTTTTTTCAAAAAAAGGGATAGAATAGCCTTTAGGGGCTGGGGGTGCAAAATTCAGCTAAAAACCACCTGTTTTTCACTCATTTCTGCCCTCCCCAGCCCCCAGAAGCACTCTGCAAGGCTCCTAAAGGCTATGCATGGCCATTTTGGTGAAGGGGGCAGGGTTTCAGGAGGCAAAAAATTGCTGTATTCTGTGTATAAGACGCACCCAGATTTTCAGCCTCCTTTTTTGAGGGAAAAAGGTGCATCTTATACTCCGAAAAATACAGTATCTCCCTTTTGTATTTCTTCTTCAAAATTGGCCTAAGAATTTTTTTTTAAACGATGTAGGCACAAGTAACTGTAAAGAACTGACCACATGTTTCAGTGCGGTAGAAAGCAATTGCCTTCCTTCTGACTTGTCATAATCAGCCACAATCCACATGGTTACTGGGTAGACTAAATCATCATCTGAAAAAAAAGGCAAGAATTTCTACTGTTCAATATAGGCGATCAAAATAGAAAATGTTATCGGGAGAATAAAGTGTAGATTACTTTCATGATAGGCAGAAGGCTGATCAAGAATTATTGATAGACTTCTATCTGATCCACAATAATCTTACAGTACTGAAAAATGAATCCCTGAAGGTGGCTTTGTGTAGTGTTTGAATTTCAAGCATAGAATTTATATTTTTGCTAAATTGCAAAGATAGGCAACTGTTTTTTTAAAAAATCTGCATCTGAGGATTTTGTTCCCATATTCTTTTGTAGCTTCATAATTACACGGGCATATTGAGCATCCCTGCCAACACACAATCTCCAACAACAAAAGCAAAACAAAAAATTACTTTGATTGTATTCCATTAGCAATTGACAAGTAATCATTAAAAAGTGTTCTTTTATAGTCGGAATATATGCATGGTTTAATACAAACATACTTCTTATGAAAGCTGAGGATTCCTTAGAAATGCCATCTAGATAAACAGGCACAGTGCTTTTTCATCAAATGTATTTATTGAACCTTAACTCTTCTTGATTCTCTTTGCTTGACAAGCCCTATAGGCGACATTCTTTATAAGAGAGGACTTAGAAATTCAGGTTCTCTTAGAGATTTCAAGAACCTGAGCCTTTTACGAGGGCTTTTAGAACAATCCGGGGTCAGAAACTTAATTGGTCACTAGTGCAATTCTCAAAGTCGAGGTGTTACATAGGCAAATCAAAGTGTACCTATAGCTATTTAAATTCTGGCATTCTGGACCAGCTATATGAGTACTTACAGTCTGTTACTACCCCTGGAGTGCTTCAAATCAATGGAGAAAACTTAAAGAAGGTGGATATTTTTCATTATCTGGGATCCCATTTCCAAGGCAACGGCAACATCAATGGCGAGGTGTGAGCAAGGATGAATGCAGCCTGGATGCATTGGCGAGAACTCACTAGTGTGCTATGTGACAGATGAATGCCAACCCGTCTTAAATCTAAGATTTACACGCCAACCATCCACCTTGTTTCACTGCATGGTACTGAATGCTGGGCAGCAACAACAGGGATCAAAAGCCATCTTCATGCCATGGAAATGCAAATGCTCCATTGGATATTGGCCATCTCCCTTCTTGATCACATAACTAATGACACCATTTGACAGCATTTTGGTGTGGCACCAATTATAGAGGAGATGTGAGAAGGCCAAGTCCGCTGGTGTGGACATGTCCCGAGAGCAGCACCTCCCACTGTTGACAAGACTGCCTATCAACCAGAAGTCAATGGCCGGTGACCTTGTAGGTGTCCAAAACAGAGATGGCAAGATGCCATCCACAAAGATATTCAAGCCATGGGCCTGCGCCCATGCAAAGCGGCATTCAATGATCCAAAAAGTGGACGCTGCCACTGGATTCTGAACCTACAACCACTTTGGTTCTCTGGGATAAAGCCTACATTTGTTCCTCTTCATCCAGATTCTAGCAATCTCCAGTACTGCTACTGTACCTTGATGACATTTTCAGTTCAATCTGGGAATGAGATGTGCAACTGGTTCTCATCAGCAACTTGATGATACCCAATTCTTTACTGATGCATGAACTTACTGAATGGTTTCATGTAAGCATCAACCATCCCGGATTATGATGTTACAATCAGTGTGCATACAGAATCAGTGCAGGGGTGGGTTCTGGCTTTTGCTACTGCTGGTTCGCTCAGGGATGTGCTACGCGTGCATGCGCAGTGGTAAATAAAAACCAAGATGGCAGTGCCTACGGCACTACCGATAGAACTGGTTCAGTTCTACCTCCTCAGACAAACCGGTCCAAACCGGTAGGAACCCACCTCTGAAACAGTAATAAGATTAAATGTAATGAAGCTTACCTTGCTTTGTAACGTAATTCATATTTTCAGAAACAACAAATGTTTTATCTTGAGAGTCCAAAAAGAAAAACGCTGAGTGGTCATTCACATCTATAGGAACTGCAAAAAATTCAAGATGCGGCATCACCTCAAGCCTGATATCAAAATGAATTCTCCAGAAAATAAACAAGGGAGAGGAAACAGAGCATTTAGCTTACCTGATGGGGATTCAAAATTCAAGTATCTTTTTTCATCGCCAAGAATTCTATCATTTATATGCGAAACTACATTCTGTTGCTCCATGATGAAATCAACTGCATCTTTATGGTCATGTAGCAAGCCCTGTAATCACAATAACAGTTTAATTTACACAGCATTAACAGTTTGAAATATAGCTTCCTCTTAACGTGAGATGAGGGTGTGCAATCTCTGATGGATGAATGGGTATTTTAGCTTAGTTTGATTTTACCAAGCCCTCTGGGACCATAACTAAGCGTTACCTTCTCTAAATGCACAAACATTTAGAGAAAGCCTGGAAATATGGGATTTTCAAGACACTTGTTTAAACCTTCCAAGAACAGAAAGAGATAATACTGAGTACTGCAATACTGAATACTTACAAACTATTCTGAATGATAAACCATAGTTCATAGCTTAATGTATAATGTGATCTGAGTCAGCTATAAGATATTGAGCAAAATATGAGGGAGCAAGCTACAGCTTAATGAATCAAGAGAAATGGATTTCATGTCTGACTTAAAACATGAAGCACAGAACTGAATATTTTCTCCTCTTTCCACTTTCTCCTCTTAAATAAAACATTTTAAACATCATTTCTACACATTTCTAAAGAGTGCAATGGCTCCAATCATTTTAAAATATTACAAGTACATAATTACATTCTAAGGCAGTGATGGCTAACCTTTTTTGGCCCATGTGCCAAAAGCGGGGGGGAGCCCAGTGGGGTCGTGCGTGGGTGTGCCACACCCATAATGCTATGTGCGCGACCCCCTGCTTATGACATGCTTTTTTTGCCCTACCCAGGCTCCAAAGGCTTTCTAGGAGCCTGGGGAGGGTGAAAATAGCCTCCCCTCCCCATCTCCAGAGGCTTCAGGAGCTTCCCAAAGCCTCCAGAGGGAGAAAAATGGCCTCAAAAAAAGGCCTACATCAGCTGGCCAGCACACACATGCGGCCTAGTGCTGACAGGGCAACGCCTCGCATGCCCTAAGAAATGGTTCCGCATGCCACCTGTGGCACCCGTGCCATAGGTTTGCCATCACTGTTCTAAGGTGTTACTTATATCCCACCTTTATTATTTTTTACAAATAACGCAAGGTGGAAAACACATCTAACAAGCCTCCACCCTCCTATTTTCCCCAAACACAACCTGTGAGGTGATTTGGGCTAAGAGAGAGTGACTGGCCCAGGGTCACCCAGCTAGCTTGCATGGTTATGGCAGGACTTGAACTCACAATCTCCTGCTTTTAGTCTGGTGCCTTAACCACTCAATCAATAATCAGTATAGATTAACCTTCAAAATCATGACAACAAATTAAAATAATTAGATGTTTGCAATATTAACTCCAAACCAAGTCTTTATGAAATATGTATCATATAAATATAACTGAAGCCTCATATAAATATAACTGAGGGCCTCTGGAGCTCAGTGTTTCTCAACATTCGACATTTGAAGATATGTGGGCTTCAGTTCCCAGATTTCCCGTTATTCTAGGAGTTGAAGCAGGGGTGGGCTGCTACGGGTTCACCAGGATTTGGGAGGACTTGTAGATAATGTTATGGTCAATTTGGAGAACCTCTAAATTCCACCCCTGACTGGCCCCTCCCACCCTACCCCGGAGGGCCCATTTCCAGCCTCTGGAGGGTGTCTGGAGCCCGAGGGAGGCAGTTTTTGCTCTCCCAGAGGCTCAAGGAAAACCTCCAGAGCAGGGGTTCCCAAACTTGGCAACTTGAAGACTTGTGGACTTCAACTCCCAGAATTCTCCAGCCAGCTCTGCTGGCTGGAGAATTCTGGGAGTTAAAGTCCACAAGTACAATACAATAATACAATAGCAGAGTTGGAAGGGACCTTGTAGGTCTTCTAGTCCAACCCCCTGCGTGGGCAGGAACCTTATACCATTTCAGACAAATGGCTATCTAACATCTTTTTAAAGACTTCCAGGGTTGGGGCATTCACAACTTCTGGAGGCAAGCTGTTCCAGAAGTCTTCAAGTTGCCAAGTTTGGGAACCCCTGCTCCAGAGTCTGGGGAAAGAGAAAACAGCCCCCCGCCCCGTAGTGCAGAAGGCTGACTAGGCCACACCCACCATAGCCACGCCCACCCAGCAATGGGGCAAAGAACCTGTTGCTTAAATTTTTGAAGCCCATCCCTACATTGAAGTCCATAAGTCTTAAAGTTGCCATGGTTGAGAAACGCTGTATTAGTCCATATTTCATTGGACATTCCTGCCTTCTAAAGGGGAAAAAAATACATACCGTGGACACTGCCCGCTGAAAGGCCTCTGTGGCATCTATGATCTTCAGCAGAGAAGTCTCTAGCTCTGCAATATTCATCTCTTTTCTGTTAAAAGGCACGCCATTAAAGAGAGCTTGAGGCAATGGGCCCAGGCCAGTCTTCTTATAAAACACTGCTCCTGCCTAAACAAATCAGGAATGTCACAGTTACACAGAAAGTAGCTGACTGTGTGAAAACGGGATTAATATAAAGAAAAAATAAATAAACTCAAAGCATCCATAAATTGCGTAGTGGAAGAATAAAATGGTTTATTTTTCCCTTTCAACAATATTCCCCAATCTGAAGCCTCCAGATATATTAGACTACAAAAGCCAATGTAAGATGTGTTTAAGGATGGTACTAGATGAAGGAAGGCTGTCTTACAACCTTCTAGAAAGAATTTTTTATGGGTGGGGAGGAAAAACCAACAAGCTGAAACCATGTGTGATTCAGAAGCACACTGATAAACAACTCTAATCCTAATCTATATCATACAGACAGTACTTAACTATAAAACAGCAACAACAGCCAGACAATCATACAGTCTGAAATCAGATATTGTTGACTCAAAATATCTGAATAAACAAAATTCAGACTAATTTGCAACTCATAAAAAGGTGTTTAAAGACCCGTATTCTGACAGAAGAGCACAACTCAAAACACACTGACAATGTGTTCTCGAATGGTGATGAAATGTTTGCAACCAAATTGCCAAGTTCGGCGCTCAAACCAACAGTCTAACTACCAATCTGAGCTATTAATATTCAAACACATATCAAGCTCTGGACTGCCAGAAAAGAATTTGTTTCCCCAAAAAAACGTATGACAAATAAGAACAGCCAATTAGAATTCAAACTTTTGTTTAGATCGACATGGCTTAGTCCAAGAAGTATTAGAATCATGTAATTTTCTGATCTCTGATATCAAGATGCTATTAAAAATTAATTGAAGATATTTATGATGGTGACCATTCCCAGCTAAATGATCTCTTGCCAGATAGATGCTATGAGGTAAGAATCCGGGGACAAAGAAATAATGAACTTCCTCATTTATCATCCCAACAAAACAATTTCAGTGCCAGACACACAGAATTAGTTGACTTGTGTCTTCACTTATGAAAACAACAGGCTATGAAACTTTTAGTTTCTTTGTATTTCATTCTGCAACTTTCAACTCTTCCTACCTTTCTCTTGTCATCATATTCAGAGTCAAGACCCAGGATCTCCTCCATATCAGCTTGAGGAAACTGCCTATAAAGAATACGCTTCACGTTGTCCACCGAAAGGATTTCTCCCTCTCCTACTTGACGATACATCTAATTGAAGAGAGCAAGAGAAAGATAAATGATATAATCCGTTATACTGTTAAAATGCAATAGAATATTTAATAATAATTAGATGACATTCCATTTCTATTGTTCATTCTATAAACAGTTTTAAAAAGCTTTTATCATCCATTTGCAGTTTCATCCTTATTAGCCAGTTTTCACAGTACAGGTAGTCCTTATTATGACCATAATTGAGCCCAAATTTATGGTGCTAAGTGAAACATTTATTAAGTGAGTTTGCCCTATTTTACAACTTTTCTTGCCACAGTTAAGTAAAAATTGCATTTGTGAAGTTAGTAACGTGGTTGTTAAGTGAATCTGGATTTCCTCGATTTTGCTTGTTAAGGTAAAGGTTCCCCCTCGCACATACGTGCTAGTCGTTCCTGACTCTAGGGAGTGGTGCTCATCTCCGTTTCAAAACCGAAGAGCCAGCACTGTCCGAAGATGTCTCTGTGGTCATGTGGCTTGCATGACTAGACGCCAAAGGGGCATGGAATGCTGTTACCTTCCCACCAAAGATGGTTCCTATTTTTCTACTTGCATTTTTATATGCTTTCGAACTGCTAGGTTGGCAGAAGCTGGGACAAGTAATGGGAGCTCTCTCTGTTACACGATGCTAGGGATTCGAACCGCTAAACTGCCAACCTTTCTGATCGACAAGCTCAGTGTCTTAGCCACTGAGCCACTGCATCCCTTTTGCTTCTTAGAAGGTTGTAAAAGCTGATCACATGACCCCAGGACTCTCCAAGATGAACCACTTGCCAAGCATCTGAATTTTGATCATGTGACCATGGGGATGCTGTAACGGTCTTAAGTGTGAAAAACGGTCATAAGTCACTTGTTTCAGTGCCTTTGTAACTTTGAACAGTCACTAAATGAACTGTTGTAAATTGAGGACTACCGGTAATGTCTTCAACCAACTGTACTTCAATGCACTTTCACTCTTTATTTCTGTATTCTCTAAGGCAGGGGTCCCCAACCTTTGCAACTTTAAGTCTGAAGGACTTCAGCTCCCAGAATTCTCCAGCCAGCTTTGCTGGCTGGAGAATTCTGGGAGCTGAAGTCCTTCAGACTTAAAGTTGCAAAGGTTGGGGACCCCTGCTCTAAGGCAAAGGGGGGGGGAAATAATGTACACATTAAACTAGTATTTATTTTCCATATCAGTCATGAAATGAGTCAAACAACCAAGACAACCAATTATTTGAATTCAACCAGAGCCAAAAAAATTAGTCAATTTCTAAATATTTCTAAAATCTGTGTAAGTCAAAAATCTGTGTAAGTTAAAATGGGGGTGTACAATCTAACAGTTCTAAATTAACTGCAGATTAAAATATTACTGCTATTACTGGCATACAGTTTTGTATATCATCCTCTTAGAAAAGAATGGACATCTGGCTTTAAGATGTCTAAAATTAGGGAGCTCATATTTAATATTTTAGTCCATTGCTTCCATTTTATCTGAAATGAATAGGAAATTTTGTTTTAAATTTCAAATATCTTCCATTCCCATCCTGTTCTAAGACCCTATTATTCAATTAAATAACATCTGTTTCTCTAAAATTCATTTGCTGACTGATTTGTTCTGTATTCCATTTCCCCCAAACAGTCCTTTTATAATGTATGAAGATTTAAATGATTTACTTGATGATAAAGATCCCCTTGAGGTAGATAGATTTAACCTTGATGATGTGCCAGAGGCTTCTAGGAAGCTCACAGGCAGAATAGAAATCATAAACAAACTGGTGTTCTGGATTGGGAATGCAATAGCCAATAACTCTTAAGGAATCATAGCCAGCAATTACTAAGCAATGGAATATCTAACAAATGTTATTGTAACATCTTTATTCCTCCTTAGAAAAGTAATCTTATTTTTGGATGGTACCTAGTCAGCATCCTCCAGAGAAAACACTTACACTGGTTAACTCTCTCCCCTCCCTACTAGTTTTCCACATCCAGATGACATCTCATATAGGCTCTGCTTTGAAGGAGTCATCTCCTTTTTAAAGAAAGGTATGTTTTTTTTAATCTTGCGCTTTAATCTTGCACAAGTGGTCATTATGAGTGTCAAATGTTGGTTTCTACTGTTCTCATTTTGATTCCAATCCTGTCAATACTCAGCTGCTTGAAATTACTGTTAAAAAGATTAATGACTGAACAGCCAAACAATGTCCATTTAAGCCATCTCAAATAGTGAATATTACTACTGTACATCATACGATAGCAAATATAATAATGTATTACACATAGTATTTTTTGTTGTTGGCCCTGAATCTATTGCAAGCAAATTTTAGTGGACAATCTCAAGTCTTAAAAAATCTCATGAGATTCTCATTTTTAATGACTTAAATCACCTTTTTGGAAACGCCTTCAGAACTGTGCAATTGCTCAGTAGAAGGCCTATGGAGTATCTTCTTCCTATAACTTCACAGCCCTTCTTAAATTTGATATTATCTTAAAAAGATCAAATCCAGTCTATCCCACTTTCTTCCTTCCTAATTTCTCCCTGAATATTTAGCTGGGCCACATGCCTGGACCTTATAAAACAGGGGTGTCAAATTGGATTTCTTTGAGGGCCAGATCAGCATTGCAGTTCTCCGCGGGCTGGCCAAGGGGGGCGGGTGTACGGGAGGAAAACAGGATAGATGCCTCCTGCAGCACCCTGCTCGCCACTTTTTTGCCTGGATGGCCTCCTGGAGCACTTTGCTGGTCAAAACAGAGCGCAAGGGAGGAAGTCTGCACACACACACCCGCACCTCATTTTCTGCCTCCAACAGCACTCTGCTGACCATGGGCCATACAAATGCACCCCCCCCCCCAGTGGCCCATTTTGGCCTGCAGAGGCACTGCGGGCCAGTCCTTTGATATTTCCAGGCCGGCCCTGCAGGCCAGATTTAAGCACTCCATGGGCCAGATCCTGCCCATAGGCCTTGAATTTGAAACGCCTGTTATAAAAGGAACTACAACTCAGGTTTATACAAAGGATATTTAAATGCTAGCAGTTTTGAGGGACTTAACTAAAAATGCCTAGTATGGATACTCCATTCACTTCTGTCAGAATTCATTTCTCTCTTCATTAAGTTTCACATTTTGCTCTAACATGGAATACAGAAAGACAGGTCATAATTTCATGCCCAACGGGTTTGAATTTGCTTTGATTTTACCTTTAAGGTATTCTTTATACACCTTAAATATGTGACATTTCCTGCCTGATTATTTGCAAACTGCCCAAAGTCACACAAATTTTTAGCAAGGCTATCCTATGGCTATTTTGCATCTCAAAGAAAGTAAGGCTAACCTTAAATAAAGCAATATTTTAATCTTCTTACAAACACTAACATAAAGTAAGTAGACAAAAGCATGAGGGATATCCATTTCTTCTGCAATAAAGTTAAAGGCTCTCCACAGGGCCACTCCTGCATCCTCATTTCCATCAACCACTTCATCCGTATTTAAGATGAAAACAAAGCCAAGTCTGCTCGAGAAAAAGAGAAATACTGTGAGAATGGCGAAACCACATTCAACTATGCTGAAAGCAGATTAAATACAACTATACTAAAAACAGGTTAAAATATGTCACTTAGGTCTTCATCAGGGAAGATTAGTCACAATATTCCAACAAGATTCAAAAATCTTATTAAAATGAACCCAAAGTTAACATTTTATGCTAATCTAATAGAATTACCTTTGATAAAACGTAAAGTCAATGTCCCAAAGGCGCTTTTTCAAGAGGCAACTGGACTTTCTGGTTTTTCTTTGAAGGCTTTTTTCTTCTCCTCCAAGAAGCTTCTTTAGCTCTGAGGCAGCTTCTTGGATGAGAAGAGAAATGTCTTCAAAGAAAAACTAGACAGTCCAGTTGCCTCTTGAAAAAGCATCTTTGGGACAACCATGACCTGGATGACTGAGAATCTCCATAGACATGTAAAGTCAATGATACCATAGCAAATGAAAGTTTGTTCAGATCCCTGATGAGAGCCATACTCTGGTTTGGATTTCCAAAATTTCAGGAGATAAACTATTTGGGATTGCTTTGATCATTATTCAGCTTTAAGGATGTGTAAATTCATCCTTAAATTCCTCAATATTCTTCCGTTTTAGTGTAGTCAATGCCTATAGAAATCATCTCTCTAGCTGTAACTTTGACATGGAGGATTGAACATCAATAGATACATGTTGCCCAAACTCTCTTTCCCTTTAGTTTGATGAAGAGAAGGACCAGGGGAGACATGATAGCAGTGTTCCGATATCTCAGAGGGTGCCACAAAGAAGAGGGAGTCAAACTTTTCTCCAAGGCACCTGGGGGCAGGACAAGGAGCAATGGGTGGAAACTAACCAAGGAGAGAAGCAACTTAGAACTAAGGAGAAATTTCCTAACAGTAAGAACAATTAACCTCTGGAACAGCTTGCCTCCAGCAGTTGTGAATGCCCCAACCCTGGAAGTCTTTAAAAAGATGTTAGACAGCCATTTGTCTGAAATGGTATAAGGTTCCTGCCCATGCAGGGGGTTGGACTAGAAGACCTACAAGGTCCCCTCCAACTCTGCTATTGTATTATATTAATCGGTACTCATAGAGGGAAACTATGCAGAATAACATTGTATTAATTCTATAGGGTTTTTTTTTGCCACAATTCTAAAAATGAAGAAAGTGAAAAAAAATTCCTTTACAATTTTAATCTCAGATAGAATTTCAGTGTTAATTTACCTTAGAGGTACTTTCTGAGTGTAGATTAACTCAATAAGTTTAAGGAAACCAGCTGCTTCTTCCTGGAGAGGGTCAATAAACAGGACCTACAAGAGAATAACATTTTATACATCTATGATTCATACTCTCTTTGTACCTTTTATTTCTACTACTATACATTGACAGTCCCAAGCAAACATTCAAGGATAACCTGACAACTTCTGTTGATGTAGACTGTTCATGTACTCAATAGGACCAGATAGTTAGAACCCACTATGCCACTTCTATGCCAACCACTCTACTTAGTTGTATATCTTGGGCCCAATAAAACTGCAATTTGGACCTTTAACCAATTTCACTGTATTTAAGTACAATGACAACAAAGATTATATTTATTTAGAAACATAAATGGCTTGGAATCAATGAAGGCATTGAGCAATAAAGTAGCTAGTTTGTACTTCACACATGTGAGCCTGGTTGTTCATGCCTGAAATTTTACCACTTCAAGAAAAAATGGATTCAAATGTTGTTAATATTGTAGACCACAACGTTTGACCTCAATTCAACACAAATGCAAAAGAAACTGGGCCTGAACTGATTTTTTAAAAGCTTAGAATGAATCCTAACAATTGAATTTACTCAATTAAACATGAAAAGCAAATCAAGGGACCTCACTTGACATGCTATCACACGCTGGTTCTCTCAAATGTGGGCTAGTGGAATAACTTTGAGTAAAAAATGGTACTTGAATGTAAGTTTATAACACTAAATTAAATAAATGATATGCCACCTAAGATACACGTTTTAATATAGTCATAAAAGTTGATTAAAATTGACACAAGAATTGCACTACAGAATTGGACTTGTGTTCTCTAAAAATACAATTTGATATGCAAAGTCAAAAACAGATTCCAGTCAAATGTAAAGACAAAGTTCACATGTCTACCTCACAAATTGTTATTTATTCTTTAAATCATGGTGAAACAACGCAAAATGCAATAGGAAAATGCTGTCAAAGTATGGCTGTGCTTTTGTAAGTATTATCATAGATGCACTGCTGGGTATACTTTGCAATCAGTTCAGTGGTGCATTCATAACTACGTAGATAAGTGAATTGCTGAACAAAATGTGCAAAAGAAAGTTTTTTTGTGTTTTTTTGTATACTAAAGATGTAGTTCTAATATATCCCTACTAAAAATATTTAAAAGAATGCACAAATGCGCACGCACGCACACACACACACACACACACACACACACACACTTCACACTTACCATATTATATAAATTCCGTCTAATCTGTCGCATCATTCCTGCATATGCTGGCTTGAGAAGTTCCTGAAAACTTGAAGGCCACTTGTTATACATAGCATCCGTTTCTAGGTTATTGACCCACTAAAAAAAATACAAGTGTAATGGGGCATTTAGTGAAGCTACTATCAAACTAAACCTTGTCAAACACAATGTTCTTCAAGTACATTTTAATAAAGTAGTACTCAGCATGCTGTAGTTTTAACATATTATGGGTTTTGCTGTTGACCAATGCACCTTAAACCAATAAGCTAATTCCATGGCTAGAATTCGGAGCATATAGCATCTTTTTGACCACTGTTTTAGAAATGCCAACAAAATGGAAAAAGGGCTGAATCATTTGGAATGCAACTCTATGAGCATATAGGGGGGAACAACTGTTACTAAGTAGTGAATGCCTATGGAGAGTGGCTTCGCTGGCCATCCAGAGCCTATCTCACCACCCAGATCTATCTATCTATCTATCTATCTATCTATCTATCTATCTATCTATCTATCTATCTATCTATCTATCTATCTATCTATCTATCTATCTATCTATCTATCTATCTATCTATCTATCTATCTATCTATCTATCTATCTATCTACCTACCTACCTACCTACCTACCTACCTACCTACCTACCTACCTACCTACCTAACTAATTTCTTTCTTGCCATATGAGAGCCATTCACCTTAGATTCTGGTAATTTTTAGTGGGTATAATACTTAGGCTGCTCTTACACCTATCTGATAAGTTTATTTGTTTTGGCTTGGTGTGTTGTATATCAAAACACAGTGGTCTGTTTATAAACTGTAGTGTACAGTTTAGCATGTTGTATACCTCCAGCCAAAATTATGTTAGTGTATTCAATAAAGATATTTAAAGAAATAATGGCATTGTGAAATGTGTGGACCCAGTTGGAATGTGTTTCTTTAATGCCTCTCAGCAAAAAGGTAACATTTAAAGAATAAAAATAGAATAGAAAAGAATTAGAAAAGAATAGAAAGTGTGATTGGACACACAATAAATTTGTCCTAGTCATAGGATACAAATATGCAATCAAATCATACTAGGAAGCAATCAATATAAATTGTAAGGATACAAGCAATGGGGTCACCCAGGTGACATAAATCAATCCTTAATGGTACTTCCAGAAAGGGTAGCCCAGCAGGGCATTCTGAGGCTGGGTAGAATCAACTTTGCTTCCAGAAATGTTTGCCTTTTCTACATGATCCCAGAAAGAAGTCTCTCCCTAGGCCAGGGGTCTGCAAAGTTGGCTCTTTTAAGACTGGTGGACTTCAACTCCCAGAATTCCCCAGCCAGCCCTGCTGGCTGGGGAATTCTGGAAGTTGAAGTCCACCAGTCTTAAAAGAGCCAACTTTGCAGACCCCTGCCCTAGGCCAATTGATATACTACCTCCTAGCGTTGATATCGCCTATTAAACTTAACCAGAAGGAAAAGAATGGTTTTTTAAAAATATCTAAACAAAGACTACTTTCTCCTCAATTTCTGTGAAGCAGCACAAGCCTCTAGGACTGTGGAAATGGCAGAAAAGCACCATTTTGCTTCTTAGTATTGCTCTGTAACAAATCCGAATTTTCAAAATTAAAATAAGGTTGTTGCCAAAGGCATTGTGGCATTTATTTATTGTAATTCAAACCAAGAACCTAGCAGCACTTTAAATATTCATATCCACAAAAATATTACTTACTATAATGGCTGAGTGACGGATGTCTAATGCGTAAGAGGCATCCTGAGATTGGGAAGCTAACCTCATGAACTTACTCGGAAGATCTCCTTTAATTCCAAGGGAGTGAAGAACATGCATTGCTTTTCCTTCTATCTTCAGAGTTTCTAAAATGCTTTAGACAAACATATATTTATATATAACACTGTACCAAATAATCCAAAGAATAATACCCTTGTTTCCCCCAAATAAGACCCTGTCTTATATTTCCCCACCACCACCAAAAAAGGCACAAGGTCTTATTTTCAGGGGGGGATATCATCTTACACTTACAGTACTGATTTGAACAATTATTGTTTTAGAGACTAAAGGAGACGATGTAATAAATTAGTTAACAGCATTCACCAACAATTTGCTGGTTCCCATTCTGAACCACTCATTACAGAACAAGATATCAACATTTGTCTTGGAGTCAGGACTAGTTAAATACAGACAACTGAGCATTCTGGATGTTAGTAACCAAGCTGCAGAATAATTTACCTAAAGGGATCACGAAGATCCAAGTCTATTGGAAGGCCATTTAAAAATAAATGTGCTTCACCAGGCTTAAGTTCAAGAGATTCATGCAGACGCTGGAAAAGAAAGGAAAAGTTTGCCATGAGTTAACTAGCCATTTTTAAAAAACAAACCAACAAGTAAACAAATGTTTGGGATAGCAACATATTTCAAATGGAAGCAATGCTATATTTGTTTGAAATAAATCAATTTTTGTTGCGTTATGACGCTGCATCACGTGCTAAGCATTTCTGTTAGTGCAGACTGGTTTTGGCTGGTTGGACACAAACATGGAGGCTAGCATGAAAAGTCACTAGTCATGCCCTGACACCTAACACCTTGGAGAAAAGTTCCCACCTTCTTGCAACGTGCTACCTACGTACAACGTGCAAACTGTCAACAAACAGCACGGAACGCCTACTTTACTGTGTGTATTTCCTTTTATGGTCATGATTTATCTATTGTTTACCTATGACAACCTATGCTTAACCCTGCCTTCTGATAAAGTTAATAAAAGGCCTGCGGATCTTTGTCCGGCGCGCAGTTCCATCCCGTTTCAGAGAAGATATGGTGTCGTGTTTCTTTTCTCCCTATCCGTGGGCTGGCCCGCCTGATAACAGCGTGAATGTTATCGTTACAAATTTTAACATCCTACTTAAGGATGTTAAGATAAGGAGAGCTTCTTGATTTCTGCAAAATAAATCTGATACTAAATATTCCTTAATGAGATTTTAGAAGATTGAATGATAATTACATATTCACAGTTTCCATCAGATATATTTAAAACTGGTTTGATAAATTATGGACCACACATTCACGTCCAGCATTTGCCATGAAATGTATCTTAATCGTCTGAATAAATTAGGACAGCTCCTTCCTCTTTCTTAAATTCAAGATTTTAAAAATTCTTGCTGCAATTCCTCGTTTCATCTGTCCCAGCTTTCTCCAACCCAATGCATTCTGTATGTGGAATGGGACAATTTGCTGTGGCCAACTCGCCGTGGCCAATTCACCATGTCCAATTTGCCACAGCTAATTCACCATAGCCAACGTGCCATAGGACAACTCGACACGGAACAATTCAACAATTCAATTTAATTACATTATTTAAAATAGTGTTAAAATTGCCTCCTTTCTAAGACAGAGAGAAAGTGATTGACCGAAGGTTACTGTTGTGGCCTCTTGGCCACCAGCCTCTACAAAAGCTGAATCAGAGGAGGAGGAGGAGGCGGCCATGGAGTCAGGGTCAGCATCAAGGCAGCCTGAGAGCTCCAAGGGGGAAGAGGGTATGGAGTTGTCAGATATAGAGTCCATCAGCCCTCAGATGGAGATTCAACAGCCCCAGGTCTGGAGGTGGCTGATGAGGAAGAGGAGGAACAGCCACTGGGTTCAGTGCCTGACGCGTGGATGCACAGAAGGCAGAGGAGAGGAGAGCAGTGGAAATCTATGGGCAGATCCTTGAGATGGAAGAGCCACCACTGCTAGCGAAGCCCCACCCTAGCTCTGGGGATAAAAGGCAGGGAGTGGAGATGAATAGGTGTGGCAGATATCTCCCTGCCGGACAGACTTGTTACCCTGCTATGAGAGAGATAAGAGAGAAATTTTTTGCTGGGCTATTGGCACTCCTAATAAAGGAATCATTGATTTAACTACAGAGTTTGTCATGTTTGGGAGCTGGGTCAAAACAGGTACCTAGTTGATTCTAGGCTCTCCCAGTTTCTTTCCTGATGCCTAAACCATTGCACCAAACTGACTCTCATCTCCTAGTAGTAGACAGTAAATTCTTTCATATTTTAAAAAGAGTAAGTACAAACCTTTTGATTTTCTTCTATTTCTTTTCTCATTTGCTGGTTTACTAGCACTCTAGTCAAGGATCTGTAGGGGAAAAAATGTGAAAAAAATACTGAGTACAGTAATTGTTCTGTGTTTAAATATTTATTCATCAATAAAGTGCATCACTGCTCAGTGTGGATGTTAACACTAAACTATGATTATAGAGCTACCTGGCTGAAACTTGATCCACCTTGGGCTCATGTGCTTCTTTCCTCCTCTACACATTGCACCTATGGGAGTGGAAATATCAAGTTCCTACTTAAATTTAATGGCAATTGGCTGCTATATTAGGCCATTTTAGATTATCCAGAATAATCCCATATACTGTATATTCATGTGCATAAATGGCAGTTGATTAAAATTTTGCAACTTCATTTGATATACAGTACATAGCAATAACAATACAACTTATAACGCTTTACAACTCTCTTTAAGCAGTTTACAGTGTCAGCATATTGCCCCCAACAATCTGGGTCCTCATTTTACCGACTTTGGAAGGATGGAAGGCTGAGTCAACCTTGAACTCATCAGAAGTTCGGCAGTCGGCAGTCAGCGGAAGTAGCCTGCAATACTGCATTCTAACCACTGCGCTATCACGGCTCTGTATGGTATATACATAGAAATGTATTGCTCAGGAATTTATAAATTCAGTTCCTGACCTACCTGAATATGGAATAATGAGCAACTGTATTAAATCATTTCAAAACCCTGCATAGAATAAGCACTAAATTAATATTTATCTTCATAGACCCGCATGCTGTGAATTGGGATATTTTTCCCCTCTCCAATCAATTGGAGGGAAATACATTCATTTTTGCTAGAGAAAAAGCAATCCACTGCCACTCATAAATAGTAGTACTGCCACGTTGTTTGCAGAGATGATGTGTTTCTTATTAATGGAGAGGGATATAGATCATCATGACCTTTTGATGATTGTTTATCTAATATCTGATCTCTGAATTTAGCATTTGCTCTCTACACCCAATCAGCAACTGAAATGAAAATTCACAGTGTCACACATCTTGCTCAATTTCTTTTTCCCAAACTTTTGATGGCACAATATTCCCCAATATGCCCCACAGATATCCAGGGCCTATTAAAGTCGGTGCTGATAGTGATAAGCAGTCTGCCCTAGGTGCAAGCAATAAGGAGGTGCTATAGAAAGATAGATGCCAGCAATTGGTGTGAAATCAGGTCATTGCTACCTGAACCCTGAACAGTCAGTGGTGTTGTAGAAGCAATGAAGGGGGGGGGGGGGAATGTACCTTCGGTCAATTCTGACTCTTAGCAATTACTCCCTGCCTTTTCTTTTGAACTGGCTCGCTAGTTTCTTCTTTCTAGGGCTGAGAGCATCTCCCTGGTGGGACTCAGGGCGATGCACAGAAGAAGTAAAAAATCACAATAATATAAATACAACAGGATAAAATAAGATTAAATTATAGATCTGTGCTAAAAATCACTTAAGACAGTTTAAAATCCCAAGTTCAAATATCTAAGTAGCTATTTTGAAGCAAACAAATTTATCAGCACGAGACCACTGAACTCATATACATCAAAAGGTTTCATGGTCCCACAGAAGATCTTAACAAATCTTCCTCAGAAGATCTTAACAAATATAATGACAATAGCTCATTGACGAATATGTATATATTTTTCTCTTTTATGTGGAATTTATAAACATTATTCTTATGCTAGAGGCCAACTTTCTTAAATCAAACTCAGTGAATATGACTTCCAAGTAAACTTTCATAATACTGTACCTCAAGCAATTTTAGGAGAAAATTTAATGGAAATGGTGTTTTACTCTATTTATTTATTTACTTAATATCTGTTATTCGGGTTTCTGAATTACACATACCACTGGTCATGTCTAATACTAATAGCACAAGCTCATGTTGCCTTGTTCCTACAGAAAGTTCTCGCAGTAGTTCAAAAACTAATGCCGGCCTTTTGGAAATAACAGGCATGAATTTTCCTCTCAAACCCGACCTGTATCTGCTAGGCATCAAACCAAGTGAAATCCAAAATCAAGATTGGTACTTCTTCTCGCACATAATAACAGCGACCAGGATGGCTATTGTGCAACATTGGAAAGACACTAACCTACCACCAGAGCACCTAATTATAGCCAAAATTTTCAACTGTGCAGAATCGGACAAACTAACATATATTTTAAAAGATAGACAAGACTCAACCTTTTTCAAATGTTGGAATAAATGGTATGCATGATACAACAGGAGAGTAATGGATACCAAGGAAACCAACTAGATAGACTATCTAAGAAATCAATGTGAAGAATAAATAAGACAAGATAGTAAATTTGAGAGAAAAAAAATCTTTGTATAATTGTAAATAATAACTGATAAGTTAGACTGGGATAAACTCAATTCTCAATCTAGGGGACTAGACATTTCCCCGGTATGTTTATGTATGTCTTTCCAGTTACCCTTACCCTATATTTGTTGACTGTTTTTATATGGCAAATATTAATAAAGATATATTTTACAAAAAAAAAACACTAATGCCAGCTGGGTCTTGTAAAATCAACTAAGCACAAAGCAGGATTTGGGATTCAAGACATGGCAGGCAGGGGTAATAGCCTATTTATCTGTTGGAACAGTAGGAAAAGACATTAAATTCTTTTAGCACATCCATAGTGACTGCTGTGAGGGTAAATGGCATAAGACCTGAAAACTACATTTAACATACAAAATACAATAAAAAAGTTCAATATAATAACATCAAAACTGGGAAACATTAGAAATAGCATATATGCCTGAGAAAGGTAGGAAGTAACATCACACGGAACAGAAAGCTGCAAATATTTATCATTGCAATATACAGTATTATTCCCTAAATTTGACAATTTGCAATGAACAGGCTATTTAAAATTTAATAGTCATAGTTACATGCTGGATTTTCTCATCTGTTTAATTTCATCAATTTTCATTCAAGCTTTTAAAAAGGGGATTTAAAAAACCACATCATCCTCAGGCAAACTAAAATAAATCACGCTGATAAACAAGCACAAAATCCAAACATTCATATGACTATCACAGAAATAATGTGTACCTGGCCTTTACCGGGAAGTTCTGTGCGATGTCCTTCATTACTTTTAATGCATTGTAAACAGGGGCAGAGAGAATTTGAGAGGCTGCTTGCAAACTGACATCTGAAAGAGAAAAAAGCGTTGCCAAAGAACCTCATGTCACATTCGAAATTTTGTAAACAATGCAGGTAATCTTTGACTCGTGAGCATGTGCCTTCAGAACGCACCTTCAGAGGTTGTGGGGACTCCCCTGGAGGTTTTTAAGAAGAGATTGGACAGCCATTGGTCAGAATGGTATAGGGCAGTGATGGTGAACCTTTTAAACAGTTTAGTGCCCAAACTGCGCATATGTGCAAACTGAAATGTGTGCATGCATGAACACATGCATGCACGGACATGCGCAGACATATGCATGTGAGAACATGAATGGATATGTTCATGCATGGATCTATTCTAGTCTCCCTGGTTTATTTATTGATCACCTCAAAAACCTAACACACATATTAAAAAAGTACAAAACGGAACTCATAGCTTTCTGTCTAGATGGTCTCTGGTGATGAGCCGAAAGGCAGAAAAGGAAAGCAGTATGCTTCCTCCCTTAATTGGGGCTTAACAGGGTGTTGTGACACAACCATATACTTATCCGACTGTCTCAGCTGATCAGGAAGAGAACCTGGTGGCTTAGTGGCTAAGGCTTCTCCCTAACATGTAATAGAGCCCTGGTTCAAATCCCAGTAAGGGTATGGCTAGCTGATGAGAGCTAAAAAGTTTGAAATAGATCTATCCTAGTCTCCCTGGTTTATTTATTGATCAACTCAAAAACCTAACACTAACACACACACACACACACACACACACACATATATATATCAAAAAGTTAAAAGGAAGAATGACTAATAATTTAAAAGGGAGAAAGATAACATATTATATACGGTAGCTATCATGTTATTATGAAAAACCCTAATATTCTGCAAACTTCATGGTTAATTTCCCTCATTCTTGTGTTGTCAATTTGACAAAATAGCTTTTAAAGTAGCATTCAGTTTTTTATTTTACAAAGGAAAAAAAGATTTCATGCTGTATTCTCATGCTCTGTTAACAGCAACAGTAAACCAAAAAAATGCTGTTCGGATTTCAGGCACAGGAAATTTAAATTTTTCATTTTTTCAGTCCTCTTTGCACACAAAAAAGTCCAGCTAAACAGAAAGGCCATTCCTTCTTCGCTTTTTTTGAAAAACTAAGGTAGTTTATACAGTAATGATATTTTAGTTGTATATCTCCTGCAATTTCCTGTCTGACAAAAGAAATTTAACAAATAGCATTCAGACAAGGTTTCCAATCCATGTAACATGGATTATTTACTGGCACATGGTATTCCACAAAGATGAAAACCAGTATAAAGAGCAATACCTTTTAGTTCCCACAATTTCAAAGGCTCTGTATTATCACTGCTTTCAATGAGGTATTTTTTCAACTCGTTCAGATTGTCTTTGAGATCAGGATGGTTCTCCCTGGTTTATAAAACATAAACAAAGTTAAAATTAAAGTGCATTTATACATAGGAGATTAGATTAGATTAGATTAGGATTAGATTAGATTACACTAATTGGATTGGATTGGATTGGATTGGAGTGGAGTGGAGTGGAGTGGAGTGGAGTGGAGTGGAAGGAATGGAATGGACGGGAAGGGAAGGGAAGGGAAGGGAAGGGAAGGGAAGAGAAGAGAAGAGAAGAGAAGAGAAGAGAAGAGAAGAGAAGAGAAGAGAAGAGAAGAGAAGAGAAGAGAAGAGAAGAGAAGAGAATTCTTCATTGGCCAAATATGATTGGACACACAAGGATTTGTCTTCAGTGCATAAGATGTCATTGTAGATAAAAGCTGTAAGTGATAAATCATGATCATAGTTATCATAAAAATACATTCATCATAAAATACAACACTTAGTAATAGAATCAACATAAATCATACTAAGAAACTAAATAAAACAATATAAATCATTAAGATGCAAGCAACAAAGTTATAGTCATAAGTAGAAGATAGGTAATAGGAAAGATGAAAAAAAGAATATTAATATAGTCTTACTACACATTTTGACACCGCCTCGAGTCCCCTTGGGGAGAGAGAGCGGGATATAAATTAAAATTATTATTATTATTATTATTAGTTGTTTAGCAGAGTGACGGGGGGAAACTGTCCTTGGGTCTGGTTGTTCTAGTCTGCAGTGCCTATTACAGATAAAGAGTCATAGAGCTGGAAGAATCTCAGGGGTAATCAAATCCAACTTTCCTGATTGGTGCAATATTTGCTAAAGCATTTTAGACAAATGGCTATCCAGCCTTTATCCAGTGAAGGGGAATATATCACAAGTAGCCAGTATCACTGATTGGAAGCTCTTCCCATCAAGAAATTCCTTCTAATATTCAACTTAAGTCCATTTCCATGCCACGGCCTACTTCCATTACTTGTTTTGGTCCTGTCCTCTGGGGCATGAGAGAACAAGTCTATCCCTTCTGTATGACAATTATTTAAATATTTATTCATGTTATAATTTTAAAACCCACCCAATTAAAAAAAATTATGGATAGGTAAATAAATAAATGAAACAACAGACTAAATCAAAGTTATAAAAAGAAAACAGTAATAATAAACCAAGAAGTAAGTCAATAAAACTTTGTGTTTTGCTAAATTAGGACTGTTCTTTAATATTGTTCCTTTTCCCCAAAAATACACCAATGCAAAGTATAGGGCAAATTAATAACTTCTTGAACTTAGATTTATACAATTAAAAATAAAAGAAATGTCCTATGCAGCTATTCCGTTGATGTTTTCCTTCATATAAATCAAATGTGGCACTTGGAATGGTTTACCGTATTTATTCGACTATAACGCGCACCCGTGTATAACGCGCACCCCCTAATTTTCCATTAAAAATCGGTATAAAATTTTTATACCGATTTTTATAAAGCATGACTGACGGGCTCCACAGCTGAGGGGCAATGGAGCGATGCCGTTCCACCCTAACCGCGTCCCTTTCTGTCTCCGCTTCTCCCCAGCGTCCCTTTCTGCCTTCCGCTTCTCCCCAGCGTCCCTTTCTGTCTCCGCTTCTTCCCCGCGTCCCTTTCTGCCTTCCGCTTCTCCTCAGCGTCCCTTTCTGTCTCCGCTTCTTCCCCGCGTCCCTTTCTGTCTCCGCTTCTTCCCCGCGTCCCTTTCTGTCTCCGCTTCTTCCCCGCGTCCCTTTCTGTTTCCGCTTCTTCCCCGCGTCCCTTTCTGTCTCCGCTTCTTCCCCGCGTCCCTTTCTGTCTCCGCTTCTTCCCCGCGTCCCTTTCTGCCTTCCGCTTCTCCTCAGCCTCCCTTTCTGTCTCCGCTTCTTCCCCGCGTCCCTTTCTGTCTCCGCTTTTTCCCCGCGTCCCTTTCTGCCTTCCGCTTCTCCTCAGCGTCCCTTTCTGTCTCCGCTTCTTCCCCGCGTCCCTTTCTGCCTTCCGCTTCTCCTCAGCCTCCCTTTCTGTCTCCGCTTCTTCCCCGCGTCCCTTTCTGCCTTCCGCTTCTCCTCAGCCTCCCTTTCTGCCTTCCGCTTCTCCTCAGCCTCCCTTTCTGCCTTCCGCTTCTCCCCAGCGTCTCTTTCTGCCTTCCGCTTCTCCTCAGCCTCCCTTTCTGCCTTCCGCTTCTCCCCAGCGTCCCTTTCTGCCTTCCGCTTCTCCTCAGCCTCCCTTTCTGCCTTCCGCTTCTCCTCAGCCTCCCTTTCTGTCTCCGCTTCTTCCCCGCGTCCCTTTCTGCCTTCCGCTTCTCCTCAGCCTCCCTTTCTGCCTTCCGCTTCTCCTCAGCCTCCCTTTCTGTCTCCGCTTCTTCCCCGCGTCCCTTTCTGCCTTCCGCTTCTCCTCAGCCTCCCTTTCTGCCTTCCGCTTCTCCTCAGCCTCCCTTTCTGCCTTCCGCTTCTCCCCAGCGTCTCTTTCTGCCTTCCGCTTCTCCTCAGCCTCCCTTTCTGCCTTCCGCTTCTCCCCAGCGTCCCTTTCTGCCTTCCGCTTCTCCTCAGCCTCCCTTTCTGCCTTCCGCTTCTCCTCAGCCTCCCTTTCTGTCTCCGCTTCTTCCCCGCGTCCCTT
Source organism: Rhabdophis nuchalis (assembly GCA_039707465.1). Classification (NCBI taxonomy): domain Eukaryota; kingdom Metazoa; phylum Chordata; class Lepidosauria; order Squamata; family Natricidae; genus Rhabdophis; species Rhabdophis nuchalis. The sequence goes on from CM077651.1 coordinate 23,320,001, forward strand.
TCTGCCTTCCGCTTCTCCTCAGCCTCCCTTTCTGCCTTCCGCTTCTCCTCAGCGTCTCTTTCTGCCTTCCGCTTCTCCTCAGCGTCCCTTTCTGTCTCCGCTTCTTCCCCGCGTCCCTTTCTGCCTTCCGCTTCTCCTCAGCCTCCCTTTCTGCCTTCCGCTTCTCCTCAGCCTCCCTTTCTGCCTTCCGCTTCTCCCCAGCGTCTCTTTCTGCCTTCCGCTTCTCCTCAGCATCCCTTTCTGCCTCCGCTTCTCCCCCCCCCCCGCCGCCGCCGCCCAGAAACCTGAATTTATTTATTCGAGTATAACGCGCACCCAAACTTTGAGTTCTTTTTTGGGTACAAAATTTTGCGCGTTATACTCGAATAAATACGGTATTTATAATGATTACTAGTAATCTCAAAGCTTAGCCATACAAGTTACACTTAGAACTGAGGAGAAATTTCCTGACAGTTAGAACAATTAATCAGTGGAATAGCTTGCCTCCAGAAGTTGTGTTGTTCAGTATACGCCAGTATACGCCATTGTCTCCAGTGAAGTAAAAAGGCTGCTACTCTGGCTCAAAAAATACTTTTAACAAACTTGAATTCACAATAGAGTCTCTGGTTAAAATTAGTAAATAAAGAAAGGCAATTCCCCTTTCACTTTTGAACAAACTGTAGTTCTTTAAGATTCCAAGCCAAAATAAACAATAGAAGAAATGAACATATTTTGTTTGTGATCCACACTTTAGCCTACAAGTAGCAGCACCATTTTCCCTTCTATTGTTTCAATCGTTACAATTTTTCTTGTTTCTTTTTGTTTCTTAGTTGATTCAAAAAGAGATCAAATTCTTAAATATTCTTAAGTGTAGTAGAGAAAAGAAAAAGATTTAAAAATCACACATACTAATGAAAAGGAAGAGATTTAGTTCATAGGTTGTAGACAAAAAAAAAGAAAATAGAAGAGGAAAAACTTACTCCGTTCCTTTTAAGAATTCTTCATAGGTTCCATTTAGAATATCAATTAAAGAAATTGTGATAACCCACTGACCAAGTCCTCCAATGCTTAATTCCGCCGCTTATTTTAATTTTTTGAAAGTTTCAACTTAATTTAAAAAGGTTTTATGGGCAATTTCTTTTAAAGCAGTCTCTTTTAATGCAATAAACATCTCACCAGCTAGAATCCACTTTCACTCCCACTTCCTTCTTTCTGGAGCCATCAGCAACTTTGCCAGCCCGGGTGAGGGGTGGGGGGGGCTGTCTGTTTACCGCAGATTTGAAGCCCTTCCTTTGGATCAAACAGGGACTTTGCGGTGTCCCTGTGATCAGCAAAGATTCATCTTCGTCTTTGCTGTCCCTGCAGGGCAGTTTAGGTCCAAATGGGGACCAAGTGTCGTATTGTCGCGACGTAGGCTCCTACCTCCAGAAGTTGTGAATGCCCCAACACTGGAAGTCTTTAAGAAGATGTTGAATAGCCATTTGTCTGAAATGGTATAGGGTTTCCTGCCTAGGTGGGGGATTGGACTAGAAGATGTTCAAGGTCCCTTCCAACTCTGCTATTGTATTGTAAGTAATCCTCAATTTATGATCACAATTGAATTTAAAATTTCTGTTACCAAGTGAGAAACTGGTTAACTGAGGTTTTCCCCATTATACCACCTTTCGTGACAGAGTTGTTAAGTGAATGGCACACTTATAATATCATAAATTGATTTTTCAGTATAATTCTTTTAATCTTTGAAATATAATAAAGTCATTCATTTATTCAAGTGTAAAATGAAGGATTGGGATTGAAATAAACTTACGTTAATGTGTCAAAGAGAAATCCTTGGACTTCACTATCCTTATTATCTTCTTCTTCTGTTCTATTTCTTGTAGCTAAATATACACCAGAAGAAAATATGGCAACATATTCAGTTTGCAAATGATTGTTTTCCCACTCCAAAATGAGCAAAAGAAAATTATAGACAAGATTTCCATTAGAAAGAATCAGAAGCCTATGGTTGATATACATTACAATTCACATGGCTTCCATCTACAAAAAAATACAAATTTACATTACTATATTAATTCTCAGTGTTGTGGCTACTTTTGCCATCTCCCCTCAAAAAGAACTAAGAGCATGTGTCTGGAAAACAAATACTAGATGAATTATTGCTCCAATGTCATATTTTCCATTATCTTCAATTATCCATGGGGCTATGCAAAAGTTTACTGCCTCAATAACATGACACATATTTTGTCTTAATATTTTTCAGTTATACCACAACGGGGAAGAAAAATATACCTTCAGCTTGAGATTCATCCATTGCTTTGTACTCTGTACTCTTTATTGCAAGTTCCACACCATATCCGGACAAATACATCTTCTCTTTGCTACGTTTCTGGATTAAGCATGCATAGTTTAAAAAAAGTATTATGAAATCATTGCTAAACAATAGGTTTCCAGATACACACAGAGAAAGAGAGAGAGAGAGAGAGACAGATCCAATTATTATTATTCGCTGTTTGAAATGGTACCTGTGTCATGATCAATGGGCTTGGGACCAGGTTATCTGAGGGAACATTTTCATCCGAGAATTTCTATCCATACAATCAGATCCAACAGACTTGGTGGGTGAGATTGGCAATGCTCCCAAAGTGTGCTGACTGACAAGGAACTAAAAGAACTTTTTTTGCAGTAGGCACTGACTTAAGGAATATTCTTCCCTCAGAATTAATTCATCAATCATCACGGCGGCTGTTTATACTTATTCATTTTATGGATGTTTTTAATTGTTTAATGTCTTTTATTTGATTTTAATTGCTTTAGTATTTTAGAATTGTAAGCTGCCCAGAATCACCTGGTTGAGTTGGGCAGCTATAGAAAATGAATGAGTGAGTGAGTGAGTGAGTGAGTGAGTGAGTGAGTGAGTGAGTGAAGTTTCGGTGTCTTCTGTAGAACACAATTTGGGAATCTAAAGAAAGATTTAAGTATTCAATGCTGCAGCACAATGGAAACTTGAAAGAAATCATTTTAATCTAATACTAGCTAACAATAACATTTCCACATATACCTACCTTGACAAAATGTCGGAGAATGTAAACAAATTCTCCCTTTTGGGCTTTTTCAGCTAAGACATTGTGAAATGTGGCAAAATCTTTGGTACCCACTTCAGCATAAAGGATTACGACCACAGCAGGTTCCTTGAGTACAGGGAATTTATGATCTCCTTTGAAGAGATATGGTTTGGGCCTTTGATTAAGAAAAAAAGTATGTTCTGCTCAGTATGAATTATACTTCAGTAAATGTACCAAAAAGCGACAACTAGCAAAGTATGTCATCATGCAGTTCTAAAAGTTATCTACATCAAAGTTAGTCTTGTTGTGTTGATGAGTACTATCATATGATACTTTGATTGTAACTAGTTGTGGAATAGCATCAAAAAAAGCAATTTTATTTATTTTGCAACATGAAGTTATTAGAGATTAATGAACGATACCATCTGTAGTTGACTTATGCTTTGTTGAAAGTCCAATGCTAGAGGAAGAATATTTATTCTCTTGAATAAAATGTGCCCCCTATCCATGTTGCCTATTTTGCTTGATGGCGAATCATATTATTTTGCACACAAAAAGAATATTGCTTCAGTGACCTGGATTTTACTCCATCTCCTTTCCATTTGTTTAAGCTATCACTGAGTGAAAAATATGTGTGTTGTGAGAGGTTAGTATTGATAAGCCTACTGGAGCAGAGCCAGCCAAAGTCAGGAAAACTTTTGGGAAAGAAGTAGCCTGCTCTTGGGGAGTCAAGAAATAGTAGGACTTTGATTAAATCTTAGTGGGCATCATGAGTACTGTGTATCACTACATTTAATGTTCATTTTACCTGGGGTAAAGAGCTTAAAATGTGTTTATATTTTTAAAACAATTATTCAATATAGCTCACTACATTCACCTTGATGGAGCTGTCATCAGAAGCTTCTTAATTTCATTAGTCTTACAGGTGCTTTTCCCATGGATAACCACAAAAGCATTGCATCCTTTTGGAGGTGGCTCAAGAACTGCAATCTAATATTTCAACAATTACATTCAATGGCAATACACTCTCATTTCATATTGCAAATAATGAAGCCTACTTTGATGAAAACAGTTCATCAACTGCTAGGTATCTTGTGTTTAAGTGCCAAGCAGGTGAGAGAAAAATTAATAAACATATTTAAAACCCAGGAAAGAACAATGCATCTATTTTTCCAGACTCAGTCATCATCCATAACACTAGCCTAGCAAAAGAACAATAGAGAAGTTTTAAACAAATGGTTCAACATGCTTCCATAATTGCAGTGCACTTTAGAACGTAAAACTTTCAAAAGCTGATTTTATGAATTGCTGAAACTTACTTGAGGCTGGTGCATTTCTATACAGTTAATTATAAATATGACCTTCTTGAATGTCAGCCTCTATTGATTTTATTTTTTTTGAAAATTCGCACTACAGAGTAAGAACAAACTTGAAATTTACATCTTTAAAAGCAAAGTGGTTAATTCTAAACAATACAGGATTTTTTTTTCTGTATAGAAGCTCAGGTAGGTGGCGCTTTCTTTTCTGAAAAGACAGAGTTTCCTCAAAGTGTTGAAATCAAAGTTTTTCAAAACTTGGAAACAAGGGTGAATTTTACAAGGGGAACAATTTCCCCACCAATGGGACACTAGAAGTTGTAATTCAGTGTCTGATGTCTGGAATGACATCAGTCTCTATTCTTAGCTTTATAAGATACTCACATGGTTCAACTAAGAGGTACCAAACTGCACCTTCCCTGACTCCTCCATAATATATAAGATGAAGAGAACTTATATTCGGAGTAATATAGGTTCTCCTGCATTATAGAGGGCAAGTGGAAATCTATTTCTCACCAACTCTGAATGAAGTCCTGGAGGAAAAGGTCATTCAGATGCCTGCTTCTTGGCCTATTTCCACTTAGGACTCCTCTTGGCTAAGGACTGGTGCTTACAAGGTAGCCTTCACAGGTAGATTAAGTGAACCATTGAAGCAGTGGTGAAATTCAAAAAAATTTACTACCGGTTCTGTGGGCATGGCTTGATGGGTGTGGTGCGGCTTGCTGGGCGTGGCTTGGTGGGCATGGCAAAGGAAGGATACTGCAAAATCTCCATTCCCACCCTACTCTGGGGCCAACCAGAGCTGGCATTTGCCGGTTCTCCGAACTACTCAAACGTTCTGCTACCAGTTGTCCAAACTACTCAAAATTTCCACTACCGGTTCTCCAGAACCTGCTGGATTTCATCCCTGCATTTAAGTCATCTAAACCGCACGGCATACATGTGCAAGAGAATTGCTTGCTGAGTGAAGTAAAGGGAGCTGTTTCTATTTGAGGTGGTTCATAGGACATAACCTGAGAACTGTAACCAAACACAGGTTCCTAGCGTGAACAGCCAATTTTACACACCTGCTGAGACATCTGGATAGTTGGGGAAAATGCCCGCAAGGAAAGAGAAAATTTCAGAAGATTAATCTGCAAATTTGACAGGAACTGCCCAGCTTTCTTCAGGAGTAAGTCATAATAAGAATATTCTGAGACTGTATTAAAAAAAGAAAAAGGAATATAAGTGAAATATAAAGTATCTGGGAAAAACAAACTATTTCTTGTGCTAAACTTTCAATATCAGCAGCTTGCCAACACAGTGAACAACTTTATAGTTGGTGTACACAGTGTACAACTTTATGCAAACTCCTGAGCTCCATTTTTGGCTGCAATAGCCTCCTGCAATCCACTGCCAGTGTAAACAGAGCTTGGGAGGGCTGCCTGTGACCCTCCCAAGCTGCATTTTCACTAGCACAGGCACCACAGCTGGTCCTTCACTGTTTCTAGATCCAGGCCCCAAGCTTTAAGTTTGACACTTCTGTTCTAGTAATAATAATAATAATAATAATAAAACTGAATTTATTAACCGCTCCCTCTCCCCACAGGGACTCGGGGCGGTGCACAGGGAGAATAAAAACCATAAATATACAAAAATACATACAATTTAAAACAGATTAAACAAACTCCTGTGCTAAAATCCCATTAACTAAAAATCCCCACTCAATATAAATAAACAATTAAAAAACCCATAGAGAGAGAGACTACCCTAGGCCGGCCAGGCGGAAAAGATGTGTCTTTAGTTTCAGGCGGAAGGAGCGGAGGTCCGTGGTCGTTCTAATATCGGGGGGAAGGTCGTTCCAGAGGGCCGGGCCCGCCACAGAGAGAGCCCTTCCCCTGGGCGTCGCCCGCTGACAAAGTCTAGTGGACGGCACCCGGAGAAGTCCCTCTCTGTGGGAGCGAATCGGCCGTGAGGATGTGTGAGGCAGGATCCGATCCCGCAGGTAGCTAGGTCCCGAGCCATGGAGCGCTTTAAAGATGATAACCAGCACCTTGAAGCGCACCCGGAAGACGACAGGCAGCCAGTGCAGCTCGCGCAAGAGCGGTGTTACATGGGTAAACCTAGTGGTTCCCATAATTGCTCGCGCGGCTGCATTCTGAACTAACTGAAGCCTCCGGGTGCACCTCAAGGGGAGCCCCATGTAGAGGGAGTTACAGTAGTCCAGTCGGGATGTCACGAGGGCATGAGTGACTGTGCGAAGGGCGTCCCGATCCAATAGGGGGCGCAATTGGCGAACCAGGCGAACCTGGTAAAACGCCCTCCTGGCCACGGCTGTCACTTGCTCTTCCATAGACAGCCGGGTATCCAGGAGGACTCCCAAATTGCGCGCCCCATCCACAGGGGCAAGATGTTCGCCCCCTATGGCCAGCGTTGGAGAAAGCTGGTTGAATCGGGCAGCCGGAAACCACAGCCACTCGGTCTTGGTCGGGTTGAGCCTGAGTCCGTTACTTCCCATCCAGATCCGCACGGCTTCCAGGCACTGGCACATCACCGCTACGGCATCGTTGGGGTGGTTTGGGGTAGATATATACAGCTGAGTGTCATCAGCGTAGAGATGGTACTCTACCCCAAAACCACGGATGATCTCACCCAGCGGCTTCATGTATGCATTAAACAAGAGAGGCGAGAGGACCGACCCCTGAGGCACCCCACATGTGAGGGGTCTCGGGGTCGACCTCTGCTCTCCTGCCAACACAAATTGCGATCGGCCAGAGAGGTAGGAGGAGAACCACCGTAAAACGGTGCCTCCCACCCCCAACCCCCCCAGCCGATGCAATAGGATACCATGGTCGATGGTATCGAAAGCCGCCGAGAGGTCTAATAGGACCAGGATGGAGGAACAACCCCCATCCCTGGCCCTCCAGAGATCATCCACCAACGCGACCAATGCCGTCTCGGTGCTATGCCCGGGCCGAAAGCCGGACTGGCGCGGATCTAGATAATCAACTTCCTCCAGGTGACGGGGAAACTGTTGTGCCACCACACTCTCAACAACCTTCGCCAGAAAGGGAAGGTTGGAGACGGGACGATAGTTGGTTAAAAGAGCTGGGTCCAAAGAGGGCTTCTTAAGGAGGGGCCTCACCATAGCCTCTTTTAGGGAAGCAGGCAAGGAACCCTCACTCAAGGATGCGTTGACAACCTCTTGGAGCCAGCCTCGTGTCACCTCCCAGGATGCCAGTACAAGCCAGGAGGGACACGGGTCCAATAAACATGTGGTGGCTCGCAGTCTTCCACGTAACCTGTCCATATCCTCGGAAGCAAGTGGATCTGCACTGAACAGAGAGCTGGGATTTCCCAACTTTATGTTTCTATGTGGTTGAGCCCAAGGCAGATACGAAATCCCTTTGTATAATTTCAACAATTGCTTTTATTGTTGTCATTATTTTACTATTTGCCTGGTTCTCCAAAAATATTTCAACAAACTGTTGACATTTTAGGTAACTGTAATCCTCTCACAGAACTGTAATCCTCTCACAGATTGGGTAGATTAAAAGTGGAAAAATAAATTATCAAATGAAAAAAAAAACTATAATGTGGAGGAAGAGACAACATGAAGGTTCACACGTAAAAGTGAAAACCTACGAGGTGGAATTCATGGCAGGATAAACTGAAGGAAATGAAACAGGAATTTTGTTTCCATAAACTGATTATGGACATGCCTCTCTTTTCACAAATAGCAATTACAATTCCAAACCTAACTGAACACCTGGGCAGGTCCTGAAGGACTAACAATTAAAACGAAAACACCAACCTCACAACAATTGAAACATTAAATTACGGTTGCTTTATTGAATAAAGCATTTTGAGCGTGTAACAATTTGATACAAGAATGAGAGAATATCTAATCCAGGACACACTTTATGTCTCAAGTTCACCCACTACATCTTGGCTGTTCTTTCTTTGACTTTACATACTGAAAAAATGTAGAGTTCTAGGAAATGAAAGGAAATTGTGAGTGTGTTTAGTTTCTTGCCTCCTAACTTTAGATAAGTGTGATAAAAAATCTCCCTTGAGTCAGCGAACATGCTCATATAGTTTTTTGGCAACAAAATAGTACAGAAGTTGTTGTTTCTTCCTTTCTTCAGTACCCAATCTAGCCTACAGCCCTTAGCACTTCCTGATATTCTCACATTCCAGTATTAACTGTGTTTGCTTATTATTTTCAGTATCAGCCAAGATCAGATTGGTTTTGCTACTAGTTGGTACTCCCAATATGTAATCTGTTATAATCCAACTAGCTGGATATCCGTGCTTCGCGACAAAACTATGTGATCAGGCAATGCCGGAAAAATCTGGTTAACTCTGGTTCAATCCGTTGGCTCAGGGGTGGTCAGTGATTGAAACACATAAGGGAATATTGCTCCCACCGCCTTGAGTCTGGAAGCAGTTCCATAGGTGGAAGGCAGAGACATTTTGATGAAGTACTAACGTCTAGTACTGTAAGGAGCCCCAATCCGCTCCTGAGTGAAGGAGTGGAACATCTGCCAGTTTGAACTGAGGTAACAGAATGTGAGGCAACTGGCAGTTGGAACAAAGATCTTTTCAGGTGGGGAGGGGGAGTAGAATGTCTAATACCTTAGCATCAGAGCGTGTTAATATAAGGCAACTGGTAGTTGGAACAGATTTCTTTTCAGGTGAGGAAGGGGAGTAGAACTCTTTAGCATCAGAGCATGTTAATTACTGTATACGAAATACTAAGGATCTGATGGTCATTTCAAAAAATCCTTTCTTAGTGAGGATCTACAAGCCAAGAGGAACATATGTGCCAAATTTCAAGTTTGTAGGCCTTACGGTTCTGGATATTTCATGATGAGTGAGTTGTATTTGGCAGATAGATAGATAGATAGATAGATAGATAGATAGATAGATAGATAGATAGATAGATAGATAGACAGACAGACAGACAGACAGACAGACAGACAGACAGACAGACAGACAGACAGACAGACAGACAGACAGACAGACAGACAGACAGACAGACAGACAGACAGACAGACGAAAGATTCCATTGAATCTAGAAATGGATGTAAGTGGAGAATCCTATAATATGTGCTGAGCATTTCCATTATACTATCTCTGGAAGCTGACAATTTGTTACAGGTTGGCTGAATTTAATTTTGAATCTGATAAGAACTGAGATAAAAAATAACTTTACAGCTTTATTAAAATAAATATTTTTCCTAATATTCAAGAAAATCCATAATTACATGAATTAGGAGATAATTAGAAGCATAATCTGATCACAATCAGCATGATTAAAAGAGTCTGCAACATTCTGAACATTTGACCATAATTCTCACTTTTGATTCCCATAGCAAAAATATTTTTTTGAAAAAATCTCTTTATAATAATGTTTCAGCCGTCAAGAAATCTGACTAATCCATTCCCAGTATCTGGGATTGACTAAATACAAAACACAGCAAGGCAAATCTCTCAAATACAATCACAACGTATTCTTAAACTTTGAATAATAAAGTATATTATTAAACCTAGTCAGTTCTGGCATTCAGGGCACAGCAAAATAGTTTGGTTAAAGAGGAAGGATCTAAAGAAAGAAACAATTGGCCAGCCAAGTGTCAGCAACCAGAGATGAGAAGTGACAGGAACAGCAGATAACTAATGAAAACATTACAGGGGACAAAATGCCATCTGAATGCCCTATAAAGAGAGTGGGAACTACCCGTTTGAAGTTTAAGAAATAAACATGACAACCCATAAAATAAGTATAAAAACACAGCATGAATGATTTAAGGGGGGGAATCACACATTCCTTCATTAAATCATTCATTCATTCATATACTCCCAATTCCAAAATTCTGAAAGTTTAAAAAAGATAGATGTCATAAAAACCAAGATCAATAAAAATTAGAAAAATCAGAAGCTTAGCTTCACCAAAAAAATCAATACATACACATACAAAACAAAGGCCTACTTGAACAAAATCATTTGTACTACTTTGTTGAAACCGTACAATGATTTACTTAGGCAAGCCTCCAGAGGCATGGTTTGGCACAATACCGTCTTATGTTATGTTTGTATAATGTTCTACATGTTGTTTTGTTCACTGATAGAGAATTTGAGAGCAATTTACAACTCATTCTTTTCCTAAGGCAACATAGAGGATGGGAACAATCATTCCCTAATGGTAGTCACAGCAATTGTTGCTACTCACAGAAATAAATGTACAGGCACATATGTCCCAATTCACACAGGTTCATCCTTTCAAAGGAAAAATAAGCCACTCTTACATCCACCGAAGAAACTCGTTCAGACCCGAAGTTATGTGCGGTGGAGTTGGGCTGGGACAACAGCTGGCGTGCCTGCAGAGAGGGCTCTGCGTGCTGCCTATGGCACGCATGCCATAGGTTCGCCATTGTGGGTGTAGATACTCCTGCTTGTGCAGGGAGTCAGATTAGTCCATGTAAAATGTCTGAAGGTCATCTTCAGGGTTCCTTCCAACTCTGTTATTGTATGTTTCATACTGAAATCCAGATTTAAATTATGTAGCCATTCATATAAAGATTTGACAATGTATATTGCTTACCTCCTTTTTGATATATTGTTAGTTCTTTCACCGTTTCCAAAAACTGCCAGAATTTCTCATTGCTTTCTTCTGCAATGAATTCACTGTTAAATATATATATTTGAAAAATTAATATAGCTCATAACAGATACATTTTTTAAAAATCTAAATATTTATAAGAATGTACAGAGAGTCCTTGACATATGATGGGTCGTTTAACAACAGTGTGAAGTTACAACAGACACCCCCCCCCCAACAAAACGTACTTGGTATTACCTGGTTCCAAAGTTTTGATGGCTTCCACCTTCCCTGCAGTCATGCAACCATATTTTGAATACTTGGCTATTTGTTCACATTTACAGCTGTTTGCAACATCCCATGGTGACATGACTGCAATTTACTATTTTTGTCAAAAACTGGCTTTTACTTCAGTTTTCTGCAAAAATGCTCCATATCAAACAATGCAGCATTCATTTAGTAATTACCACAAAAAAGTTCTAAATTTCGATCCAGTCATATGAGGACCCACTTTACGACCGTCATAACATCTCACTGTAATGGGAAGGTTCCATTATGGTTGTATGTCAGTGACTATACATAATCTACCATTGATTTTGAAAGGAAAAATAAAACGTTTATTTTGTAAGTCAAAATACCTCATTAAATTTTCAAAATTCGAAAAACTTTCCAACTATATAGCTCTCTTTAGAATGTTTTCCATACTACAGGCTAATAATTCAAGTGAAGGTGCTGAAAAAAAGATATATGTAACTCTATTGTATTGAAGTCAAAAGAACTGAAGGCGGTCAACAGGTCTTTGATCCTGTAAAATGCATCTTAATAGTTTTCAGCTGGCCGAGAACCCACTAGACAAGTACCGTATTTTTCGGAGTATAAGACGCACCTTTTTTCCTCTAAAAAGAGGCTGAAAATCTGGGTGCGTCTTATACATAGAACACAGCATTTTTTTTGCCTCCTGGACCCCCCCTCCCTTCACCAAACTGGCTGTGCATAGCCTTACGGAGGCTTCCAGAGAGCTCCTGGGGGCTGGGGAGGGCAGAAATTGGCCTTAAACAGGCCATTTTGTGCCCCCCACAGCCCTCAGCAGCACTCTATAAGCCTCCATAGGGCTATGAATGCAATTTATTTGACACAAAAATGGCCCATTTTCGCGATAAATGGGCCGGTTTTTGCTCATTTTTGACCCCCACTCCACCCCCCCCAGGAGCACTCTGCAAGCCCCCCCCCCAAGGCTAGTCATGCTTTTTATTTGAAGAAAAATGGCCCTATTTTGGAGAGGTTTGCCGAGTGCAAAGGCTCCCCCCCCCACCTTTCGGAAGGCTTTTTAACTGTTTCTGTGCCAGCAGAAACCAAGTCTTAAGGTTTGTCAGCGATTTCCTTCTCCAGGACATGGATAAATACACCTGGAAACATCAACCTACCTACCTTCTCTCTCTCTCTCTTCCTACCTACTGTATTTCTCTCTCTCTCTATTTCTCTCTCTCTATCCTACCTACCTACCTACCTACCTACCTATACACACTTCTTTCTCTATATATATATCCCTTTACCTACCTACCTATCTACTCTCTCTTTCCCTACCTACCTACTGTATTTCTCTCTATTTCTCTCTCTCTCTCTCTCTCTCTATCCCCTTATCTACCTACCTATCGTATTTCTCTTTCTTTTTCTCCCTCTCTATCCCTCTATCTACCTACCTACTTTTTTTTGTAATTTGTCTCTTCAAAACCTTGGTGTGTCTTATACTATGAAAAATACGGTACTATAAACTGGGCTGATGAATACCACAATATGAGAAGTACGGAAGTTCTACATTCTTTCACACATACAATATTCATAGCATTTGAGACTACTGAATATAGACTGCTAACAGAGACTTGGAATCAAAGTCTGTACATTTTACATGGACAGAGATTTCATTGGACTTTAATTAGGTAAAATCCATACGATAACATTATTATTTGCATAATAATACTTTTTTCTTCCTCTAATATCTATTCCTACCTTTCACTGCTCAATGTATATTAATAGTATAAACATCTTTGCACAGAATTAATTGGCTCACACATAGCCATAATGTGCATCGTTTGACTTTGACTCAGCATGTAGCATGAATTCAGCTAATTGTAATTTATTCATTGTACCTGGAATAATAAATAAATGATGAATGTGATTTGTATATCTAGCCAATAATTGGTCATGCTAGCTTCATCCTGCACTATTTATTTCAGTGATTAATTTATTCTGTATCCAATCCAAAGTGGATGGAGACCTATAGTCCTTCAAATATGGCTGAATTACAGTTCTTGGCATCAGTCATAATTGTCTATATTAGCTGAGCTGATAAAAGCACAGCCCATTTCTCTTATTTACCTACATTAATAGTACAAACTCCAAAATTAAGTGATCAACTGGATTTTTATGATTTATTATATTGAAAATGTAGAAACTCATGCATTAACAGAAGCAAACTTTTAAACTAATGTCAAACTTTCCAAAAGAATCTCAGAGGTCAGTTAGCTGACTTGTTTATTGCTAAGACATAGCTTGCATCTATTTTGAGGTCAGTGGAAGGAGCAACAAGCTGCCAAACTGTACACCACCAATTGCTAAGCAATACATCATCTGAGTACTAGAGAATATTTCTGAACTATACAGTATCAAGTATTTTTTCACTCTTCATGGCAGGAGTAGGATTACTTTACACATGGTTGAATATATAAACATGTGTGTTCACATCCATATTTATGAACAGTAGCAATAGGCAAAGACTGAAATATCGTGGAAAGAACCAACATCAAAGTACCAATTTTGAAAAAATGAAGGTTTTTTCCTAGCATTATGTTACCTTAGAATGCCTTCCATGTGTGTGTTATATTATAATTTCTAGTCAAGACAGCTGTTCATTATACTGGCTAAAAATTCTGGGAGTTCATCATATCCAAAGAAAATTACTGGAAAAGAAGTCCTAAGATGTTGGAATCAGATTCATAGGACAAGACATCTACAGCAACAGGGAGTTTCATTAAAAAGATGAAACATGCATTATGATTTCATGGCACAAGTTCTGTGGCTTAGGTACTTGCAATACAAGTACAATATAGGGACATTTGAGTTATATTGTTGCATTACATGTTTCATCATTTGCCTGTTTTTCCACACTCAGTAGATGTCCCAGGATCATTTGAATTCCACAAATATTGACACACACATGCACACACACGCACGCGCACACGCACACACACACACACACATTATAGGACCTGTAAAAACAACACCTACTGATCACTTTACCGCCTCTTCCTTTTGGAAATAGCAAGATGGAGATTAAAATAAGCATACTGAATGAAGGTTGAAGTCGAAGATAGAAAAACTTGGAAATTAATACCTTACGATATTTAATTAGCAATTTGCAACTTAAAACCTCTTATTTTGAAAATCTTCCTAGAATTTCGGTCTTTGGGATATATCTTGGAATAGGTTCCCCAAAAAGGCATAAAGGTAAAGGTTCCCCTCGCACATATGTGTTAGTCACTCCTGACTCTAGAGGGCAGTGCTCATCTCTGTTTCAAAGCCAAAGAGCCAGCGCTATCCAAAGACGTCTCCGTGGTCATGTAGACTGCATGACTAAATGCCGAAGGCGCATGGAACGCTGTTACCTTCCCACCAAAGGTGGTTCCTATTTTTCTACTTGTATTTTTACATGCTTTCGAACTGCTAGGTTGGCAAAAGCTGGGACAAGTAACGGGAGCTCACTGCATTATGCAGTGCTATAGATTCATACTGCCAAACTGCCGATCTTTCTGCTTGACAAACTACCATCTTAGCCACCACGCCACCGCGTTCCTTCTTAAAAACAGGCATACAATACAACAAATAAAGACAATACAACAGACGTAACTGCTGACAAACAATGCATTGTATTTATTTGTTTTTTTATTCCATCTTTTCCTCCAAGTAGCAACCCTGAAATGGGTTGGATTGAAAGTATTCAGCTTCAAGCATCCAGTGAACGTCCGTCATCAAATCTAATCCCAAGTCAGATCTTAACGCACTCTCTCCTTGTTTGCTCAATTTTGCATTTTGTTAGGATAGTTGCAGACGTTATTCTATCCATGTTGTGTAATCATTAACGCTAGATTTGGGCAAGGGAGCTGCATTCAAGTTTCTACTGTAATTATGGGATCATTGTATATTTTCTGTCAGTCTCCCTCAGCCTGACCTACCTTATAAGATTGCTGCTGAGAAGAGACCCGTGGAGGGAAACAGATTGGTCACCACACATGTTTGATTTCTTTGTCTACATGATGTGAATAATGTTCTGTATCTCCCTTGTGTTATGATGCAACGGATGAAAACTACCCAGTTTGCATGATGTCATTCTATCTTATGTGTGGTTGCTAATGGGAAGACCCATGTAAGTGTTCTTGAGCTCTCCACGCAAAAATGGGATACCGGTAGTCTTTGACTTACAACCATAATTAAGCCCCAAATTTCTGTTACTAAGCAAGAGAGTCCTTAAATGAGTTTCGTTCATCCCATTTTACACTCTTTCTTGCCACCGTTAAGCAAATCGCCACAATTGTTAAATTAGTAAATTCTTAAGTGAGTCAGGCTTCCCTATTGACTTTGCTTGTCAGAAAGTTGCAAAGGTGATCAGATGACCCCGGGATACTGCAACCAACATAAATACATGCGAGTTGCCAAGCGGCCAAATTCTGATCACATGATCACAGAGATACTGCAACGGACATATGAACATATGACTACTTTAATGAAAAGAAGATCTAGGGGTGACATGATAGCAGTGTCCCAATATTTCAGGGGCTGCCACAAAGAAGAGGCAGTCAAGCTATTCTCCAAAGCACCTGAGGATAGAACAAGAAGCAATGGGTGGAAACTAATCAAGGAAAGAAGCAACCTAGAAGGGAGAGAAATCTCCTGACAGTTAGAGCAATTAATCAGTGGAACGACTTGCCTCCAGTAGTTGTTAATGCTCCCACACTGGAAGTTTTTAAGAAGATGTTGGATATCCATTTGTCTGAAATGGTATAGGGTTTCCTGCCTCGGCAGGGGGTTGGACTAGAAGACATCCAAGGTCCCTTCCAACTCTGCTATTCTATTCTATTCTATTCCTTTAGTCTCAGTTACTTGTCAGTTTTTAGAATCTGTTTTATAGAGAGTGAAAATCTTTTGAGCATGGGCAAAATTACATCTAGGTCACAGTAAACCGATTCACATGAACCATTAAACTATGATATGTTTTACAGGAAATAATAAGTATAAGAAGACCTTCAAGGTCCCTTCCAACTCTGTTATTCTATTCTATTCTGTTCTATTCTATTCTATTCTAAAACTGTCACTTTTTCAGTGTCACTGTAACTGTAAATGGTTATAAGTCGAGGAGTCCCTGTAATTGCAACAATAAATATCCTGCAGCTCATTTTTTGAGGTCTTCTTCATTCATACCCAAGGCACTCAGTACCAACACATCTGGAAGGCGCTCGCCTAGTGAAGGTTGTGCCAATTTCCACACACCCCTCGAACTTGCTGGACTGACTCTTTTTCGCGTCTGGTTTGTTTTTTCTACCAGTTTGGGGAAGAGGCTAGGAGGCGCTTAGGACGCCCGGGAGCCACCTAAGCCTGATGCCCACCGCGGAGGAAGCCTTTCTCGGGAAGAGCCGTCAGCGTTTCCGGCGCTGACCCCTCTCCAACGCACTCAATGCACCTACCTGGCCTCCAGAAGCAGCGGGGTCGCCGGCCACTTGGCTGCCAGCCGAGCTGTCACCGCCTTGCGCGGGGCGCTTTCGGCGCCTGACCGCCCTACACTCAGGAAGAGCATCCCGGTAACAAAAAGCGGCATCGGTCCGGCCACCATCCTGGCGAGTTTTGGCTTTCCACAAAAAAAAAAGGTGGGGGGAGGAATCGTCCGAAGTGGCTGCCACGCAAAGCTTCAGCCCACTCGGTCTCTCTTTTGCAAGCCAATCCCTTTCGCTCCTTCCCGGCTTTCCCGCCTCCTTCAGCCCAGCCTTCGGGTCTCGCGCTTCCCATTGGAACTTTCCTTGGACCAATCGGCGACGAACGCAACAGCGGCCCGGGGAGTTCGCCAAAGACGGGAGATAGCGCGCGGAGGGGAGGGACTTGAGGAGCGGAGGCGGAGGGGGGGGGCGAGGGGGGGATGGAGGACAGTCCTACGCGGGACTTAACGCTTCGGACTGGGCGCGCGCGCTTTAGGGCAGGGAGATTTGCTCGCGATGTGGAAATCGCTTGCAGAGACCGAATGACTTGCCGCTTCCTTTTCTTCCCTTCCCTCCTTTGCAAGCATCCTTTTTTCCCCCTCAGGCTCTCAGTAAATTGTCCCGAAGTTGCTTTTTTTTTTTCCAGGAGGGAACTGGACTTTTCTTGTATTTTTTTTCCTTTGAAGAAGTTTCGCTTCTCATCTAAGAAGCTTCCTCAGTTCTGACAGGATAGTGCTGAATGGAAGGATTTATATTCCTTGCACAGACAGATGGTCATTTGCATCCTTTTAGAGCAGTGGTAGTCAACCTGATTCCTACCGCCCACTATTGGGTGTTCCGGCTTTCATGGTGGGCCGCAGGGTTTTGTCCGATACTGAAGCACTTTCCTTTTTTAATTTAATTCACTTCCCTACTTTATAAATCGCCATTACTGTGGAACCAGTGGGCGGTTAGAAAATTTTACTACTAACAGAGATACAAAAGTGGGCGGTAGGTATAAAAAGGTTGACTACCCCTGTTTTAGAGGGTCATTGAAGCACTTCTGTGTCCTCAGGGTCACCTGAGTGGGGCTCCTGATTCATATAGTCTGCAATTTTTTTTCTCTGGTAATCCATCCCTACTACCACACCATTCAAAGGATGTTCCTCAGAGGTGGGGTGCTCCCGGTTCAGCCTGGATCGAATGAACCAGTACTAGCAGTGGCGGGAGGCTCTGTCCACCTGCCCAGACACTTCTGCGCATGCGCAAAAGCACCACGTGTACAAGCAAACTGGTAGTAAAACAAATGGAAGCCCACCACTGGTGTTCATCCCAAATTG
Source organism: Rhabdophis nuchalis (assembly GCA_039707465.1). Classification (NCBI taxonomy): domain Eukaryota; kingdom Metazoa; phylum Chordata; class Lepidosauria; order Squamata; family Natricidae; genus Rhabdophis; species Rhabdophis nuchalis. The sequence goes on from CM077651.1 coordinate 23,338,001, forward strand.
TATAGCTAAAAGTAAATTGCTAGCCTGCTATTTCATTACATCATGGCCTGACTGAACCCCAAGGATTCATCAGGCAGGAATAACGCATACCTCAGAGGACTTTTAAGAGCCACTTAGTTGTATGATCCAGAGTGACAGCCCCAGCTTTGGTCCCTATATTATGGGATGCCCGTGGTTTTCTCCGCTCCTAGTTAACATGAAACTGCCAGGAGAGGTCATCTTTACTCACTGTCCCTGGTGAAGATAGCAATACTGCTGATGCCCTGTTTCTAAAAATACAAAGTGTCAATAATAAAAATTAAATCCACGGAAGATTATAGACAATATCTTTTAAATTATTTCTGTACTGCTGTTTTTTGCAGTCACCTACAACAAGAATAGTTTCCCCACTAGTGATTTAAATGCTTTCCCCAAAAACGATCTAATCATTATTGGGCCAAAGGAATAGTCATGAGGAAAGTCTTTTATATCACTTCACCAATTCTTGAATGACACTAAGAAAACTAGTTACTAAATTGGGAGACAGACAAAATAAAATAAAATATAAATACAGTATGCCTTTTAAATGACCAAGCCACACACACACCATTTTTATATTCGAACTTTCATTTAAAAGTTCACATTAAATGAACTTCTTGATGAAACATTCAATTTCTGATGAGAAAATGGACAACGTGCAGTGAAAAATCCAGTAGCTGATGAAAGGTCCTACAAGAATAGACATTGTGCTAAAGCCAAAGAGGCTAGATTTTCAGCCGAAATTATAGAAGTTTCAGATTGCATGGCAGCTCAATGGCTATGTTCCCATGTCATGCTAAACTAGGGAATGGGCAGAATTAGTGTATTGTGCACATACCATCATCTAAGATAAAAGTAAAGATTTCCCTGTCCAGTTCTGGGGCCTGGTACTCTTATCCATTTGTTAGCCAAAGGCTAAGTGTTGTCCGAAGACATTTCTGTGGTCATGTGACCAGCATAACTATTCAAAGGCGCATAGAATGCTGTCACCTTCCCACCAAAGCGGTACCTATTTATCTACTCACGCATGTTTTCAAATTGCTAGGTGGGCAGGAGATGGGGTGAATAAGGGAGCTTACCCCTTCACAAAGTGCTCGAATCTCGAATCCATGCAGTCAGCTTTCAGGTCTTCAACCGCTGAGCCATCACAATCCCTACTTATCATCTAGCGAACAGCTGATTAGTTTTCACTAATTTGTTTCAGCTTAAACAAATTTATTTAAATTATATTGATTTCCATGCTTTGCTTTTAAACAACTGGATTGTATTACTCATGTTCAAGGTTTTGACAAACAAAGATGAAAAGCATTCTGGCTCAGTGGCTAAGATGCTGAGCTTGTCAATCAGAAAGGTCAGCAGTTCAGTAGTTTGAATCCCTAGTATAGGTCTCCTGCGTGGCCTCCAAGATCCTTCCAACTGTTACTATTAAAATAAATTTTAAGGGTTATTTCCACTTCATCACAAAGGAGTCAATCACCTTGATCTCATATGCCTTGGTATCTGCCATAACATATTAAGGAACTACTGTAGCATCTATAGCAGGGGTGCCAAACTTGCATCGTCATGCGGCATATCATGACTTTCCCCCTCCTTCGCTAAATCAGGTGTGGAGGTGGCCAGCATGTGACACATCCAGTCTGTGGGCTACAAGTTTGACACCCCTGATCTACAGGTAAGAAGATGAAGGTTTTCCAGGATGTGCTTCTCATTACCACAGTCTCATTATTATAAGTATAATCTTTATTGTCATTGTACTTAAATACAACAAAATTATCAATGTTTAGAACTTTTTATAACAATCGATGAAGAATAGAAAAAATTGAATGGGAAAAGTAGCACTATCATTACAAAAATCCTTTGATTTAAAAACGATAGGGCTTTTAAAATCAAAGGCTGGAGTCCTATATATTTTTATTGAGCATACAAACCTTTGCAACATTTCAGTTGGGCCTTCTGCTAAGGGAAAGTGATAGCAATTCATAACATATCAGATCCTTAGCTCAAACACAGAACTGCTGCAGGTTATCAAGTTACTGTATAATGATGGAGAATTACAAGATTCAGTGCATATATATTCTGAGAACTACAGGGACTCTCCAAGCAATGTCCAAGAATCAGACAAAACTGAAGAGGATTTTTAAAAAAATGATTTGTATGTTTATTTTCTAAATCCCCAATCTAATAAGTTAATATCATTTTTAATTAATATTGAATACATTACTGATAGTTTACTTTTATTCTTTTTATTATTTCTATACTAAAAAACATATTATAATAAAAATAATAACTGAATTATTGTTATGTAGTTTGAAGGAATTATTTAGAATAAAGAAATAGAAATTAAATTAAATTGAACAGTAGCAGAATTAAAATACTTGAATTTTATGACTATTAAGAATACCATAGTAGCTGATGTGGTGTGATGTTTTTAGCAAGCATCTGTCTCATCTCTTCTTTTCCTTCTTCTCTTTGTTGAATGAAGGAGGAAAAATTTGAGAACATTCTGTTCCAAAGGATATCTCCATGCCCACTATTTGAGCACTTAAATGCTCTAAAATCTCCTGAATAGGGGGAACAAGCTAGCCAATAAAAGGGATGTGAATTATTTAGTATCTGGGAGAGATTCTGCCAGAAGAAACACGATGTGCTTGACGTGGCTAAGATTTTGATAAACTTAAAAAGACTATCTCGTGTTTAAAAGGACATAGAAAAACAAAGAATTTAAAACAAAGACAATATCTAGTTGGCTTATTACATTCCTAACAAAGCAGTGGAGTGGAAAGAAGTCTTCAACCCAGCTTCACCATGGACTAGAACACCATCAGTAAATCTGTGTCAGTTTTGAGAGACACTTGGTGGCTTTATATCACCCTACACTTCTTCTGTTGTCACATTCTTTTTGAGGATATCCAACTCTAGGATTAATAGGTTTTGTCAAAGCTGTAACTGTTAGTCAAGAGAATTAATGAATGAATGAATGAATGAATGAATGAATGAATGAATGCTAATTGATAGGAAATACAGTATTATCGAGAGAGAAATTGTCATTTTGAACCGAAAGTTTTGAAGCCTCTATTTAGAAAAACCAATAAGCACCCTGGATAAGACAACATCCAGAGGTTTACTTTATATGTAGTAGTGTGCAAATTCTCAATTGATATTCTATATAAAACTCCAGCTTTTCAAATTTAGCCCTGGCTGCAATAGAAGTATTCTGAACTGAGATAAGCCTTCAAAGTAGACTTTAGCAATCTAACTATTGAAAACTCATTTTAAGTTAATATGCCAATTCCACCAGAGTAATGTGCCATCTAAAAATATATATTTTACCATGACAGCATTCAGTTTATAAAAGGCATCAATTGATTTACCAAGAACACCTGTAATGCTATATAGGATTATTAATGCACCTATCTCTCTGTACCTATCAATCTACAAAAAGGAAGAAATATATCCAGGAAATTATAAGACAATCAACTTGGCATCAATACTAGCAAAAATTCTGGAAAAGATAATCAAGTGGAGGATTTGTGACCACTTGAAATGAACAAAGTGATTACTAGAAGCCAGAATGAAAACAGAACATGCCACACACATTTTATACCCTTCTTTGATAAAGGGGCAGAATTAGTGGACCACCGAAATGTTGTGGACATAGTATACCTGACTTCAGTAAGGTATTTAACAAAGTAGACCATAACCTACTTCTTGATTAGATAGAACAATGTGGAATAGTACCAGCACCAGATGGATTTGCAAGTGGCTGACCAATCTCACCCAGCATGTAGTCCTTAACGGAACTACAGCTATAGACAAGGGTGGGTTCCTGTACCAGTTGGTACCAGTTCGCTGCATGAATGTTTTGCTTGCACATGCGCAGTTGACTGTAAATTGTTCTGCACATACACAGAAACATACCAGCAACGGCTGAAGAGACCGGGGAACCGGTTTGGGGGCATGGCCAGCCTGAGTCACCCCGAATCAGGAGCAACCTACCTCTGGCATACAGTGGGGTACCTCAAGGTTCTGTCTTGGGTCCACTTCTATTTAACACCTTCATAAATGATCTATATGAGGGGATAGAAGGGGAAATCAGATTTATCAATGACATCAAGCTGCAGGGGAATGGGGAATTCCTAAGCCTTTGGAAGGTAGACTCAAGATTCAGAAGGATCTTGACAGACTTAAGCATCAGGTCATACCCAACAAGATGTAGTTCGGTGATAAGAAAAATATGGCCTGCACTTAGGCAGGAAAAACCAAATGCATAGATACCAATTAGGTAGCACCTGGTTCAACAATAATAAATGTGAAAAAATATAGTAGACCATCACGATATTAGGCAGCAATGTGCTGTAGCTACCAAAAAAGCCCTTGGGCTGCATCAACAGAAAGATGGCATCAAGCTCACAAAAAGTGATACTACCGCTTTATATTGCATTAGTGAAGGCACACTTGGAATATTGCACACATATCTGGTCACCATAATACAAAAAAGATGCTGACGCCCTAGAAAGTGTGCAGAAATGAGAACAAAGATGATGAAGTGGCTGGGGGCTAAATTATATGATGGATAGTTGAGGGAGTTAGCTATGCCTAGTTTATTGAAGAGAAGGATTAGAAGGGACATGATTATTCACTTTCAGTACCTGAGGGGCTGTCACAGATAAGAAGGGAGCACAAGCATCAGAGAGCAGAACAAGAAGTATAGGGTAGAAGCCAGGGGTGGGTGGCTGCCAGTTTTATTACCGGTTCGCAACCCCCGCCCATGCACTATTCAATGTAAATTGTTCTTTGCACATGCGTAGAACAATTTACAGTGAATTGCGCATGCAGAGTCACTAAAACCCAAAATGGCGGCGCGCCAGCAGCTGCGAGGGAACCAGTTTGGGGGCATGGCAGGCCTGGGTCGCTGCCGGTTCTGCAACTCAGGCCCAAATTCCAGTACCAGGAGCAACCCACTGCTGGTAGAAGCTTATACAGATTCAACCTAGAATTCAGGATAAATTTTCTGAGAATGAGAACAATTAACCAATGGAGTAGCTTACCCCCCCCTCCCCCCAGAATGGTGAGTGCTCCATCACTGGAAGTTTTCAAAAATAGACTGGACAAACCTTTTCACCAGGATGAGGTCCCTTCCAGACATATGATTCTATGTTCTATATAATACCATATACAGTACTTTCAGAGATTTATAAAATGTGATCAAATTAAGAATAATGGGTTTAAGATTTTATTATAAGGAAGGTGGCCTTGCCTTTAAACTGTTAACTATATCAAGCTTTACACACACACCCCTGGAAATTCCCTCTTCCCAAATTCTGAGATATAGTCATACCTATTTTTGCATTTGACGTGGCAACTGGAGAGAGATATGGATTTGCAGAAATCTGGTTACTAAGAAACCTTCTCCATTCCACCACAGTCAGTGTCCAGAATAATTCTATCCAATGTTACAAAGGAATCCATCAATGAATTAATCAATTGCTTATTACGGAGACGAGGTTAACCCAGGGCATTTTGCAGTTCAAAGTATAAGCAGCAAATGTTAGGTTGTAAAAATTGTGAATGACAATAATAATTTTTGCATCCTTTCCTTGAGCTCAGGATCAGCTGCTTTCTTCTGCCTCATTATAGGATTTGTTTTTCTCTCCACTGATGGCCTACTGCAGTGCTTCTCAAATAGTGGGGCGGGCCCCCCAGGGGGGGCGCGAGGCTCCGTAAAGGGGGGCGCGTTTGACCTCAGCAAAGGATTTAATTTTTTTTAAATTTCTAATGCACTTTAAATCTTTTCTGCTACAGTTAATAAAGCTATTCTTTGTTGTAAATTGATCCACATTTCTTTCTTTTTTTATTCTCTTATACGTTAATAAGGATACAGTGTTATGCAGAGGTGTACTTATAACAATTTTATAGACAAATGATACTATTTACAGTCGCGCGGGGGGGCGCGAAATGTTTTCTTCTTCCTAGGGGGGGCATGACAGAAAATAATTGAGAAGCACTGGCCTACTGCAACCATTGTAGGACTGGCACAGCAAGAGTAAACAGCTGGACTTAATTCACCGATTTGTGTTTGTCATTCAAAGCAACAAAGGTTGGGAAGCACCATCTGCTGAAGGGGTGGCTCTGAATACCTCTAAATTGAATTTTATTTCCCCCTTGATATGGGGAAACTGATTACTGTTGTTTCAAGGAAAATATCTTTTTGTCGTCTTAAAAAACAATTAAAATAGGAGCAGGCAGAGAAGGAGCGAAATAAGCATTATGCATTGTGATGATATTGATATTTATTATTCAGTATATATCTCTGCAGGGATGTGGTGGTTAATATGCTGAGCTTGTTGATCGAAAAGGTCGGCAGTTCAGTGGTTCAAATCTCTAGTGGTACATAACAGAGTGAGCTCCCGTTACTTGTTGCAGCTTCTGCCAACCTAGCAGTTCGAAACCATCTAAAAATGCAGGTAGAAAATAGGGACTGCCTTTGGTGGGAAGGTAACAGTGTTCCATGTGCCTTTTGCATTTAGTCATGCCCGCCACATGACCATGGATATGTCAGACAGCGCTGGTTCTTCAGCTTTGAAACAGATAATTATCGCCCTAGAGTTGGGAATGACTAACACATATGTGTGAGGGAAACCTTTACCTTCACCTATATATCTCTGCAAAATGGTGGATGATTGATTTGATTTGCTTTTCATTTCTAATTAATAAAATTGTGAAATGCACACCTGCACACTAAAAAGATAAGAAGCAACAGTCAAAAGTTTTGCATTTTTTCAAAAGATGCATCCTTGGTCTTCATTTGCAAGCATATGCATATACTTTATGTGTTTATATGTATGTTTCTTCGATGGAGTAATTAGCAATTTGCTAGTTATCTTCCATTTGAGGAGTCCTTGGTGCTTGTTTTCCTGCAGACGTTTCATTACCCAAATTAGGTAACATCATCAGTGTTAGCCAGCGCTGATGATATTATCTAGTTTGGGTAATGAAATCTCTGCAAGAAAACAAGCAAGTTCTGAGAGCTCCAAGGACCCCTCTTGTTAAACCTTGAGCTACAAATATTCTCCTTAATTAGTATCTTCCATCTACTTGACCATTAACATTGAAGGTAATCAAAAGAGGGCATTCAGCAGATGCTTCTGAGAAGTCTTGAGTCTCAACCACCACTTTCATATTATTTTTGGCTTTTTACATCCCCCTTTTGGTCGGCTTGCTTCCATTCTGTGCTCTACGAGAAAAACTGTGTGTTTATTCGGAGGAGGATCCGAATATCCTTCGTTTGGCTCAATAGGGTAGCCCCCCTCACGCACGGTTAGGCTCTGCCCGAAAATCCAAAGGCGGCGGGCCATGATTTTCGCCAACATGAAGCTTCGTCGTTCGTTCTATCCTCTTCCCGTCACGATTGCTAAATTCCCTGTGGCGTTCATAAGTCCCAACTAAACCACTTCGGACGCCCGCGGGGCGAAGACCGCGCGCGGGGGGACTGGGAGGGGGGAAGGGGAGAATTCACGCGCCAGGGACGAAGCGCAGAACGCGGCCTCTCCCTAGCGGTGCCAGGCGGGCAGCCGTCCCCGGTTCACGCCGCAGCGCGTCTCGTGGGCGGCCTCATCATGGAGGCTGCGGTTCCGTGAAGAGGAGGAGGAGCAGGAGGGAGGCGGTGGCACGGTCGCCTCAGCTCAGCCCTTCCAGAGAGAGGGAGAGAGAAAGAGAGAGGGCCTGGTTCAGGGCCAGTCTCGAGCTGCTGCCTCCGCCACTCCCGAGACCGCGCGGTCGAGTTCTTGCGGCTCCTGCCGAACCCGCTCGGTCTCTTTCGCAGGTGAGGGGGGAACGCGGACAAGTCTGAGGGCGAGGTGCCCGTTAGCTTTCCTCGGAAAGCAGGACTGTTGGGGAAGGGCAGGCGGCCGGGGCTTCGAATGCCGGTGTGTGTGTATGTGTGTGTGTACACACACACACACACATATATACATATGGGACCAGGTGTAGGTGGCGCTTTGCTGAGAGGACGCGGGCTTTTTTGGGTGGGTGGCGGGGAAGAGGCATCCAGCGCTGGCGTTGTGAGTGCCTTTGCCGGGCGGGAAGAACATGCTGTGCGTACGAGTGTATGTGTGTGTCTTGCTAGGCCGCCGCTCCACGGATACTATGGAAATAGTTGCGGGTTCCGTGCGTAATCGAGGCGGCGAGGGCGAGCGGCGTTGCCAGGCGTCGAGGCTGCTTTCATCTTTGGCGCGCCTGTCGAGGCTTGCTTCAGGAGCGAGCCCGTCAGGATAGTTCGCGCCAAGGTGCCGCTGCCGCCGCTGGTTCCGTGTTGACGACCTCTGGCCGGCTGAGAGCCTGACGATTTGGGGGGTCCGGTTTTTGGAAGGCTGTCTGGAAGGCGGTAGAACCGAGCGTGCGGCCCTTTCCCCCATTCCGGTTAGTGTTTACGGTCCGCGCTCTTTTATTCCTGTAAAATTGCATAGCAAAGCAAACAGAGAAGGATATTATCAGAAGATGCATACGCAGACTAGAAATAAGTATAGATAGTCCTCGACTTAGGACCACAAGTGAGTCCGCTGTTAAGTGAAACATTGGTTGTGTGATTTTATTTTATTTTTTTGCCCCGTTTTACGACTTTGCTTGCCACAGTGGTGAAGTGAATCACTGCACTTGGTAAGTTAGTAACCCGGTTGCTAAATGAATCTGGTTTCCTCATTGACTTTGCTTGTCAGGAGGTCGCAAAAGGGGATCATGTGACCCCCTAGGATACCGCAACCGGTCATAAATATGAGTCGGTTGCCAAGTGTCTGAATTTCGATCACGTGACCGTGAGGATGTAAGTGTGAAAAAAGGTCTTAAGTCCCTTTTTCCAGTGCCATTGTAACTTTGAATGGTCACTAAATGAACTGTTGCAAGTCGAGGATATGTGCATCTTAAAATTCCATAGTGATTTCAGCTACAGGTAGTCCTCGACTTACAATAGTTCATTTAGTGACCATTCAAACTTGCAACAGCACTGAAAAATGTGCTGTTTTTCACAATTTCAACCTTTGAAACATCCCCATGATCATGTGATCAAAATTCAGATGCTTGGCCACTGGTTCATACTTATGGAGAAACCAGATTTACTTAACAACTGTGTTACTAACTGAACAACTGCAGTGATTCACGGAACAACCGGCAGGAAAAGTTGTAAAATGGGGCAAAAGTCACAACAAATGTCTTCACTTGGCAACATAAACTTTGGGCTCAATTGTGGTCATAAGTTGATGACTTCCTGTTTTTATACAACAGTGATGGCAAACCTTTTCAGCACTGAGTGCCAAAGAGGTTGCATGGAAACGTTGCGTATGTGCTTGTTGGGGCTGAACCTCTGGGTTCTAGCGTGCATGCACACCCAGTGATCAGCTGGCTGGCATTACCACATGCTGGTTTCTGCCACTACCGCATGCATGAAGGACAGCTGATTGTCACATGTGCAAATGTGCCAGAAACCCAGAAGACAAACAGGCAAGGCCATGCATGCCAGGCGACATGGTTCCGTGTGCTACTTTGAGCACGCGTGCCATAGGTTCAACATCATGGTTATAAGAATTTTTAAGTGCAATTCTTGACTAAAACCCATAGAGGCAGAGCCTTTCTCCCCAATCTGGTCCACGCTGTGCAAGGCCCTCCTGTAACTTTATCAATATTCATTCAGTAAAAAATAAATAAAAAGGAATTGTGGTCAGTACCCCAGCTCTTCCATAAGGAAATGTTTGATGTTTTCCCCAATATTCCCCCATCCCTTCCCCCTGTTGAATAGTATATGCAATTTTAAACATGAAAAGGTTTTATGCCCACTTCTTTTAAATATATACTTTTAGTGGATTTGTATACTGCCTAGAATACTGTTGGGTGATTTAGAAATGTGACTTGTTCTGTTGGGGATAGTTCTACTACAGCTATTAACTACTCAGAACATGTGGAAAAAAAGAATTACTTGTGGTTCAGCGCTGATTCATTATTTTGTTAATTCAGCATTTGGCAACTTTAGTAAGAGAACTAAAGTTTACTTTTAAATATAATTTATTCCTGCAACGAAGAGTATTTGTCTGTGGGATGTTTTTTTGCAACCAAGTGGTTTCTTTAATGTAGGCCTACATGTTTGGGAAATATGTGTCCTTGAAATGATTTGAAAGAAAACACGGAAGCACTGATACACAAAAACGTTTTACTCATGAAGCTGAATAGAGGAGGTAGAGTTTTTTCCTCCAGGTATGTCAAGTATTTATCATATGCTCTAGCGGCCTATTGCAGAAGAAACATGTCTGTGAAAATGCAAAGAACGCAGTGATCCAATACATAAAAGAGTAACCCTGTTGAAGGCAGTGACAGTTTTCATTAAAGATTTGCTCCATTGTTTAAAATTATCTCTTACAATCACATTAATTTTAGGGGGAGGTCCATGTACTCTCTGAGCTTGGAGGTTTTTTGCAGTCATTTAATTAGCCATTACTCGAACTGATGATGTTACTTAGTCTGGGTTTTGGAAGGTCTACAAAAAAACAACCAAGAGAGCACCAAGGACTGGAATGGGAGGACTCACTGTGGCCAACTCATCATGGCCAACTCGCCATGGGACAGTTCTTCATGACCAACTGACCAAAGGACAACTCGCCACAGGCAATTCAACAATTCCATTTAGATATTTTAAATAATTACAAAATTATTTTAATTTTTGTCATTTACATTTTGTCCCACTTTTTGCATTCTTTTTTAAATCTATTCCACCGTTTCTTTGATATTAGTGTAACTCTTGTGTCGCAGTGAGTTAGCTACAATGAGCTGGCCATGGCAAGTTGGCTGTGTTGAGTTGTTCTCCTTTATTGGTAATTAATTTTAGTCTTATTTCTGAATTCCACAACAAAGTTTCCCATGTAGCAATTGGAGATAGGTATACTTTCTGACAAGTATTGCAAGAGGAATTGGAAAATGGAGCATGGCATCTAAAATACGCTGTGAAATGTGCTGAAATATTTGCAATGAAAATATGCTGTCAGAATATGACTTTTTCCATTAGATCACATTTTCTCTCTTCTAAGTCAGATATGTTTTTACCCAGGCTGAATCTTGTTGCTTGCATAGAGTCAGTCTGCAATGACACAGCAAATGTATTAAGGTTTATCAATAAATAAGTAATTAGGGGGGTACAAACTAATTCTCTCTGCAAGAGGCCATCAGAAAACTACAAACTTTGTGGTTAATTTAGTGTACTCTCCAACTAGGGATTCAATCTTGTTCCCTCTCCAACTAGGGATTCAATCTTGTTCCCCCATTAAAACAAAGTTTTAATGAACTTTGTTCATTAAAAAGTTTTAATAAGATTTACTGTATCATGCAAATCGATACATAATTTTTCCTATGTAGGAAAAGATTGAATCCCTAGTTGGAGAGTACACTAAATTAACCACAAAGTTTGTAGTTTTCTGATGGCCTCTTGCAGAGAGAATTAGTTTGTACCCCCCTAATTACTTATTTATTTAGAACAGGGGTGTCAAACTCAATTTCATTTGAGGGCCACATCAGAGATGTGTTTGACCTCATGGGGCCAGGGTGGGCATGGCCAGCTTGATGTCACTCTTATCATTAGCGTTTGTGGTGGCCCGAGCACTCTTCCAGTGAAAACGGGCTCCCGAGCTCCATTTTTGGCTGCAACAGCCTCCTGCAATCCTCTGCCAGCGAAAATGGAGCTCAGGACAGCTGCCCGAGCTCCATCTTTGCTGGCAGAGGCACTGGAGGCCGGTCCTTCACTGTTTCCAGGGTGGCCTCACAGACCAGATCTAATAACCCTGCAGACCAGATCTGGCCCACGGGCCTTGAATTTGACACCTCTGTCCTAGAACTAACTAGAGAAAAATATAAAGCAAAACATAGTTTGTCTTTTATTTTTATTAACCACTGACACTCATGGGAATTGCTAGTTGCGTGTTCATTAAAAAGTTTTAATAAGATTTACTGTATCATGCAAATCGATACATAATTTTTCCTAACAAATCTTTCATTAAAACTTATATCTGCAAAGACATTGTATTTTCTACATCGATACACTGTTACTTGAAAAAGAAGGTAGCCATCACCCAACAAAATTCTTTACTGATTTTAATGTTTCGTTCTGTTTCCCTGAGCTTGTATAACTGAGCGATGCAGAATGGTAAAGAACCTCTTTTTGATATTTTTCAATTCATGTCCTAATGATATTCCTTGAAAATAAATCAGATTGGTTTCAGTTCATCTCACTTCAGTTTAAATATATTTAACTGTTTCTTTGTATTGTCTATTGTATTATTGTACATTAATATCCTCTCACTGGAATTAAAATTTGCTTTCTGAACTGTAGTACAAGGATTTCCAACTTGGTAGCTCTGATACCATACCTATAAATGTAATTTATTGGAATCTCCTTCTTTGGGCATACCAAGAGCCTTGAGTTACTTATATTTCAAAGTCAATCCTAAGAAATTAAAAAAAACCTGAATATTTATCTTCTGTGAGTTAACTCTTACTAAAACTTGCTCACTGACCTTCAATAGCGCTGGGCCACAGTTGTACGGATGGCAGTGAATCTTATCTCCCTCGCTGTCAAATTGTACAAAGCACAGAGCAGGACTGATTAAGAAGATGATGAGTATCTGTTTGTATCTAGAAGTTGTTTCTTCCACAGTTCTAAGGTATAACTATCCTGGAATAAAACATTCATATTTTGATTAATAACAAATTGTTTTCAATACAGAATACGAGTTTAATACTCTGTATTGGATAGTAGTAAGATTATTGAAAAAACATGGGAGAGATGTCTCCATTGAACTTAGCAATATTAATTCAAGACTTTGTAGACAAACCTAAATAGTTCAAGTATAATGCTAATGAAGTTGGAACTTCAGCCAGGCACAGTTATTCAATCTGTAATTAATTTAATAGTTTTACATCATGGAGAGAGAACATTTTTATTTAATTTTCACACATATTGGTATGATTTTGATACAAATTGATTGACTTTCCCATTTTTTTGAACAAAAGATTTCCTATTTTGTCTCCAAAATTCAACCATCCCTCCAATCATTTTCACCCTATTCTCCTTTAATTTCTGGAGGTAGGTAAGATTACCAATATTAATTAAGGGTAATGAGAAAAGCAACTACCAGATTCCTTCTTAATTTCATCCACAAGAGATTTTCATAGCATAAATATTGTGCATATCTTGGATAGGAATTTTAGTTTAGTTTATGCCCTTTTCAGAATTTTTTTCTGACTTCTTCATCTTGTTTTGTAAAATCTTGTGTAGTTTCTTATTATGTTCCATTCCAAAAATGTCCATTATGTTGAAAGAGCAAAGTGTTTTTTTGAGTTGAGCTCAGTGCTTAGTGATTTCATATCTTAGCAACAATATGGAAATAGTTTACCATTGCCTTCTACTGGGTTATTAATTAGTTTTACAATCTATCCACACTTAGATTAGATTTATGGTTTTCCAGTAAAGATGTGCATAATCTACAGAATGCACAAAACCAAGGATGAAAAGCCTTTTAGAGTGCATATCAATCGATGTTAAAGGAAAAAAGAACAACATTGCCATAGGCGTATACTATAGGCTACCCAACTAAGCAGAAGAAATAGATGAACTTTTTGCTAACCAATTAACAAATGTATGTAAAAAGCATACATGACCATGGGGATGCTGTAATGGTTGTATGTATAAATTGTGGTCATAAGTCCCTTTTTCAGCACTGTTGTAACTTTGAGCAGTCACTAAATGAACTGTTGTAAGTCAACTACCTGTACCACTGAAAAATAAAAACAAGAAATCCAAGAAAAAAAACCAGCTTGGTGCCACAAATATATCTCTGATAAACTGAAAGACAAAAAGACAATGACAAAAAAATGGAAAGAGGGACATTTAACTAAGGCAGAATATCAGCAGATAGCCCGAATCTGCAAAGATGAAGTCAGGAAAGCAAAGGCTAAGAATGAACTAAGACTTTTAACAAAAATCAAATATAATAAAAAAAGTCTTTTTCAACATATAAATAATAAGAATAAAGTCAAGGAAACAGTCAGTCCACTAAGGAGAGAAGATGGCAAGGAAGTAACAGGCAGTAGAGAGACTGCGCACATAATTTTGGCATGCTGTAAGAAAAAGATTTGCCATCACTGGTATAGGGTCTCCTGCTTAAGCAGAGGGTTGGACTAGAAGACCTCCCAGGTCCCTTCCAGCTCTATTCTGATTAAATTGATTAATGCTCTTCTGGAATGATAGGAGGTGGAATAAGACCTCGTCTCCAATGGGAGAATATTCTGGAGGGCAAAGCCCCCAGCAGAAAAGCAGAAATCATTTGGCAAATGGGATCTGAAATAGGTTTCTTCCGCTGGAGTAAGTGGGATGCATCAATCCCATTAGGGTGAGACAGCTCAAGTTCCTAATATTTTGAGGTGGGTACAGTAAAAAAAAAGGTACAATAAGCCCTAAATAGGCACGTAGAGGTTAAACATTAGTTAAACATATGGTATGGCAAACATTTACAAATAATAGAATAATCATTAGGTATGTTTTTTAAGAATTGCTGGAAATTAATGTTATGCTGAACATTAAAATGAGATAGGGATTTTGTAGCTCTCTGGGCTTTTTAATATTCCTAATGCCAAATCAAATTTTAAATATTATCAGAATATTTAACATGTTACATAGTAAAAAAATAAGGAAAATATGTTTTAATATACATACCAAAATGAAATGGAAATTAATTGTCTAGCATTCCAAAGTCACATGATCTATCTCAGAAGTATTGCTCTAAAAGTTAAATGTTATTACACTTGGATTAATTGTATTAATATGCATGAACAAATCTCAGCAGAGGAACAGAGCATCCTTTCTTCATAATCATTTACTGCAGAATAGACATTTAAGTGCCAAAATAAATGCTTATCAACAAAAAGATAGTTGAAATGTAAATAAAACAACTACTCCAATTTTAAAATCTAATTATTTCCTTTTACATGAATGTATTTTCTGTTGTGTAACTGCCAAATCTGACAAATCAGTGCCTTAGCACTTGGGTTCCTTCCCCCCCCTAGATTTCTGTTCATTATTGGTATCATTTACCTTCTTCAAAACACCATTTTCAGAGGGGAAGGGATATTTCTGTTGTATTGGTACAGATGCTCTGTTTTTGCACATTAGTAAGTTCTGCTGCCTTGTCAGTCACTGCCTTCCAATGAGTTGCTAAGACCAGCAGAGCGCTCAAGCTTTCACCTAATTGGCTAAGGGCTGTATTTTGGGAGGAATTTTGCTAGAAGGAAAGGCTGCAGTCTTTCGCCAGCAGCCTCCAGGCCGTCTTTGCTTCATCATCATCTAAAGGGAAATCCCCAGATAAGGCATAAAGCTTTTAGCTAGAGGAGGGAGAAAATAAGCATGATAATTATTCCTCGGAAACTTACGCATCATCAGGATGATGCAATTGAAAAGATATGGCTACTCCTACATTAGAGGATTTTGCTTGCTTCATGGGAGTGCCGATTAGACACAGCTACAAAAGGTAGGTAGGAGGTTGATTAAAAATACATTGCTGAATGTTTATAGAGTTTGCTGCACTATGCTGCAGATCATATGTGTTACTTGGAGCAAGGGTTTAGAGAAAAGAGATTTCTCCTAAGAACAGGGAATCTGTATGTGAGAATTAAATCAATTCATGTCAAAGCAATCTGTAGTTCTCTTAGAAAATAAATGGTTTGTTTTTTCTAATAGCATTCACAGAAATTTTCTAATTTTCTTTTAGGTATGGCATTTCTACATGAATCTTGAACAGTGTCTTTTGTTTTTCTCACTTAAAACTTGGGTCAATTTGTTTGGCGTTTTTCCTCCAGAAAACACTGACAATCTGTATATAAAGTTGCATATAAGGAAAATGTTAAGTAAACACAGGTGAATGCATAATGCGTGTTTTGAATATTTGTTCTTAAGATTCAATATCTCAGAGGATTAAAGATGCTAAGGATCAATGCTGATTTATAATAGTAGCTATATGCTCATAGGAACACCAATACAGTAAAACAGAAGGCATAAATTTAAGAACTGTTTCTGTTTTTTTGGGCTGCAATTTCATCATGATTTTCATAGATTTCAAATGGCTTTATGGGAAAAAATGTCAGTTTTTACATGCTCATCTTTAATCAATCCAGAGTTTTGGCAGATTTAAGTGAGAAAATATGTTAACTGATAATTTATGAATAGTATTTTATTTCTTATAATAGAAGTGTTGATAGAAATAGAGCTGCTGGATAAATACCTAGTGATAACTTCCAAATCCTGATTACTAATCCTTCCCAGAGTGCATCTGTCCATAAAGCAATGATTTTTTTTAATTCTTTGTAAAATGTGGTAGACACAGATATGAAGAATCATGAATTGGGTCTAACATACAGTATAACAATTTGGGAAAAATAGAGTGCAAATAATTTAATCCTTTTTGCCTGATATTAATATAAATGCAGCCTCAGGCTACTTGTAGGTTGCGTTTGCATAACTTTATTAAGTCATGAGCAGAATTAGAGTTTTGTGTAAGATACCACATAGTCCATTCATCAATGAATTGGAGGAGGATTGTTTTAACTTTGTTTTAACTTTCAACAGCCCCAGGATTGGATTGGCTAATCAAGTCCTCCCTGTGATAAATTCAGAATGGGTTATTTCAATCATTCTGGATATGTTTCAAACTCAAAGAACCCCCTGACATAGCTGACTGTTAATAATAATAATAATAATAATAATAATAATAATAATAATAATAATAATAATAATAATAATAATAATATTTGCCATCAATACGGTCTTGGGGAGGGGCAGGGGCGGTGGGAGAGGGGATGGACGCCATCAGTTGGAGAATCGTGGCCGATGGTTACAGGTGGTCACGCGCTCCAACTCCCCTTTTCCCCATCGCAGACTAGGTGAGCAAGAACCACAGACCCGGGGCCTTGGGCTGATGCTATGCAACGCCAGGTCCGTGGTACAAAAAGCCCCTCTCATACATGAACTTGTGTTGGAGGGGGACCCGGACCTGATAGGCATTACGGAAACCTGGTTGGGCCACGAGGGAGGACATCCCCTCGTAGAAATGTGCCCACCAGGATACCGGGCCTTCCATCAGCCCAGGGCCTTAGGGAGGGGTGGGGGAGTGGCGATCATGGTTAGGGAAGGTCTTGAGCCAAAGGAGACCACAGTCCCTCAGACGACCGGGTGCGAATCCCTCCTTGTGAAGTGGGGCCTGGGGAAGCAGTTGGGCGTGTTAGTTGTATACCTGGCTCCTCGCTATGCAACAACAGCCCTGCCCATGCTGCTCGAGGTTATAGCCGGGGTGGCGGTTGAGACCCCCAGACTTGTAGTCATGGGGGACTTTAACCTGCCATCAGCAGGTGAAACCTCTGGTGTGGCTCGGGAGTTCATGGTTTCCATGACAGCCTTGGACCTGACTCAGGTAGTTCTAGGCCCTACTCATGAGGTTATGTCCCGGTGTTTAGAGGCCGTACGGATCTAGATGGGTAGTAACAAACTCAGGCTCAACCTGTCCAAGACTGAGTGGCTGTGGCTTCCGGCACCCCGTTTCAGCCAGATTATTCCAACTCTGGCCATTGGGGGCGAAACACCAGCCCCCGTGGAGAGGGCGCGCAATTTGGGTGTCCTCCTGGACTCCTGGCTGACCATGGAGGACCATGTGGCGGCCGTGGCCAGGGGGGCGTTCCATCAGGTACGCCTGATGCGCCAATTGCGTCCCTTACTGGACCGGGGAGCCTTACGCACAGTCACCCAAGCACTCGTCACATCTCGACTTGACTATTGCAATGCTCTCTACATGGGGCTTCCCTTGAGATGCACCCGAAGACTACAGTTAGTCCAGAATGCGGCCGCGCGGATAATTACGGGAGCGCCCAAACACTCCCATATAACACCTGTCCTGCGCGAGCTCCACTGGCTTCCTGTGGTCTTTCGGGTGCGCTTCAAGGTCCTAACGACCATCTTCAAAGCGCTCCATGGCTCGGGACCTAGCTATATGCAAGACCACCTCCTGCCCCATACATCCCTGGGACCGACACGCTCCCACAGAGAGGGCCTCCTCAGGGTGCCGTCGGTCGGGCAATGTCGACTGGCGGCACCCAGGGGAGAGCCTTCTCTGTGGCAGGACCAGCCCTTTGGAACGACCTGCCCCCTGAAATCCGTACCATTGCTGACCTCCGCCTCTTCCGCAAATGTCTTAAGACTCACCTCTTCCAACTAGCCGGCCTTGCGTAACCCCAGCACCGCCAGTTGTAAATGGGGATTTTAAAATGGTCACAACACAGGCACCTAATATCTCTGTATTTATGTTTATTGATGTAATTCTTTGTTCGCCGCCCCGAGTCCCTTTGTGGTGAGATGGGAGCGGGTTATAAATGTGAAAAATAAATAAAATAAATAAATAAATAAACAAACAAAGTGCTGTAACTTAAATATGTTTAACATCCAGAATATGTTGAACATCCCTAGATAATAAAAAAATATGTACTACTTACTTATAGCTCTGAGAATGATTTGCTAGCAACTTTGAATAGTTCATTTTTGCTAACAAGGAATATATCTGTTGGGAAATTAATATATCTCCTGTCCTGTATTGCACTGAATTAATAATATAACCACATCTAAATTAAGACATTGTGCTACATTGATTTCTAAAAAGAGAAGTTATTATATATTTTAAATATTCATTGCAATTGGTTGAATCTAAAATAATTGATGGAATCATCCCTGTGGGTTGGTCATTTACTTATATGTTACACAATAATTTCTGTGTATACTATATATACCTTCAATGTAAAATTCTTAAATCTGTTTTTTATTCTTTTTTGTTAAATTTCATTTAGTAATGTGATACTTGAATGTAGATTAGATTTCATGACTATTTGTGAATAGCCTTGATATAGATCCAACTCAGGACAATTTTCTTGACATTGAGACCAATGAATCAGGTTTGGCTTCAAAGGTTGTGGATGCTTCACCATTGGAGGTTTTTAAGAAGAGATTGGACAGCTATTCTTGTGGGATGGTATAAGGTCTTCTGCTTGGGCAGGGACTAGAAGACCTCCAAAATGCCCTCCAATTCTGTTATTCTGTTATCATAATTTTCATTTTTGGCTGATGCAGTTTTAGTGTCTAAAAAGTACTTAATACATTTTCTATTCTTTGTTTCCATATTTAAGGCAGCGTAACAAAACTGCTTTCTTACTACTTAATTGCCCCCTCATTTCTATTTTTTTACAGGCCCACCTTGTATCTTTCATTCTATCTTGAAGTTAGTCTTAAAAGATGTGAATGTAGCTTGCATGCCCAACAATAGACTCCAGACACCTAATATATTGTGTCCAATATAGTTTTGGGAGAATCAGACTCATGCCTTCCATTCACTTGTTTTGGGACTTGGCTAGTCTACCCAATGCCATGGACTGCTAATTAACAAGTCGTCTTCATAACTCTGTCCTTTGACTCTTGTCAACTTCCCTGCATTAGTACCTTCAGCTAATCTTCATCCCCACCCTCCAGGGAATTCTCTGCTAAATCTGGCCCCAAGGTACTCCTGGGGATACCTCTACCAGATTAGTTCCTAAGAGACTCTGGTTTTGTTTATGAATGTTTCTACCAAACCTGCCTCTGATCTTTTAAAATGACACTTCAGCCAGATTGGCCCCTAGATACTTTACACAATTTTTTCCCCAATCACCTATTTCATTTCCTCAAATATGGCAATGCTACAATATTCAAGCGACATCCTTTTCTGTTCTTCAATAAATTGTGTCTGTGAGGCTCCCAAAGCAGACAACTTTTTCTCTTTATTGTTCTTTTAGTTAGCTGGATAAGAGATTAGAGTTGAAGGTTTCGGCCTGATAAGCAATTACAGAATTCAGTGTCCTAATCTAATCTAAAAGGAAAAGAAAGAGGAAGAAGAAACAGTCTTTCAAGATCTTTCTGGAAGATGCAAACTGAAGAGATGTTAAATCAGGGTTAGTCAACCTTTTTATACCTACCGCCCACTTTTGTATCTCTGTTAGTAGTAAAATTTTCTAACCGCCCACCAGTTCGCAGTAATGGTGATTTATAAAGTAGGGAAGTCAATTAAATTAAAAAAAGGAAAGTGCTTCAGTATCGGACAAAACCCCTACCGCTCACCATGAAAGCTGGAACACCCACTAGTGGGTGGAAGGGACCAGGTTGACTACCACTGTGTTAAATTCTTACCATCCATTTCAGACTCACTAAATGCTTCACCAATCTTTTGCCATCAGAGTTTCATGGAAAAATGGTTCTGAAGAAAAGAGACGCAATGGGCAAATTCACCCTGAAAAGCCCAAGAGATGTTTTGAATACATCTCTTTTCTCATTTTTTAATGAAAAAAATATCCTCTGCTCCATACACCTGTCTATCCTTTCCACTGGCTCTTTACAGAGTTCTTCATATATGGGAGTAATACCTAGCTCTTTATTTCTGCATCTTGGTCCATTTCTTGCTCCTTCTTAAAACTTATGTTTTGATATTAACTTCCAGCATCTCGCCTGAACTCATCCTCAAAATCTGAACAAAGAATAAAGGGTGTAGGAGAAAGCGAATCGATTAAGTGCCTATGATTATTCAATATTATGGTAGAGCAAGACTCAAGGATTCTGATATGGTTCCTTTCATTGTATACATCAGCTATCTATGCCCACAAGTGAGGCATGACTCTTGGTCACCTGCAGAATCAAATTGCCACAATCTCTTCCTCTGCTGGAGATTTTAAAAGATACTTGATTTTTATCTCATTGCACTCTTCCAACTTTTGGTGTTTACAGTTTCATAATAAAATGACATCAGAAACAGAACAGCATACAATTCAAATACCCTGTTTCCCTGAAAATAAGCCCTCCCCGGATAATAAGCCCAATCGGGCTTTTGTGTGCATGCACTAAAATAAACCCACCCCTGAAAATAAGCCCTCCCTGAAAATATTGCACAACTGCAGCAGCCATGAGGTGACCACGCGCGCCACCTCCTGCACCTCAAAAATAACAAGACCTCCCCAAAAATAAGGCCAAGCGCTTATTTTGGGAGTCAAAAGAAAATAAGACCCTGTTTTTTTTCCGGGGAAACACGGTAATTAAAAACAAAACTGTAGTAGAAGAGAAAACCACAAACGGTGCAAATAATGAAGGGCTCTTGAAAAAACTTGGTTTGTAATAATTTCCAGTGGAGAGCCCTTTTTAAAGTTTTGTGCTACTTTGGAGAAGTGGTGCCCTCTAGCTTTATGGAGGTGTAAATCAACACGTAGAGTCCTGTTTACATGATCAAATAGGCCAGTTTGAATCCAATTGGAGGAGGTGAGCAGTAGGTACCCAGGTGCCAAATCTTGAAGGTCTTTATAGATTATAGATTTCTATGAATATGAGATCTAGTACTGCCTTAAGCACAAAGCCATCTGGGTGACCTTGGGCCAGTCACTTTCTCTCAACCTTAGGAAAGAGGCAATGGCAAGCCACTTCTGAAAATGTAAAGAAAACTGCAAGGATTTATTCAATTTCTGAGAATCAAAACGATTAAATGGAAGAAAAAAAGTATAAAATGCAAGTACGACTCTTTCCTTGAATCTTCATGATTTTTGTTAGAAAGAATATTTCTCAGTCTGTAATGACATTATTGTCATTTGGAATTGAGGAAAAATCTTCTTGCTCAGAGATCAAATCAACTTACCTTTGCTACTGATTCGCAAATGTGAGCGCACGCTAGTTGTCTACCTAGTTGTCCACTTCCATGCATGCTCAAGACATTCTGTGGATTCACAATGTCAAAAACAGCATGTGATGATGTCTGTGTGGGTGGGCGGAGCCTCCTGGCACCGCTGCTACTGGTTCACCTGAACCAGATAGAACCAGTTGAATTAAAGAGGGCCCCGCGGGGGCGGGTGGGAGCGCGCCCCTGCCCCGCCACCCTCTGTGCAGGTGCGTGCCGTGCCGGAGCATGCGCCCACCCGCCGCCCGCCTGTCCTGCCATGGGTGCCCAGGATGAGCCGGGCGAGGAGGAGGAGGCGGTGGGGCTTCCGGCTGGCCGCTCTCAGCGCATGGTGGCGCAGCGCAAACATCAAGGCTGCGTGGGCTCTGACTGGCTCTCCTCTTCTTCCGCCGCCTGCTGCCTGTCTGGCTCCTCCCTCGCCGGCCCTCCCCTTCCGCCTGCCAGCCAACCCGCCACTTCCTGCCCGCACCCCATGCCTCTGTCTGAGCGCGTGCAGAGCACCTGCCGCCTGTCCGCTGCCATCCCAGGCAAAAAGCGGGACATTTTGAAGAGGCTGTGGGAGGCGGGACTAATTCTTTGAAAGCGTGATCGTCCCGCCAAAAGCGGGACGTCTGGTCACCTTAAGTTTGGACCAATTCCTATTATCCCTGAGGAGAAAACCATGCTGCCTGAGACTTATCCAAAATATTTGTATAGCTTGAGTTGGTTGTCAACAGGAAAGGTTTTGTGGTTGCCAATGACAATTATTATTTTTTAATCATGTAACATTTTAACTACTAGTGACTTTGACTGAGCATCTCTACATTGGTAGTGCAAATTATTGAATGAAAAGGGAGAATTATTCAATTCTCTGAATGGAAAGCACAACATTGAGGAAGGACAGAGGAATTTCTTATGATAATTGGGGATACTCAAGATTTTTAGATCATTGTCCTCAGTAAATAAATGAACAAGTATAATATTTTTGATCGATTTAATTGGGTTATTTTCATTGAGTTTTAAGACTTAGAATGGCGAATAGATCATGTTTCATCTATCGGTATTTGCTTATTCATGTATCATATCTCACAAAAATGTTTTAGGTCACACAGGCAGAATATTAATATTCAAAACGGTTCACCAACTTTTAAGCATTATCATAAATAGTGCGGCAGTTCAAATATTGTACCCAGTGATATTGTGAGCCTCTATAAGATTGTACTGCACAGGGAAGAAATGGAAACTTAGTGAATCTTTTCAATGTTCAGCATATCCATTCACAATATAACCAAATTAAAAGGCTCGGTTATTGTATTTAAAATGTGTTAACATCAGCATTCCATTCCTGGTGTTCCAGAATGCATAAAAATATTAAAATCTTAATCCACCGACAGCTTGGTCTTTACCCCCAAAAGCGAATAAATCCGATGAGAAAAGCTTTATTCTGGATATCATTTTATTACTTTACTGGATTATTGTGTTGTGCATCTTGTCTTTTTATTTCCTGGGCTTTTAAAATATGTGTTTGATTGCAAGTGTAGTTATATATAGTTATATTGTAGTTACATTTCTAGAATATTTTCTAGAAAAACTGATATTCATATTTATTTCAATAACTTTTTTGTTTTGTTTTCTCAGGTTTCTGCACTATAAGTGCCTTATATAGTCATTGTACAGCGACAACTTTGTTGTTCTCATGATCATCTCTCACGGCTAGATATTGGCTTTAACCTTATAAATCAACTATAGCAGCTGCTTTTTGTATATCTGATTCCAGCATTTACAAAACGTGAGAAAAAATATTGAACTAAACAAGAAGACTGCTGAATCTGTAGCTTTTCCTACCTAATTAACACCAACAAAGAGAATACTACAGCTTAAAATGTATAAAAGAATGCCACTGTATGAAAACAAAGTTTTTTCCCTAGTAGCATGAAGATTGGCCAGAAATGCTACTGAGCATGTTTTTTTTGCAGACAAAAGTGTACAAATGGCATATATTGGATGATAACTACAATGTTCACTGATAATAGCTGCTTTGTACATCATCTTTGTATGCATTGGGTTTTCTTAAGCTACGCCTGGTTTTATTGAAAGGAACGTCTTGGCTTTCTGGAGTTTTTAAAACAGAGGCTATTTCATTAACAACTCACAAAATCGAAAGCAGTTTTACATCATGGCTTCAATTGTTGCTCCAGTGAGAGACACAAAATGGCTGACACTAGAAGTGTGCAGGCAGTTTCAGAGAGGGACTTGTTCACGTTCTGATGAGGAATGTAAATTTGCACATCCGTCCAAAAGCTGCCAAGTTGAAAGTGGAAGAGTGATTGCCTGCTTTGATTCCCTAAAGGTAAGAATGCATGCATTAGGAGGATGTATTGTAAGCATACCCTTGTACTGAGATTTGGTTCTGATCCTTGAATGGGTTACATCCAGTCAGTTTTCTCATCAATCGTATGGAACTGGTTTGCTATAGTTTTTTCCCCAAGATGTTTTTCCCCAAGATGTTTTGTAGTTTCCAGGACTAGGAATTCCTTGTTGCTATCCCATCCCATCTCCAACTGAGCCTGGCTCAGTGTAGTTTCCAAATCTAAATTGGAAGATTTCTTCCAAGTAGAAGATCCAACAAGTTCCTAGCAGACAACTTTGTTTCCCAAAAAGTAGAGAAGGGAACAAGGGGATCAGCCATATTGGACTTAATTCTCAGTAACAAAGAGGAAATGATAGAAGGTGTTGAAGTTACAGAACCTTGGGGGCAAGTGATCATGCAATATTGGGTTGCAACATTATGCAAGCACAATCAGTAGAACAAAATCAAATTAGAGTTTTGGACTTTATGAGAGGTAATTTCAATAAACTTAGAGGTTGGGAAAACAACTCAAGAAGCTTGGGAAATTTTGAAACATGAGATTATAAAAGCCCAATCTAGTGCAATACCAGTGAAGAAGAAAAATAACAGCTCTCAAAAGAAACCAGCATTGCTGCATAAAGAACTCTCTGAAAAATTAAAAGATAAAAAGGACAAGTATAAAAAGTGGAAAGAGGGGCACATAACTAAGGCAGAATATCAGCAATTAGCCCGAGCCTGTAAAGATGAAGTGAGGGAAGCGAAGGCTTGCAATGAACAAAGGCTTGCGACAAAAGTAAAAAATAACAAAAAAGCTTTTTCCAACATGTTAAAAACAAGAAAAAAATCAAGGAAACAATTGGTCCATTGCTGGGAGAAAGTGGCAAGAAGGTAAGCAACAGGGAGAAAGCAGAACTACTTAACTCGTTTTTGTATCTGTCTTTACACAAAGGGAAAAAACAGCCCAACCTATCAAAAACACTCCAGAAGATAGGCTTAAGATACAGAAGGATCTTGACAGACTAGAATATTGGACACTATCGTAACAAAATGAAAATCAATGGTGAAAAGAGTAAGGTTCTATATTTAGGCAACAAAAACAAAATGCATAGGTATAGTATATGTGGTACCTTGCTCAGTAGTAGTAACTGTGACAGGATCTTGGAGTCCAAGTGGACAACCATTTAAATATGTCAGTGTGCAGCAGCTGCCAAAAAAGCCAATACAGTTCTAGGCTACATAAATAGAGGCATAGAATCAAGAGCATGTGAAGTGTTAATACCATTTTATAATGCCTTGGTAAGGCCACATCTGGAATACTGCATTCAGTTTTGATCACCATAATGTAAAAAAGATGTGGAGACTCTTAGAAAGAGTGCAGAGAAGAGCAACAAAAATGATTAGGGGACTGGAGGCTAAAACATGAAGAACTGTTGCAGGAATGGGGTATGTCTAGTTTAATGAAGAGAAGGACTAGGGGAGACATGATAGTGGTGTTCCAATATTTGTTTGTTTGTTTGTTTGTTTGTTTATTAAATTTTTATACTGCCCTTCTCCCTTCTGGGACTCAGGCAGCAATAAAACTCAGTGTTGTAAAATATAAAATACATAAAATACATTTAAAAATATATTAAATGGTTGGCCTGTTCTAGAACCTTAATAAAACCCTACTAAAAACCATTTAAAAACTACGCCAGGCCGGCCGCACAAAATAAATAGGTCTTCAAGGCCCGACGGAAGAGGCGCAGCTCCGTGATCGTGCGTAGGTCAGGGGGTAGGTCATTCCAGAGGGCAGGAGCCGCCACAGAGAAGGCTCTCCCCCTAGGGGTCGCCAGCCGACATTGCCTGGCCAACGGCACCCTGAGGAAGCCCTCTCTGTGGGAGCGAACTGGTCGGTGGGAGGTATTTGGCAGCAGGAGGCGGTCTTGCATGTAACCAGGTCCCTTGCCAAGGAGCGCTTTAAAGGTGGTTACTAGTACCTTGAAGCGCACCCGGAAAGCCACAGGCAGCCAGTGCAGCTCGCGCAGGAGAGGTGTCACATGGGAGCATCTAGGAGCTCCCAGGATCGCCAGCGCGGCCGCATTCTGAACTAACTGGAGCCTCCGGGTGCACTTCAAGGGAAGCCCCATGTAGAGAGCGTTGCAGTAGTCCAGGTGGTAGATGACGAGGGCTTGAGTGACCGTGCGTAAAGCGTCACGATCCAGAAAGGGGCACAACTGGCGTATCAGCCCCCCTGGCCACGGCTGTCATATGATCTTCTAGAGACAGCTGAGAGTCCAGGAGGACACCCAAGTTGCAAGCCCTCTCTGTGGGGGCCAATGACTCGCCCCCAATAGCCAGAGCTGGCACCAACTGGCTGTATCATGACGCCGGAAGCCACAGCCACTTGGTCTTGGATGGGTTGAGTCGGAGCCTGTTTCTCCCCATCCAGACTCGCACGGCCTCCAGACACCGGGACATCACTTCCACGGCATCGTTGGGGTGGTCTTAGGGAATGCTGCAAAGAAGAGGGAGTTCAACTATTCTCCAAAACACCTGAGGGCAGAACAAGAAGCAATGGATGGAAACTAATCGAGGAGAGAAGCAACTTCAAACTGAGGAGAATTTTCCTGACTGTTAGAACAATTAATCAGTGGAACAACTTTCCTCCAGAGGTGGTGAATGCTGCAACACTGGAAGTTTTTAAGAAGATGTTGGACAGCCATTTGTCTGAAATGGTATAGGTTTCCTGCCTGAGCAGGGGGTTGGACTAGAAGACCTCCAAAGTCCCTTCCAACTCTGCTATTCTATTCTATTCTAAATTACGTTGTAGAGATGAGGTCATTTACTGAGGATAGTAAGATTCCTATAGCAAATAGATTACTCTTTGTAATTGTTCAGATATTTTTATGGGTAACTCTATCAGTGCATTACTGATTAGTAAACGTTGGTCAAAAACTAGAACAAGGCAACCTGAATTCTAGTCCTACCTTAGGCATGGAAGTCAGCTGGAAGACTTAGAGTTAGCTAGTCCCTCCTTATTTATTTATTTATTTATTTAAATTTATATCCCGCCCTTCTCCACAGAGGACCCAGGGCGGCGCACAGGAAATTTAAAAAGCATACAAAATACAATAAATATAATTTTAAAAAGCCCTAAGAAGACAGTGGCAAATTATTTCTGAAAATGTTGCCAAGCATGGACTTTCCCAGTAGTTTCTGGAGATCAAGTCTGATTCAAAGACATATTGCCTTGCTTCGTAGTCATATAACAAACATTACATATGCTCTGTTTTATATTGTCTCAGTCTCACTGAATGATTAGGAACTCTCTGTGTTCAGATCTTAGATCCCTCTTCCGGCCACAAGAGAATATGTCTCATTGACTACAATTGAATTGCTGCCTAAATTTATCATTAGATATATTATTGATATATGTAAATCTTTGATTCATTCAGTGAACTATGATGGATTATGGAACATCTGCCTGTACAATAGAAGTAAAATTTGTTGGTTCATAGCACTTATATATAAATATGAAATTGTTGCAGGTATATGTGAGAAGATACGCTCGCTCAAAAGTTACAGTTATTATTTCATTTCCAATTAAGCAAAACCTTTCAATTTTGCAATTTTAATCTAGATCTAGAAATTTACTAATTGTTTCCCGCTTGAGAAATGACATTATTTATTATTTGTTGATGACAATAAGGGAAGAAGAGGTATCTGCCGCCTCCTGGGAAGTAATTCTTTAGAACAGTGGTTCTCAACCTGTGGTCAGCAGATTCCTGGGGTTGGGGAGGGGGGCACAGTCACGGAGTCTCCGAAGGCTTGAAGAAATGTTATGATTTAAACCTTGAATTAAGTGTTGGGGGTCCGTGGCCACAGTCTATGGCCACAAAAGCTATTTAAATGTGGTCAATGGTGAAGTAGAGGTTGAAAGCTACTGTTTTAGAGATACAGAGTTGGTTATCCCATAAAATATAGTTTTGACCCAATCAGGTCCCAGATCACAGACATAAATAAAAAACCCTGATTACTGGGTAAACAGATTTTCGATTCAGCCTATTCTAGAATCCACTACAGTAGCTGGTTTATTTTTATGCAAAGTTGTTACTGGAGCTATTGTTACTGTATGTTGTCTACAAAAGATTTCTATTTTGTCTTTGAACAGTTGCTTCTGTAGCTCCTTCAATTAGTGA
Source organism: Rhabdophis nuchalis (assembly GCA_039707465.1). NCBI lineage: Eukaryota > Metazoa > Chordata > Lepidosauria > Squamata > Natricidae > Rhabdophis > Rhabdophis nuchalis. Next base: position 23,366,329 of record CM077651.1, read on the forward strand.
CATGTACATAGTTTTCTTGGCAACAACACGGCAATGGTTTGCCTTTATCTTCTAGGACAAGGGGGGTCAAACTCATTGTGTCACATGATGTTTCATGATGTTTTTCCCATTTGTGGAGCTGGGGTGGATGTGGCCTACATGTGATGCATCCAGCCTGCGGGTCACCAGTTTGACACCCCTGTTCTAGGAGATTCAGCAAATTGTTTAAAAAAAATGCATTCCATAAGATCACTCATACCTGGTAATCTGTTACTTTGTTACGTGTGTGTGTGCGCGTGCATGTGTGCACATGTGTGTGTGTGTGTGTGTGTGTGTATGTATGTATGTATGTATATATGTATATACATATATGTAGTGACAGAGACAGACAGAGACAGACATACCCAGAGAATCATGTTACCAAATAAAATAATTTATATTAAATGTGGGTTTTGTTCCTTGTTTGCTGCCAAGTCAGTTTTGTCCCTGCGGTTTTCTTTGCAAAATTTGGGAAGTGGTTTGCTGTTGCCACCTTCTTACTAGATCTAAGTCTCTAAGAGTTCGATGAAAGCTACCCAACTGGCTTTGTGCTTACAGCAGAACTAAAACCCAATGTTTCTGCCATGATGCCTTATCCTGCACCAAACTGCTGCCTATATTAAAATATGTTATATTAAAACAATTTTGTAGTTTTTAATCATCTACTAAAATATTTAGACAATTAAAAAACATAGACGTACATTTTCAAAACACTAAGGTAAACACATTGTTTTTAGTAAACACAAGTGACTTCTTTTAGATTTAAATAATTGTAGTGCACCCTCTTTCTATATCATCAAAAGGGTTTGAAAGGATTTAAACCACACAATTTTTTGTAGATAGAGAAATAAAACATGATTTAGCCAAATACACATTTAGTCTAGTTTTATAACATATACACGTGCACACAGATGCATAGTTCAGTAATATAATCCAAACAGAACTGTACAATTATTGTTTGATTCCAACCTTTGTAGTTAGCCATTTCAAGAGATCTTCTAGTTTATCAAGAGGGTGAGCTTCTCAGTCCTTTAGAAAACTCTTAAAACAAGACATGAAAAGCAATTGTCAATAGAGATAGTCCTTAACTTACAACAGTTCATTTAGTGACCACTCAAAGTTGCAAGCACTGAAAAAAGTGACTTATGACCATTTTTCACAATTATGACTGTTGCAGAATCTCCACGGTCGCCTGATCAAAATTCAGGTACTTGGCAATGGGTACATATTTACGACGGTTGCAGTGTTCCGGGGTCATGTGACCCCCCCCCCCTCTTGCAGCCTTCTGACAAGCAACCTCAATGGGGAAGCCAGATTCACTTAGTCCTGTTGCTAACTTAACAACTGCAGGGGATTCACTTAGCAATTGTGGCAAGAAAGGTCGTAAAATGGAGAAAAGCTCACTTAAAAAATGTCTCACTTAGCAACATAAATGTTGGGCTCAATTGTCATATGTTGAAGACTACCTGTATTTTTCAGGTTGAATATTAATGTGGTCTTAAGGTACATATAACAAATGTTAGGAATGGAGATGGAAATGATATCTAAACAAAAATGCTAACTTGTGCTGATGTATTAATCTTTTTCTCAAAGAGAATTTAAGTTAAAAACAAGAGAGGATCCAGAATGGAAAGGTCACATGTGTGATTGGGTTTTTTTTGTGTTCAGTTAATGGAAAGGTTAAAATCTGATAAAAAGAACGATGAGTTTGACAATGGTAAGACAGAATTTGATGTGGCACTGTGTAGAAATGTTGACCACATTAATGCTAAAATGTATAGGATTAGGATTAGGATTTATTGGATTTATATGACACCCTTCTCCCCCTCACCAGCAATCCACAACCAGATAAACAGAAATTATCACCAGGATTAATACCAGGCCAACAATCAAGCAGTTAATCAATACCCCACTCAAAGAACTATCAACTGAGACGAATAAACAATAAACAACAAACAACAGCTTAATCAAGGAAGTATCAAGAAGAAAACAAACTCCCACCAACACTGACAGGGCAAGGAGTTTGTATATAAACAGAGAGCAAAACTCCACTCCATTCTAGAATTGATGATGCTACCTAGTTGGATAAAAGCATATATGCAAGAAAACAACCACTGTCTGGCAGGACCAAGGACTCCACTTGCATAATTGGATATTAAATATTTGTTGTAAATGTAATGATACTGAAGGTACACTCTTACTTTTGGTGGACATGTAAGAAAACGAGAAAATGTTGGGATCAAATACATATTTGATTCAGAAGATATTAAAAGGAAATGTACAGTCGAAACTAGAGAGTTTCCTTTTGGAGTTAATGGACAAACAGGTTGAAAAATCTTATGGAATTTTTATTCTTGTGTATCATAGCAGCGAGACTTGATTTGCAAGAGTTTATTTAGTGACTGTTCAGAGTTACAGTGGCAGTGAAAAAAAGGACCGTTTTTCATACTTACAACTATTGCAGCATCCCAATGATCAGATGATCAAAATTCAGATGCTGGGGAACTGACTCATGTTTATGACGGTTGCAGGGTCCTGGGGTCATGTGATCACCCTTTGCAATCTTCTGACAAGCAAAGTCAACGGGATAGGCAGATTTACTTAAGAACCGTGTTACTAACTTAACAACTGCAATGGTTCACAATTGTGGCAAGAAAGGTCATAGAATGGGGCAAAACTCACTTAACAAATGTTTCACTTAGCAACATAAATTTTGGGCTCAGTTATGGTCGTAACTCAAGGTCTACCTGTACACAAAAATGGAAAGACTTACAAATGGATGTTTAAGCCAATGGAATTGTCAGAAATGGCAGAAAGTGGCAGCTTTGTTTAAAGAAAAAACTTATCAATTGTATTTCTATCAAGAAACCACTTTGGGACTTTTTGCAAGAAAATGAAAGAAATGAAATCGTGATTTGGGGACTTGATAAGAATTATATTGGATTAGAGAACTAGTGTGAATTGCTGTTATGTTAAAGTGAGTGTTTGATATAATTTAAATCTATATTTGTACCAAAGAAAGTTGGAAGTCATTCTTATCCTCTACTTTTTGTTCCTTTTTCTTTCCTGCATGTTTATCTTTCCCTTTCCTTCCATATTTACTATACTTATACCCATACCATACCAAACACTACATCCATGATGGTGAACCTATGGCACGTACGGCCTCTGTGGGCACAAAAGCTGTTGCTCCAGCTCAGCTCTGTCACACATGCCTGTGGGCCTCCCACCGGCCAGCTGGTCTTCAGGTCTCTGCCAAGCTTGCACAGGGATGGGGGGTATGCGCGGAGGGCAGGGCACATGCAGGGGACCATGCGTGCATGCATAGGGTTGGGGCACATGCGGGGGCCCACATGCGCATTGCATTTGGGGGGTTTGGCACGCTTTGGGCACTTGGCCCAGACTATATTAAAAACACTATTGTTCCGGGATAGGTTTTGGAATGTGTGAGCACCACAGATTTGAATGATCAGCTTCAGAGACCTAGTATTTATGAATCCCTTCAGTGGGTTTGGAAAATGCAATTCTATTCTCATTCATCTTTATGCCTATATATAAACTTTTGAAAGACAATGGAAAAGGATTCGAATCTGCCTTAGTGCATTCCTATTCTGTTTCTCTCTCTTCTTTTTATAGCATACATTATTAGAATCTTCATCGAATGTGATTTTATAATACTTTATATCTACAGGGCATTACTAAAGAAAAGATATGGGAATACTTTCCACCTAATTTTGGTAAAATACATAATACAGTTATAATAGATGCGTAACGCCTCAGAGAAATGTCAACAGAGCAATTCAGTCCAATATGCTATTTGATTTATACAAAAGGCTCTTTGTGAGGATATGAAATAGCTGTTACAATAATAGATCATTATAAAATTTTCCCAAATGGATCATTTTATAACGTTTTCAGGGCCGTTGCACGAGGGAGAACTGCAAATATCTTCACCCACCAACACATTTGAAAACTCAGCTAGAAATTAATGGTAGAAACAACCTGATCCAACAGAAAACCGCAGCAGCAATGCTGGCTCAGCAGATGCAATTTATTTTCCCAGGAGCACCTCTTCAGCCAATGGTCAGTACTTTTAATAAAATGCCAGCCCAATTCTTTATTCTTCATAGCTGACATCTGACTAACATTATAAATAAATAAATGAACTTATTATAATTTTAATTTATAAATTACAATATGTCATCAAACATTGTCCATTAAAAATGTACAAATTGCTTGTATGAACCTTTTCTGTTTGTAATCTTATTGCAGCTGTTGAACTTTCTGCAATTTAGGGGCAAGCCAGTTTGTTCTAGATAAATTGCAAAGAAAAACATAGTGAGATTCAGTTCAGATGGATAATTTATATATTAATTTGCTTATCACATATATGCATATATTTATAAATCTATAGTATTTGCATAACCTTCTAAGTTATTTATGTGGGCTGGTGAACATTTAGTTATGAAAATGTAGCCTGTGATGTGAAAATCTTAAAATGACCCAGAAACTTTTTGAAATATAGAAATCATTAAAAGTAAAAATAGTAAGAAGTTTGGGGTAGTGGTTAAGGTATTAAGTGAGAAACCAGGAGTTTTAATCTGGCTTTAGGCATAAAATCAGTTGGATGACATTGCCAAGAAAACTGGTGATTTTCCAGGCAATCGTCTGTAGTGACTTGAAGATGCATATGAGCGTGCTCTCTCACGCATGCGTGCACAGACACACAGACAAATACACACACTTTATTTGTATATTGCTTGGGTCAGAAATTTAATGTTTTTCAAACGTTATTTCTCCTTTAAGAAAGGCTTAAATTTGGACTTGGGGTGGAGGGGGAGAAGCACAGTTTTCATTTAAGCAGTAATTGATGTATGTTTAAAATTTATCTCACATCAAATGTTTTGGTGTTGAATAACACCAGAAAAAGTCCTTAATGTATAAATATTTTCATCCTTGTTAGAAGAATAACATATAGGATAATCATACATAATAAATTATAGTTTGATTTATTTCTAGTTGGTCATACCAAGATAACTTTTTTGGTCATTCCTTGGTTGGTTAACCATCCTTTCTCTATTTCTAGTTTATATACAAGCAGTGTACATCAATTCCTTCAAAGATAAACATGGCGTCACAGCTTTCATGCTGAGTCAGTTATTCAGTATGAAGTATGCTTGTTTCAGAATTCTTTGGAACTAGTTCATCAAAATTAAAACATAATAATCAGTTTAATTTGTTAAGAAAGCCACAAATATCTAGACATTGAGTTGATACATTCTACCAAGTCAAAATATGAATTATTTAAGTTTAGCGTGTGTGTGGACTCTAACATAAATCAGTGAACTTTGATATTGAATTTATTACAGAGCATGTGTTTATTTTTCATTTCTATATACATATTTATCATTCCTTTTTATTCTCTCTTTCAGCCATCATTTTCAGTAGGACCAACAATAGGATCTAATCCAGCACTAAACTTTGCACCATATTTAACTCCGGTTACTTCTGGGGTTGGATTGGTTCCTACGGAAATTGTTCCCACACAATCTGTAATTGTTCCTGGAAATCCTGTCTCTGTCTCTGGATCAACTACAACACAGAAGCTCCTCAGGACAGATAAACTAGAGGTATGGTGAGCATCATTCTTCTGATACATGCAGTAGTTGGTATTTGGCTATATAGGATTATGAATAAACACAGTGACTATGTTTAAATATAGAGAAACGGCTATTTCATTTCAGTTGGCTACTTAGCATCAGCAATGCAGATCCTCTGTTCTGATCTTTGGTGTCATAATTGTGCTGTATGAAGAAGTGCAGAGTTCATTATTATGGCTATGCAAAGCTTTGGTTTGATAAATTTCACATAGCACTAGAATGGGGTGTCAAACTCAAGGCCCACAGGCTGGATTTGGCCCATGGCGTGTTTAGATCTGGCCCACAGAACCGCCATGGAAACAGTGAAGGACTGGCCCATGGTGCTTCTCCAGTGAAACAGGCTCCATTTTCGGCCGTGATGGCCTCCTGCAGCCCTCTTCCAGTAAAATCTGAGGTGGGGAGCAAGCTCCTTTTTTGCTGGCAGAGAGCTGCAGGAGGCCGTTGCAGCCAAAAATGGAGCTCAGGAGCCTGTCTTCGCTGGCAGAGCGCTTGGGCCACAATGTGGCCCTCAATAAAATCGAGTTTGACATACCTGCACTAGAAGGTAAGGTGATCTTCCACCCTCATGAAACATCAGCACAGGTCTAGTTTATCTGGACTGGCTGCTTTAGTTTAGGGTGAATGATTTCTGTACATGAACAGAAGAGCTCTAAATGATTAGAAATTCAGTTAAAGTGGTCACCTGAATCACCTCTGGAACAAATCATCTCCTCAGGGTTTTCCATGGCTTAGTAATTATATTGTTTGTGCAGCAGTTGTAATCTATTATGTAATTTGTAGAGAACCTTAATTTGGAAACAGAGATGATAAACTAAGGGAAAAACATTAGGTTCAGTTAATTATAGTCCATTACTACACTACATTCTCAGAGAGGTGGCCTTTACATGTGGAAAATCGAAGCTTGTTTTTTGAGTTCTGTCAATCAGATGTTGAGATATACAACTGAGTATTATCAATACACTAATGGCACCTAGCTCCATGGCATTCGATGACTTCACCCATCAGTTTCATATAGAAAGGAGTGGGGAGAGGGTGGAGCTTTACGGAACTCCAAAAAGCAGAAATTTAGGGCTAAATCTGTCTCCCCTGTCAACACTGAGGAAGGAGAAGCACCATAACACCACATCCTCCTTCCTAACCCATGAGTTAGTCCAGAAGGATACCACAATTGATAAGATTAAAAGTCACTAAGATATCAAGGGCCCAGATGGATTCAAGATCCATGCATAATTTATACAATAGCGAAGCCCATGTTGTGGACCAGGGGTGTCAAACTCATATCGTCATGGCAGCATCACATGACCTATTGGGATTTTTTTCCCTTCACTAAACCGGACGTGGGTGTGGACAGTGCATCCGGCCCATGGGGCGCAAATTTAGCAATCCTGTTATAGACTGAAATTAAAGGTTTTAACTATTTTCATAGGTTATTTGGGCCTAGTTCAAAAATTTCCTTTTACATTCCTTCTTGTGCTCAGTGTGTAATGATCCTCACGTGCGAAATAAATATTGCTTTGTGCCCCAGGTTTGCCGGGAATTCCAGCGAGGAAACTGTGCACGGGGTGAAACCGATTGTCGCTTTGCACATCCTGCTGACAGCACAATGATTGATACGAATGACAACACTGTAACTGTTTGTATGGATTACATAAAAGGGCGTTGCCTGAGGGAAAAATGCAAATATTTTCATCCTCCTGCTCACTTGCAGGCCAAAATCAAAGCTGCTCAGCACCAGACAAACCAAGCGGCAGCGGTAGCCCAGGCAGCTGCAACAGTCATGGTAAGTGTAAGGGGGACGGGGTCCTTTAAGAGTCAGCTTTAAGTCCTTGAGCTGGCTATTTTGGAGATGGATTTTTGTTAAGAGTTAGCAACCTAGAAAATCTGTTTCACTCAGATTTCAGCACAAGAGGCATCTTCCTGAAATGCCGCCAAGCTCAAGTTCTAATTGTCCTTGTTCCTTCAGCGTTTTCCTTTGTATTTAGCGCAGACTCTTATTTCTAAAGATTAACTTGGTTTTCATTTGAATGCTTTGAAATTTGGATAAACTGGTCTGCTAACTACTGTACATACACCTTTAAATTCACATGGTGGTTTAGAATATACCCAATGCAGTTATTTATGTAGCTAGGTTCTTTATTTATTAAATTTTCATGTTGGCTGCTCCAACTGGAATCATGGTATCTTACAAAGTGACTGTGTAATTAAATTAATTAATCAAAACATTAGGAAGGAAGGAAAGATGAGTTCATTAAACGCATATCATTTAAATTGAAGGCAAAATACTGGATGTCTTCTTTTTCAGTTTGAAAAAGAAATTAGGTGGAAATATGGTTTGCGCTAGGTTGATATACATTCTCTATATAGGTTGAATCCCTGGAAAATAACCTGTGCAAGAAAATTTGCCCAATCGCTCACTATATACAGTACCTTACAATGATGATCTTGGATGGTACTGTTATGATATCATTTTGCTAGGATGATCTTTTGAATCTACCATTTAAAAAAAAAGAAAAGAAAATATCACTGTCACCTATTGGAGTTTTTGTAAACTTAATTCATTATTTATGACTTCTAGTCACAGTCCCAAGAACCTCTTTAAGTGGATAGAATATTATATTGTTTGTGTCTACCTTTTGGCTTTATAAAGATGTCATTGTATTGCTATGTTTTGAAACAAGCAGTACTAAACAGATAGCTTTTTATATCATCCTAAAATCTTGTAGGAATATCAATTTAATGGCCATGACATTTCTACTTATAATATCTTTACAAAAATAGCTTGTTTTAGTTTAGAAGTGCTGAAAGAGCTGTTTTATCCTGAGAATGTCTTTTCTATAAGTGAATCCTTTATTTGGTCAATGAGAGCAAATTATTTTCAGTATATTAGATAACACAAGCAGAATGTTCAGGGGAGGAAGTGAAGTATCTTCAATACAAAAATCTGTCCTCATTCTTGCCAAAATAATAAAACAAATGTAGTTACTTTATATAGTAGATGTAGACTGTAGATTGTACATCCAGCCACCATACAAAATATTGTTAGAAAACCAGCTAATATATTTAGTAGCTTCTTGCAAGCCTCCAAAATGCTCTTAAATCTACCAGAATCATAGAACATAGAATAACAGGGTTGGAACGACCTTGGAAGTCGTCTAGTCCAACTCCTTGCTCGAGCAGGAGACCCTATGCCCATGATGGTGAACTTGTGGCATGTGTGCCAGACGTGGCTTGCAGAACCATCTCTCCGGACACATGAGCTGTTGCCCTTCGTTCTTCCCGATTCCAGCGTGCCGGACGGCTGGTTTTCATGTGCGTGGGAATGCTGGAAACTGGAAGAGCAGCCGCCCAGTAGACATGTGCATGCCAGGAAGATAATCTTCTGGTTTCCAGCATGTACACAGGCCACCTGGTCTTCTGGTTTCTAGCGTGCATGCGTGCACGAAGACCAACTGGCTGGTGCGCATGTGCACACCAGAAACTGGAAGATCATCTTCCTGGCGTGCGCATGTGCACTGGGTGCTGCTGTTACAGTTTCCGGCGCGCACACACACACACACACACACACAAACACACATACACACTCCCATTTTGGCACTCTGTGCCGAAAAGGTTCACCAACACTGCCCTATTGCCGTATGTCCAAGTTGTCCATAATCAATTTGACATTTATTGATACCTGCTTTTAGGGATCAGAACTCAAACATCTGCCTCTTTTTAAATAGAAATCTAGATAGATTGATATGATCGAACATAATGTGATACAACATAACAAACATTAACATAATCAAGCATAAATAAAAAATTATGAACCAACATAATTTTGCATGAATTTGTTTAAAAAGAAGGAGCATTTAATATTTTCCATACAGGAATTGACAGGTGTGAGCTTAAAAACACTGCTTCAGTTAAGAACCATATTTTTGTTTTATGTGAGGACTCCATCACTAAAGTTAGAGAAGTTATCTTTGTTTGATATCTTGCTGAAATCACTTTAATCATGCGGGTGGATAGTTAAATTTTAGAATTTGCTACCATAAAATGCAATGATGTGGGCCAATTTGGATTTAAAAAGCATTTAAAGTTCTAAGGATAAAATGAGAGCTACTAGGCATTATGAATCTAGAGTACTCAATGGCAGTAAGCCTCTAGAGACCAGTTGCTAAGGAACAGCTACCAGGAGGTTTTAATGCTCTCCTGACCTCCTTGTGGGCTCCCCAGAGGCATTTGATTGGCCACTGTGGGAACAGAGTATTGAACTAGATGATCCTTGGTCTGATCCAACACGGCATTTTTTTATGCCGTTTTGTTGTTTTGCATAGCTAGCTTACAGTTTGGCTGAGAACAAAACCATTTGTGCCAATACTGAAAATACATCTCTAATATAGCAATACTAGACATTTCAATGGAGGGACGCAGTTACTCAGTGGCTAAGATGCTGAGCTTGTTTATCAGAAAGGTCGGCAGTTCGGCGGTTTGAATCCCTAGCACCGTGTAACGGAGTGAGCTCCCATTACTTGTCCCAGCTTCTGGCAACCTAGCAGTTCGAAAGCATGTTAAAAATGCAAGTAGAAAAAATAGGAACCACCTTTAGTGGGAAGGTAACAGCGTCCCATGCACCTTCGGCATTTAGTCATGCTGGCCACATGACCACGAAGACGTCTTCGGACAGCGCTGGCTCTTTGGCTTTGAAATGGAGATGAACACTGCCCCCTAGCACAGGGGTCCCCAACCCCCGGGCGGTGGACCGGTGGCGGTCCATGGCTTGATAGGAACCGGGCCGCAGTGAGTGGCGCAACTCTTAGAAAGGGCCGGAGAGGAGGAGGAGGGGGTGCCGGGGGTGAGAGAGCGCAGGCGCAGCCACTCGCATCAATGGGGGCCCGAGAGGGGCGAGTGAACCGACTCACACACACCCCGCACATATGCGCCACCTGTTCCCCCTCCCCCCTCCCCCTCTAAGCCGGCCGAGCCATGGCCACCGGTCCGCGGAATGTTTTTAACATGAAACCGGTCCCTGGTGCCAAAAAGGTTGGGGACTCCTGCCCTAGCACATATGAGCGAGGAAAACCTTTACCATTTACCTTTACCGTTACCTTTTTAGACATTTTTAAACAAACAAATCCAGATTAGTATACATTTAAATTACTGAGGAATGAGTGAAAAAATGGTGCAGATTAGCATTATGGATTTCTCGGTTGGAAGGAGAACAAAAGTTAATTAGAACCCCTCATTATCTTTACAAAATTCAGAATGACTTTATTAGTAAGTTAGAAAAATGTGGGATAGTCATCATCGCCACCATATGTATTTGTAACTGACTCATTAACTGCACTCAATGTGTAGTCCTTAATGGAACTACATCTATATGGAGGGAAATAAGCAGTGGGGTAGCCCAGGGTTCTGTTTTAGATTCAATAAAATCTTCAATATCTTTATAAATGATTTAGATGAGGGAATACAGGAGAACTCATTAAATTTGCAGACGACATCAAACTGACAGGATAGCCAACATGCCAGAAGACAGGCTCAAGAACCAGATGGATCTTGACAGACTTGAACAATGGACTTGAAATGAAATTCAATTCAATGGAGAGACAATAAAGTTTCACACTTAGGCAAGAAAACCAAAATATACAGATACAGATTAGGTGAGACCTGGCACAAAAGCCATAACTGTGAGAGGGATCTTTGCGTCCTGATGGACGATTATTTAATTATGAGCCAGCAGTGTATTGTAACCACCAAAAAAGCCAATGTAATTCTAGGCTGCATTAACTGACGGATAGAATCAAGATCACGTGAAGTGTTAGTACCATTGTATGCCTCAGTAAGACCAATCTTGGAATACTGCATTCAGTTCTGGTCACATATAAAAATGAAGTTGTAACTCTGGAAAGAGTACAGAGAAGAGCAACAAAAATGAGGAGGCTGGAGGCTAAAATGTACGAAGAACAGGAATTGGGTATCTAGTGAAGGACTAGGGGGTGACATGATATCAGTGTTTCAATATTGAGTGACTGTTACATAGAAGAACAAGGTCAATCTATTTTCCAAAGCACCAGAAGGCAAGACAAGAAACAATGAACGGGAACTATTCAATGGGTGAAGCAACCTAGAACTAAGGAGAAATCCTCTAACAGTGAGAACAGTAGAATGGCAGGCCTTCAGAAGTTGTAGGTACCCCATCACTGGAAGTTTTCAAGAAGAGACTGGACAGCCATTTGCCTGAAATGGTATAGGTATATGGTCTCCTGCTTGAGCAGGGGTTGGACTAGAAGACCTCCAAGGTCCCTTCCAATTCTGTTTTTCTGTTAAAATCCCCAAACAAAATATGCAGCCATTTTTTCCTACTTAACATGGTAGGCTGTGGTTCCTAATATAGTTAAAATAAGAGAACATTTTAAAATATATTGAATGTGATAATTTAAGGATCAGAAATAACATAAACTAAAGATCTAAGTAAAAAAAAAACCAGACTTTAAAATAACATTAATCTTTCTTTTTATATATGCGTTCATTTCATTAAAAATATTGTTTTCCAGTGATTTCGATTTTGATTGTTAATTTTTGGAAATTAATGTATGCTTCCTAATATGGCATAACTAACTTATCAGTATTTGTTTAGGAAAATCATTGCAATAACTGCTTTTCTACATAGTATAAAAGCTTACTGATGCTTATTTGTCTGCAAGCTGCTATTTTATTCAACTTTCCTAAATTCCAAACATCTGTTTTATTCTTATATGTTTTTAACTAAGTTATGATAAATGCATTTTTTGCTTCAGTACTAATCCAAGATGTAATGTTCATTTCTTTAGATGATGAAGTATTTCTGTTGTTGTGCATGTGTAGTGTTCTGTATGTTGTATCTTGCATTCAGAATATTTTTTTCCTTCTCAACTATCCACAATGCAATGCCGTTCCCATGATGCACCTCTGCTTGCTGTTTACCTGTATGTTAATTCGCTTGAATTCCATTGGCCTCTGCCATCATGTGCTCGCTGCCTGTTCTTAAAAAGACTCAGTCGACTGCCAAAGCAATGAAGCGACCTCTTGAAGCAACTGTAGACCTGGTACTTTCACTTTCACCTTTTGCTTTGCATGTAGCTTTTCCAAAATGCAAATAAATGTAATGTTTATCTGAATTGCACTCTTAATTATAAGGCATAATTTCAATATTTAAGTAATCTCATTTTCACATGTTATTATGACAGAATAACCTAACATCTTTTCTAACAAAGTTTCCTTGTCAATTGACTTATTTTAAATGTCGAAGTGAAGGAAAAATGTGTTTTTATCATTGACGCTATTTATTCTATAATAAATAACATGTGCTTTTTATAAATAGAAACAAATGCAAATAAAGCTTCAGACATATTTTGAGCCCTATTTCAAAAAATAATACTTTCCCTAGGCTTCTTTTAGTTTAATTACTATGATTCTATCATTTTAGTTTAATTGTGCCATGCATTAATTACCAGTAATAATAAAAATTTACACTGCTGCCTTTGGAGCATGGCAAGGCTTCTTCAACTGTTGAAAAAGCTGTAATAATTACACAGTCCTCATTTAAGATATAAATCTATGTATATAGATATATATGGATATATATATACATGTGTGTGTGTGTGTGTGTGTGTTTGTATTTGTGTGTGTGTGTGTGTGTATTTAATTCACAGGCCTTTCCACCTGCTGTCCTTCATCATTTACCAAAGAGACAAGCACTTGAGAAAAGCAATGGTGCCAGTGCTGTTTTTAATCCCAGTTTCTTGCACTACCAACAGGCCCTAGCTAGTGCACAGTTGCAGCAACATGCATCATTTATTCCCACAGGTAAGTTCTGTTTAGAAGTAAAGAAATATTTTGATTCCTTTGTCTCTGGATAAAAAAAGCTCCCTGCGATCCCATTCCTTCTGCTTTCATCTGAATAATTGTGTCCTTCTGCCATCTCTTGGGAGGACCTTGACAAAACTTTTTTTTTTAATTAATATTTCCGAAGAATATTACCCTGTTTTCCTTGAAATAAGACTTCCCTGGATAATAAGCCCAATTGGGCTTTTGAGTGCATGCACTCAAATAAGCCCCCCCCCCCCCAAAATAGGCCCTCCCCCCAAAATATTGCTACACAGCAGCAGCCATGAGGTGACCACGCTGGCTGCCTCCTGCACCTCAAAAATAATAAAACCTACCTGAAAATAAGGCCAAGCGCTTATTTCAGGGAAACACGGTATAAAATGTTTAGAAATGCATAAAAGAGGATCAACAAATTTTTCAGTCTGAACCATTTGATTAATCTTTGTCTTTCTACAGTCTTTTGGAAAGATGCATGTTCTTGTCTGAGATTTTAAAGATTCTCAGTCATCCAGGCCATGGTTGTCCCAAAGGTGCTTTTTCAGGAGGCAACTGACCTTTCTTGTCTTTTCTTTGAAGACGTTTCACTTCTCATCCAACAAGCTTCTTCAGCTCTGACAGGATAAGTAGGGAATGGAAGGATTTAGTCTGCAAGGAATATCCATCCTTCCATTCCCCACCATCCAGCCAGAGCTGAAGAAGCTTCTTGGATGAGAAGCAAAACCTCTTCAAAGAAAAAACAAGAAAGTCCAGTTGCCTCCTGAAAAAGCACCTTTGGGTCTTGTCTCAGTTCCTTGGCATCTTTGAAGAACTATATACATTCTGTATAGATATTTTATACATAGAAAATATTTTTCTTAAAATCTTAAAGTCCTTATAGCATCTATATAGACGTAAAAGAACTCAGAAGGACATAGCCAATATTTTGAGATTCACTGGGGGAAAATTGCTTTTGTGGTTGTTGCTATATCCTGCCTTTTTTTCCTACAACCCAAGACAGAGTACAAGTAGTCCTTGATTTACGACCACAATTGAACCCAAAATTTCTGCTAAGTGAGACATTTGTTAAGTGAGGTTTTTCCCCATTTTATGACATCTCTTGCTACAATTGTTAAGTGAATTGCTGAAGTTGTCAAATTAGTAACCCGGTTGTTAAGTGAATCTGGTTTCCCCAGTGTCATAAGATTGCAAATGGTGATCATGTGATCCCAGGACACACAACCATCATAAGTACAAACTAAGTGCCAAGCATCTGATTTTGATCACATGACATGGGGATGCTGCAAAGGTTGCAACTGTGAAAAATGGTCATAAATCACTTTATTCAGTGCTGTCGTAACTTTGAACGGTCCCTAAATGAACGGTTGTAAGTTGAGGACTATCTGTATATTATGCTTCTGCTTCCTATTCTGTTTATCCTCTAAACAATTATCCTGTGAGGTGGACTTATCCTCTCCTTCTCTATTTCTGATGTATACAGAAAGCTATTCTTTTATTTCTTTCCAGAGGAAAAATTCTGTTTCAGGTCTGTTACACTGTCCATCTACTATCACATTTGATGGTAACTTGAGTCCCCATGTACTACGTCAAATGAGAAAGTTTCACAAAGGCTATGAAATCTGGCAATAGCATAGAATAAGATAACAAGAATCTTCTATCACTGTAAATTAAATTACATGTCTTACTCTTATCTTCATTCTTTTTCCTCCTTTATCTGCCATTTTAATATTTGCTAAAGGATCTTAAACATTTTTGAAAACTATTTTCCTAATGTTAATCTGCCCCATGATTTCCCTTCCTAGCAAACATCATTTTCCTTCCCTTATGGAAGCATTTAAAAAAAACACCTCACTTTAAAATAAAAATCAGCAATGCCCTTGTCTGCCCTTGGTTATGTGTTTATTGCATACATTAAGGTAATGATTCATTGATAAATATATATGCAGATTGCTTTGTTGCAATAACCCAGAGGTATCTATTCATCAAATTCTGATCTGATCGTATTTATAACATAAAAAGGACCTGAAAAGAAAACCATATCATGCCATTAAGAGAACATGTGAATATGAAACTCAATTTCTTATGTAGATAATAGTAAACTGTAACCTACAGTTTGACACTAGGCCCCAAATGAATCAGTTTTAACAAGCAGAATATTCTAGAAAAACATTTTAACAGTACTGTACATACACATTTTGGTGAATATGTTTCATACCTACGAGTTCTGTAAGTTTGAATGGTGCTTAATACTAAGGTGCTTAAGACAAAAAAGGATTAGTATAAAAAAATGGAAGGAAGGACAGATAACAAAGGCAGAGTGGCAGCATATAGTCTGAATCTGCAAAGATGAAGTCAGGAAAACTCAGACTCATAATAAACTAACACTTGCAACAAAAACCAAAGATAATTTAAAAAAAAGTTTATTTCAACATGTAAAAAAACAAGAAAAAAGTCAAGGAAACAATTGGTCCACTAATGGGAGAAGATGGCAAGGAGGTGATGGGCAGCAACGAGAAAACAGAGTTGCTTAATTCATTCTTTGCATATGTCTTCATACAAAGGAAAAAACAGCCCAACCTCTACCCAGAACAAAATAGTAAAAGATAGACTAGGAGTACAAATTAAAATAGGCAAGAAAATGGTAAGAGAACACCTGTCCACTCTAGATGAGTTCAAGTCACCAGAACCAGATGGATTACATCTCAGAGTTCTGAAGGAGGTGGCAGACATGATCTTGGAAACTTTGAACCATATTTTTCAAAGATCCTGAAGCACCGGGGAACTACCAGAGGATTAGAAAAGAGTGATGTGATTCCCATCTTCAAAAAAGGGGAAAAATCGATCCAGAAAACTACAGATCAATCAGCCTGACATCAATACCTAGGAAGTTCGTGAAAAAGATAGTTAAGTTACAGATTTGTGAACACCTAGAAGCAAGCAAAATTATAGCCAGAAACCAGCCAACACACATTGTCAAAAACAGATCATGCTAAACAAATCTCATTTCAATCTTTGACAAAGGGACTAAATTAGTGGTCCAGCAAAATTCTGTTGACATGTTATACTTAGATTTCAGCAAGGCATTTGACAAAGTAGATCACAACCATCTTCTTAGTAAGTTAGAAAAATGTGGGCATCACCACCTGATGAGTTTGTAACTGGCTGACAAACTGCAGTAGACTTTAATGGAACTACCTCTACATCAGTGGTAGTCAATCTGGTCCCTACCGCCCACTAGTGGGCGTTCCAGCTTTCATGGTGCACGGTAGGAATTTTGTCCGATACTGAAGCACTTTTTTAAATTTAATTGACTTCCCTACTTTATAAATCACCATTACTGTGGAACCAGTGAGCGGTTAGAAAATTTTACTACTAACAGAGAAACAAAAGTGGGCGGTAGGTATAAAAAGGTATAAAAAGGTTGACTACCCCTGCTCTACATGGAGGGAAGTAAGCAGGGGGTACCCCAAGGTTTTGTCTTAGGCAAAACCTTGGGGTAGGAGTACTTAGGAGTAGTTTTCAATATCTTCATAATGACTTCGATGAGGGAATAGAAGGGGAACTAATATATATTTGCAGATGACACCAGGCTGGCAGGAATAGAGATCACATTGTAAAACAATTATTGTTATATAGTCTATTCAAACTGAATTCTTTTTAATGAGAATGTCCCATTGTTCAATATTAAATGAAATGTTTGCTGTGAAGATTATAACGTATTATATTGATAACATCTGATCATTGACTGTAGTAAAGAATTTCATTTGATGTATAGTTATACAGATTTGAACATAGAAATGAAATGTTTTAGAATAGCAATGAAGCTATGAATAGCCTTTTTGAATTTCTATTTAACTCACTTTGGTTTTTCCTTGGGATGCTTGGATCTTCGAATGTTAACTCTAAACAGCTAACCTGTTTCTTCCCTTTATTCACCTTTTTTCACCTACCATTGCATGACACAGGGTCAGTTTTGTGCATGACACCTGCTACCAGTATTGGTAGGTTTCAAACTTATTTATTGATCTCTTTTAAATAATATTCTCTACCTTTCTTTGTTTGGAGAATTAAAATATAAATTAGACATAAATGGTTATTTTGAATTTTCGCTCGAATGGTTAAAACATTTGACATTTATTTTTTTTTAAAAAGAAACAAAACCTGGCTATTTAGATGCATCATCATTTGCAATACCAGTCCTACTGCAAAATGCACTTATATCATGAAGTTCAGTGTGCTTTTGCTTTTTTTAACATATATTTTATAATGCGAGCATTATTGCGTGACAAACTATTGAAAAAAGCAATTTAACTTCATTAGTATTTTGAAGTTTCATAGTGGTATGCCTACATTTTCTTTTTCGCTGTGTTGTAAAAAAAGTTTTTATCAGTATTTCCCAGAAACGTTATCTTAATATTTGTAGAAAAAATAATCATTAAATATATTTCATTTGAAACTACTATAAAGCTGTTTAACATTGCAGTTCTATAAGTGCTTTTTAAGAAGTAATTCTCATTTAATTCAATGATATATAGCAGTACAGTTTTAAATTTTAAAACATTAGAAAATTTCCCTTTTCTATCTTAGCCATTTGTCCAACAAACCTTTTTAAAATTAATCTTGACTAATCACATTATAAGGATGCTGTTTGAATTTCCAGCCTTAGTACTTGTGCCTTAAAAAACCAAGGTTTTAATTTGTGTTTTCCATATGCCCTCAAGTTTCTCATACGCCACTTTACTTATATAAAGAAAAATGAATCAAAATTAATTATTATAATTTTCACTTTCCTTGTTGAGACTGTATAAAATAATTTTAGATAGTAGTTAGGTTACATCTAATGTATTATAAAATAAATTGTGCTTATAGAACCATAAATGTGTATGTGAATGTGTACACACATATAGACACACAAATATATATAAACACACACAAAGACTCACACATACAGTATATAAACAAAAGTCAAAAGAAAATATGAAATCGAATTCAGGTTGTTTTAATAGCTACATTTTTCCATTTCAAAAATTAGGAAGTTCATTATATTTTTACTTCAGTATAATAATTAAACCTTACTGTTAGGAAATTACAATATAAAATGAACTACCTCAATCTTTATCAAATGGTTGTCATTATGTTAGAATACCATTCATTAATGTGATAAAAAAATTGAATTCATATTTGAAATTTAAATATAAACTATTTGAAGATGTGCATGAAATAGTGAACTCTCAATATTTGTTTACCCAAACAGCCTGGGAAGAAAAAAGAGGTTAGAATACAATTTCTGCAATTTTTATTTAACACTATTTTCTCAATGATATATACTTGGAAGTCAAAAAAAAAGAATAAAGCAATAGTGAACAACTTATATTTTGTTGCCAAAGAAACATGACCCTATTCCTTTATACCAGGGGTCCCCAAACTTGGCAACTTTAAGACTTGTGGACTTCAACTCTCAACTCTGGGAGTTGAAGTCCACAAGTCTTAAAGTTGCCAAGTTTGGGGACCTTTGCTTTATATGGTCACTACCAGAGTTTTTACTTTATCATGTATATACAGTATATAGTTTACTTCATTATATGCCTCATAAGTGAACTATATATGGTAAAGCAGGTAGGTGGGATTTAGCAGACTTTGCACATGCTCAGAAGCCAAGCAGAGTTGGACCCAGTAAGTCTTTGAATGGCAGTCTCCCAGAGAATGTGAGGGCTATAGTCAAGATTAGGAAGTTGAGAAATATTTCTGAATGGGTGGTCAGCCTCTTCTGCTTTGTTTTGAGAAAACATCCTGGACAGAGGTGGTATTCAGCAGGTTCTGACTAGTTCTGGAGAACCATTAGCGAAATTTTGAGTAGTTTGGAGAACCGGTAGATACCACCTCTGACTCGCCCCGCCCTCATCTATTCTCTGCCGCCCGAGTCCCAGCTGATCGGGAGGGAATGGGGATTTTGAAGTAACCTTCCCCTGGAATGGGAAGGAAATGGAGATTTTACAGTATCCTTCCCCTGCCACGCCCACCAAGCCACCCCCAACAAGCCATGCCACAGCCACCAAGCCACGCCCACAGAACCGGTAGTAAAAAAAATTTGAATCCCACCACTGATCCTGAACCTATTCATGGACAGTGCAGAAACCTACGTAAGAAACAGGTTATTAAATAATAGCAAAGGCTGTGATGGAAACAGATACAGAATGCTAAGAAATAAAAGGGAGGGGGGAATCTGTTGTAAGCAAGAATTTGTATTGGACATTGTTTCTCCAAAATGTGAATCAGCCTCAGCAAGTTTTGGTTAAAAAAAAGTGTTGACTAAAACAGTTGGTAGTATAAAAGAAGCAGAACAAGACTGACATGCTCAGTAATGCTTCTGGGTCCTGCTGAATTGTCCAGGAAAGCAGGACTTGTAAGTGATAGGGAATTACACAGGGAAAGAGCCAGTTAGAGAGATACATCATAATACTACGCACGTTAACACAAGTTATGCTATGTTCAATAGAACATAGAATCATAATAAATTTAATCAGAATCTTTAGAAATAAGCTAAGAAAATGATAATAAAACAGCCTTTATTTTAGTAGACAATTTATTCATGTATTGACATAAAAAAGAGACAGAATTAGACTGAAATGTAGTTTTCAGTGGTTTAAAAATAAGCTGGCCATATTGCCTGAAGATGACAAAAGGCACTATTTCAAAAAGGATTGCAATTATCAGGTATCAAGACAAAGTAACTTCCTCTTTGTGAGTGATGCAGTTGCTGGAACCCACATTAAGATTATAGAAAGCTAACTGTTGAAATACATTTTTCATGGTTTTTTTTGCAACAATACAATAATATCCAACCAGTAGATGGCAGTGTTTTTAAGTTTGTAGTTGCAGCTATGGCATACACTCTATGTCTTTTTCTCTGTGTAAAGTTTCCTGTTTTCTTATTGAAGTTAAGCAGAAAAGCACATGTGGATTGTGCACTGTTTTGTTCTGTAGGGATATATGCAGAGTGTCTAATAGTAACCCATAGCAACAAGATAAAGGAGTCCCTGTGGCTTTTACTCCATTAGTCACTGCTGTCTATAAGTGAAGATGTTGAGAAGCATTAAAAGAATAGACAGGCAAGTTTTATATAGGGAAAGGTGGGGCAAAAAGAGGGAAAATGTTCCCCACCCCAATGAAACAGGCTAATTTGGAAGGAGGATGACTGTTTCATGAGTGGTGTGGTGGCCTAGAGGTGGAGCTCTCGCCTCAAAATGAGGAGGCTGTGAGTTTGATCCTAGGTAGAGGCGGATACTGTATTTCTCTCTCTGGGCACCTTGAGAATATATCTGCTGAATATAACTACATTGGCGACAGGAAGGGCATCCAGCCAGTAAATACTCAGCTCCATTTAGTTGCGCAGACTCCACCCTGAAAGGGATTATGGGTCATTAAAAGGAGATGAAGATGATGATGATGAATGCTTCATGAGAAAGTCATTATGCCCTGCTAACCAAAATCAACTTACAGCACATGTTTTCAGAAAAATACTGTGTAGAATATACAGAGGAAATACACTGGCTTTCTTCCCCTCAAATAAGGCTCCCCTGCTTCCTTTTTTTTGGGAAGGAGTTTTTGGAACAGCATGAGACAGGACAGGGATGGTGAATCTTTTTCTAAAGGCATGCCAAAATTGTGTCCTGCCCACCTGCACATGGGCAGGACATGCGCACACGACCCCCCCCCTGCATGGGGTGGTGGTGGAGTTTTCACCCTCCACAGGCTCCAGCAGCTTTCCTGAAGTCTGGGGAGGGCGAAAACGGGCTCCCCTGGTCCTCCAGAAGGCCTAAAATCAGCTGACTTGTGTGCACTTGTGCGCCTAAACTAACTCTGCGTGCCATAGGTTCGCCATCACGGTGATAGGGTAACTCCAGATCTAGATCATCTTCTAGACCAGTGGTAGTCAACCTGGTCCCTACTGCCCATTAGGCGGTAGGGGTTTTGTCCGATATTGAAGCACTTTCCTTTTTTTAATTTAATAGACTTCCCTACTTTATAAATCACTACAGTAATCCCTCGTTTTCCGTGGTTAATGGGGACCGGAACTTTCCGCGAAAACTGGAAAACCGCGAAGTAGGATTCGCTAGGAAACTTGAGTTGAGGACATTGTTTAAAGCAAGCACTAGGGGGCGCTTGCCTCCTACCGATGCATTTCCCCCCCCCTGTATTTTTAAAAAATCCGCGAAGCACTGAAGCCGCGAAACTTGAAGCCGCGGAAAACGAGGGATTACTGTATTACTGTGGAACTGGTGGGCGGTTAGAAAATTTTACTACTAACAGAGATACAAAAGTGGGTGGTAGGTATAAAAAGGTTGCCTACCCCTGTTCTAGACAACCACAGTTCCCAAAAGATTCACGTATCAGATTTTTTCATATATTATTGAAACTATAGGAAGAATACCGAAACATTACCCAATACTTGGATAACGTTAGCAAATACCTAAAACATTTTTTTTCTGGGAATTGCTGATAACTATGACTCCTTTAAATTGTATGTGTAATAAGCTATTTTCCCTTTTGTTTTATTTCTCTTACCATGCTTTCTTGCTTTGCATTGTGATTGCATGCCATCTGCTGGTTTAACATATGATGGCTTGCTGCTCTGATATTCACCATGCCAAAAATTCCACTTCCATTGCCATAACGCTACCCACACCGCTTCATTGGCTCCCCTCCTGAAAGTTTCCATGATGCACAGCGCTACGTCCGCCACTGTCTCTGCACCAACAGCTCCTACAGCAAGTGTCCCCTTCGCTGCAGCAGCCTCAGCCAATCAGGTTTGCCTCTTTTAAAGCTTTCTTTCATTTCACCAATCCCAAACTCTAAATGAGTGCTGGTATTTCTTAAAAAAAAAAAATTCTCTCGAAAGAATTTTTTTCTTCATGTTTTTTACCCATCAGACTTTTCTTTGAAATAATTGTTTAACTAATATTTATGGACAGGTTGCACTTATTTAGAGTTAACATTTATGGCAAATAAGGGTGTAATGTGGCTCTCTGTATTTTTTTATTTTTTTTGGTATGTGTGTGTGTCTCTAATACTAGCCTAGCCGCTCAGTAGCTATTTTAGGACTGATTTCGTTGGCATCCAATTAACGTTTAAATTTAAGCTTTAACTATCTTTTCTCCAGACTATAATTGTAATTATTTAACCTTTTAAAGCAAAAACAGACTTAAAAGATTGAGGCTGAAGAATATTTCTATGTACCGTATTTTTACGGATGCTTGCATACATACTATAATTTCAAGAGTCAATGGGATTTTTAATGTGGGCTGCAAATTTATGGATGATCACTTGGTGGCAGCAAAGAGTTAAGAGTTTTTCTTTTACTTAATAGTTCCTCCTCCCTTTAGCATTTGAAACATGGCGGCTCTATTTAGTCCTAAGAATCATGTCTAATAACCATTCACAATATTGCTCTTTTCTTTCTGCTTTCTTTCTGTATTTAACTGCTTGTATTCATGGTAAAAGCAATCTTCAACTAGGAGTTATATCTACATTAATGGATATAATTCCTATCTATAAACCTAATGAGGCTTAGAGAGGATATTCCTTTTCATGTTTGTAAAATGGAAGCGAAGCAATTCCTGATTGGACCTGCAGTTGTATTTCCATTCCCTCTGGCTGTTTGTTCTTGCTGTTTCCTTCCTTCAATTTCTCACAGTGTATAAGAAATACTTCTAAATTAACAAAACTATTGAAAAGATCATTAGAATTATTATCAGTAGCAGTAGAAGTCCAGGTGACCACCGAAGTGCCATTGTTATAGGAACTTCATTAAAAAGGGCTTTAGAAAACATCTGTTCCCATTCTTCATATATAGAATAATTACATAAGGAACTTTTTTCCTGGGTTCTCATTGGATTAAATGTTCTTTGGAGTGGATTAACAAAAGAAACAGCTCACATTTTCAATCTTTTAAAGTACTGAAACTACGGATATGTATTGGTTGTGTCACCCTATTTTATCATACTACTTAAGACCGCGCTGTATATTTTTTAATTAATCAATTATCACTGGAACATTTTATGAAATTAATCTATTTTTACAAAACCAACGCCAATTAAAAGTGCTAAACTGACAATATGTACAGCTATTCTAAATGTGTTTTTTCTCAGCGAATGCGTGGGGAGAAGTTTTTAAATACCCGAACACAAAAGCATTACAGCCTGTTCTTTCAAATTAGTGCTTGTCAACATCGAAAGTGGTTTTTATTTTGAAAAGGCAACTGGACTGATTTTTCTGAGGAAAAACAAGATGTTTCGCTTCCTAGCCGGGAAGCATCATCAGTTGTATTGGATGCTGTGGGAGACAGAAGAACAGTTATTGACAGTTTAGGTTAGTTGGTGGGAGGGGAAATGATAGGTTCTGACAGGTTCCAGGTTTAGAAACATTAGAGTCTGTCAGAATTCTTTGCCTTCAGGCTGCTCTGACATGAGTTTAAGAAATGTTCTTTCTGCCGTAAAAAAGCTAGTAGGAAACTGAGATGCCCTCACCCAATTCTTCTACAAATGGTTAACAGAATCTATACAGGTATATAGTTAACTATGTTTTTAGAACTGTTTTCTTATGAATCCCGTTAAATGTGAAATGTCAATAGGTTCAACTAATTTCCAGTTTTATTTTCTTAATCAGTGAATCATAAAGTAATACATAAAAACATTAGGTAATTTAACTGAAGTAAAGGATCAATGCAGTATTCTTGCATGACAGTATCCAAGAAAAATAAAAGAATGTGAAATTCAGATACTGTACAATGCATTGTGAAGATATGTACATGAAACAAGCACTAAAGAAATACAGGTAATATTATACCTATAAGTGAATTCATGCTACATTCAAAAAGTATTTTTTTTCCCATGAGTGTCATAGAACAATACTTGTTTGCAAAAATTGCCATGCAGGACATGCTCAGTCATTGAATCGTAGACACCTGTTTTGTCAGTTAGATTTTTATTAAGTTTATCAGGATGTAAAATACAAAAGAAAATCAAAATGGTGGGGAAATGGGAAGGGGCAGGGGGAAAAAGTGTAAG
This sequence comes from Rhabdophis nuchalis, assembly GCA_039707465.1. NCBI lineage: Eukaryota > Metazoa > Chordata > Lepidosauria > Squamata > Natricidae > Rhabdophis > Rhabdophis nuchalis. Next base: position 23,390,921 of record CM077651.1, read on the forward strand.
GGAAATGACTATTTTTAGCACAGTAGAAAGGATTAATAACATTACACCCTCTTTTTTTTTTTACTTTTACATGCTGATATATACTGCACGGGTGAATTAATTTAATATAATTTAAAATTTAATATATTTTTAATTGATTGATGTATATTGTATTTATGGTTTTATATAATGCCTGTGCGCCGCCCTGGGTCCTAACAAGGAGAAGGGCGGGGTATAAATTTAATAAAATAAAATAAAAATACTGGGCATTTTTATAATAACAAACCTATCTAATCAGTAAAACCCAAGATCAAAGTTTCGGGGTTTTTTCCCCATCTCAAAATCCAGAATCGGCTTAGTAAATCTGACTGGTATTAGATAATTGTACAATTAGCTACCAACAATTTTGGTCACCACAAGGTAAAAAAGATGTGGAGACTCTGGAAAGAGTGCAGCGAAGAGCAACAAAGATGATTAGGGGACTGGAGGCTAAAACATGTGAAGAACGGTTGCAGGAACTGGGTGTGTTTAGTTTAATGAAAAGAAGGATTAGGGGGAGACCTGATAGCAGTGTTCCAATATCTCAGGGGCTGCCACAAAGACGAGGGAGTCATGCTAGGCCTAACGAGACATATCCATCACAGGAAACAGATTAAGAAATAATTGTTGCTGGCCAAAGAGAATTTGAGAGAAGGGCCATGATTAAATCAGAATTCCTTATAAGGAATAGGAGACTTCTATGCGCAAGAGATTTTGTCTGTTGTCCATATGTTCTGTTGTGCATTCAAAGTTCTGATGCTTTGGAGCAGACTTTCTTATTTGCTGAGACAGGAAAGTGGTAACATTGCAGCATTAATTGTAGGCAGGGCTATAATCCAGATTATATATCAAAACTAAAATATCTGTTCACTTAATAAATGCACTCCAGGTTTTGATATTACTAAGATAACCTCTGCTACAACCAGCCTCATTAAGGAGAACTGAAATTGAAATGGGAAGGACATAAAAGATTGGATGAAAATACCTCACCCACCACCACTTCTAAACTAGTTAGGTGGCTTCTGTATTTTTGGTTTGGTTAGCGTGTCATGTATATTTTAAAACATTTTGCAATTTATTTTATTATTGTATAGTTTATTTATAATAGTTTATTATTTTATAATTTATTTTTAATTCATTTCCAATCCCTAACTATAATTCTCAGTAGTATACAATGCACACAAAAAAAGTAACTTTTCCCATTTATGTTGATGTATCAATTTCATAAATTCACAATAAAATTCTGTGATGCTTTGAAAAATATGAAATATAGCTCCATTGTAAACACTACTTTAAATGACGTGGCAAATAGACATTTTTAGTAGTCTTAAATTCAAATTATAAAATAAATTGATAGTACATTTTTTCTCCAAACACAGATAACTAGTTGTTTTAATCCTATTGATTTATGTGATAATATTCAAACTCTGTTAAATAAATTTGAGTTTTTAATAATGCTTTTTTTGGTCATTTTTTGGTTTTGGAAATGTGAAAGTCAAGTAAAAAGTACTGGCACAGAATTGCAGAATTATAGGTTAAGTACTGTAACAATATGAATGTAGTATATATAATCTAAACAACATTTTTGTTAAGTTCTCCAATTGTAGTTTTGTAGACAGTCTGAAAGAATATGGATTTGTATCTAGTTGATGTACATGTCTATAGAATGTTCCTCATCAAACAATAGCAAATATACAGAATTTCTTTTGGGCTACAGTATCATTTTTCTATCCTTGATTTAGATCATTGTTGTTATGATTCAGCTTTCTGCCCTAGACTCACCAGTACCTACCTTGTTTATAACAGCAGTATCCAAAATGCTTGGTCATCTGAAATAGGAAAGCTATATCCATATGTCTACCTTTCAAGATAGTCTGTAATTAAGTTCTAATAAGAATATCTTTTTTGTTTCTCTTTTTATTCTTTTACAAGCATATTTATTGGTATTTCCATATCATAGTTTGTTTCTGCACTTGCAAAAATGATGAATATGTATTCATATTTGTCTTTCATATCTCAATATAGCAATAGTAATAGCACTTAGACTTATATACCGCTTCGCAGTGCTTTATAGCCCTCTCTAAACAGTTTACAGAGTCAGCCTATTGCCCCCAACAATCTGGGTCTTCATTTTACTGACCTTGGAAGGATGGAAGGCTGAGTCAACCTTGAGCTGGTGAGAATCGAACTACTGACAGTTGGCAGTCAGCAAAAGTAGCTGCAGTACTGCATTCTAACCACTGCGCCACTGTGGCTCTATAACTGAGAATTGTTGTTTGTTCATGTGCTCATGAGATTCGTATCTCACTTTTGCTCGAGGAATTCAAGATCCATTTTTTCCTTGAAACAATAAGCCTGTGAAATAGATTGACTGAGAGATAGGGACTGATCTAAAGTTTCCAGTTAACCTATGCTCTTAATTATTACCTTCCTCTAGACTTAGATAGAATTCTTCAAATGCTGGACTAAAAACACATACTGTAGTATATTTATTTAAGTTCGCAAAATTCTTGGTTGTCTATGTAATGCCAAACTTACTCCTTTGTATCTTTGAAATTGAAAAAAACAAGTATGAAAATTTGGGAGCTGACAATTTGTCCTCATGCATGTTTTACTTCCACTAGATACTGTTTTTGTATACAGCAAGCAACCTTCAATTCCAAATTCATGCAATTCATTCCATAATTCCCATATAACACTCCCATATAACACCTATCCTGCGCGAGCTGCACTGGCTTCCTGTGGTCTTTCGGGTGCGCTTCAAGGTTTTAACGACCATCTTTAAAGCGCTCCATGGCTCGGGGCCTAGTTATATGCGAGACCGCCACCTGCCCCATACATTCCTCAGACCGATACGCTCCCACAGAGAGGGCCTCCTCAGGGTGCCGTCGGCTGGACAATGCCGACTGGCGACACCCAGGGGGAGAGCCTTCTCTGTGGCGGGCCCAGCCCTCTGGAACGACTTACCCCCTGAACTCCGCACCATCTCCGACCTCCGCCTCTTCCGCAAGTGTCTGAAGACACACCTATTTCATCTAGCCGGCCTAGCGTAACCTCCATACTGACTATTAGATAGTTTTAAACTTGGGATTTTAATTCAGTTTTTAGCGCAGGGTTTATTTATTAGAATAAGTATTTTAAATTTCATATATTTTATATATTTTGTATGTATTTTAACATCCCTGTGCGCCGCCCTGGGTCCTAACAAGGAGAAGGGCGGGGTATAAATTTAATAAATAAATAAATAAATAAATAATTCAAGCTTATTTGCAAACATTTCATGTAAATCAACAACTTTCTCACATTCATACATTTCTTAATGACCTGATAAACAGCAAAGCTTTGGTCTGCATATCTCTGCTTAATATAAAGCTGCACTGCACAGCCCAAATTGTGTTCATCGTGACTTCTTGCATTCTTTCACTCAGAATTTTAACAAATCCCTTCAATAATTTAATGGCCCTTATAGATTCCCTTTGTTCAGGAGAAACAATGGAACGGCAGTTCTCATTTGTCCGTGGTGTGCAACTTCAGGAAAAGAGGCAAGATGGCGGAAACAAAACAAGTTGAACCGTGTCAGTCTAGGATTCAAACACTAGAGAGTTCCACAAGGCAGTCCAAGCCATAAAATCATAGAGTTAGAGAAAGAGAACAAAGCAGGGACACAGGCTGGCGGAAAATTCTATTTGATGGAGAGCAAAATCCTGTTAACAGCTCCGAAATAGTTCCAGATCAGAGGTGGGCAGCACATAAATTAACAACTGGTTCACCCAGCCCTGAAAATGTGTGTGCCCGCCTTCCATGCATGTGTTTCGCTTGCATGTGCACCTTGCGTGCATGCGTGCGGCATCAAAAACAAGGCTAAATAGGACAGCATAGCCCGCAGATCACAACCACCAGTTCTCTTGAACAGGTCCGAAACGGCAGCGACCCACCAGTGACCCAGATGCAGATACAGCTGAAGGAGATGTGTTGTCCTTTCCACCTGAGTAGCTGAGCAGATCATCATTGCTCTGTTCTCCGAAGTTGCTGGTGCATCCTGGACCAGGGCACCTGGCTAGGATTGGGACCGCATCATACAAGTCTGCCTTACCTTCTTTTGCTTGTTGCCTCATCTGCTCAGGTGGCCCACTACCTGCCAGTTTCAAAACTGACAGCTCATCAAATGTGATCCCTCATAACAGGAGGGGAACAAATGCAATCCACATTTTCAGAAAAGATGTGCTTTAATCGAAGAATGTATCAAAGGAGATAATCATTCCATTGAACTACATTCCTTGTGGAATACAGTGCCCATTTCTGGGCACCACTGTTCAAAAATCAAGTTGGAAGCAAGTCCAGACAAGATGGTGAATTCTGAAAACCAAGCTCTGTGGGGAATGGTGAAGGATCTGAGTAACTAGTTTTGTTGTATTTAAGTACAATGACAATAAAGATTATACTGATAAGTTTAACCCAAACAGGCAACTGAAGAAAGATATGATAGCAATCTTCAAATATCTGAAAGACTTTCAAGAAGAAGGAATGGATTTCTTTTTAATTGCTTCAAAAGGATAGCAAATGAATTCAGATTAGAAGGAAGGAGGTTAAACATATGGGACGTTATTGATGGAACATGAGATTGTGGTTATTCTTCACTAGAGATCTTTAAACTGAGGCTGGATGGTCATTCATTTGTCAAGATGTCATAGTGGATGTTGAATTTGGCATGCAAATCAGACTAGATCTCAAATTATTATCAAATCTGATTCTGTGGTGCTATTGATAGCTCCTGTTATACAAGATTATGTGACCTTCACAGATCTATTGCAATTCTCCCTTTGAGAAGTCCACACAAGATACTACAGGACTACTACTACAAGACACTGCAACTGTTAAAATTATGAACCAGTTGCCAATTACTTGAATCACAATTACATGACTGCAACTTTGAGGACTGGCTGTCAGTCTCCTCATTCAGCACTGTCATAACTTTAAAAACCCAGTGAACAAATTATCATTAACTGAGGATTGCCTGTAGGCAATTATAGGCAAACAGTAACAAATAATTATGAACTTTTCAGTGGGTTAAATCCAACTGTACTCGCCAGATGAATTTTCATGTAATAAAAAAGTAATTAAAATTTATATGAACAGCCAACATTTTTGAACACTGTCTTAACAAACCATGTTCATGAACCTTAGATCCAGGAAACTACAACCCAATCAGCTTAACATAAATACCTGAGAAAATCTTCTAAAAGATAATCAAGCAGTGGATTTAAAAGCACCTAGAAATGAACATGGTGATCTCTAGAAGACAGCAGGTCATGCCAAACAAGCCTTTGACTTTTTTCATAAAGCAATTAAATTAGTGTATCAAAGAAATGTCAATGTAGTATACTTAGACTTCAGTAAGACATTTGATAATGTAGACCACAGCCAGTTTTTGATAAAGAATAATGTGGGATAGATAGTACCATCACCATCACCACCATGTGGATTCGCAATTGACTGACCAACCGCACTTAGTATATATCTACATGGAGGGAAACATAAAGTGGGACACCTGTGACATTTCGGGTGCGCTTCAAGGTGTTGATTACCATCTTCAAAGCGCTCCATGGCACGGGGCCTAGTTATGTGCGAGACTGTCTACTGCCCCATACATCCCTTCGACCGATCCGCTCCCATAGAGAGGGTCTTCTCCGGGTGCCGTCGGCCGGGCAATGCCGGTTGGCGATGCCCAGGGGAAGGGCCTTCTCTGTGGCGGGCCCTACCCTCTGGAACGACCTTCCTCCTGAACTCCGTATCACCTCGGACCTCCGCCTTTTCCGCCAGCACCTGAGGACGCACTTTTTCCATCAAGCCGGCCTAGCATGACCACCCTTTAACGACTGAGTTTTAAATTACCAAATTTTTTATCAGAGGGATTTTAATAACATTTTAGCACAGGGTTTTCTAAGTTTCTGCTTGGCCGGCCTAGGTTAGTCTCTACCTCAGGGGTTAGGGAATGTTAATTTTAAAATGGGGATTTTAGTACAGGGACAGTTGATTTAATTTGTTTTTATTGTATTTATTTATGTATATATTTTATGCTGTTTTAATTTTCCCTGTGCACCGCTCCGAGTCCCCCTGGGGAGAGGACGCGGTATAGAAAAATAAAATCTAAATCTAAAATCTAAAATCTAAAGTTTAATTTTGGTTTTAGGATATTTATTATGTATTTGTATATTTGTATTTTGTTTTAACTTCCTGCGCGCCGCCCTGGGTCCCTTTTTGGGAGATAGGTGTGGGATATAAGTCGAAAAAATAATAAAATAATAAAATAAAAAGGTTCTGTCTTGAGCCCACTCCTCTTCAACATCTTTATAAATGATCTTGATGAGGGAACAGAAGGGAAACTCATCAAATTTGCATATGACACCGGGCTGGGGGGAATTGCTAACATTTCAGAAGATGGACTCAGCATTCAGAAGGTTCTTGAGCATTGGGTTAGGGTTCTTGAGCATTGGGCCCTAGTTAACAAAAGATGCAGTTCAGTGGTGAGAATAATAAGGTCCTGGACTTAGACGGGAAAAATCAAATGCACAGCTACATAATAAGTGATAGCTTGCTCCAGTAATAATTGTGGGAGGGATGTCCCATCACTTAAGTAGGAGCCAACGGTGTGTTTCAACTGCCAAAAAAGCCAATGCAGTTCTGGGCTGCATCAACAGAGGGACAGTGTCAAGCTCACAAGAAGTCATAGTACTGCTTTATAGTGCATTAGTAAGATGACACAAAACTGTCCAGTTCTGGCCACTATGATACAAAAAGATACTGAAGCCTAGAAAGAGTGCAGAGAAGAACAACATAGATAATAAGGAGCTTGGAGGCTAGACTGAATAAGGAACTAACGGAAGTAGCCTAACAAAGAGAAGACTTAGGAGTGATATGAAAACCATCTTCCAATACTTGAAGGGCTGTCTCCAAAGTACCTGAAGGCAGGATAAGAAGCAATGGGGGGAAGCTCATCAGAGGGGGACCCACCTTGCAATTAAGGAGAAATTTCTTAATGGTGAGAACAGTTAACCAGTGGAACAGCTTACCTCCCAAATTTATGGGTGCCCCATCACTGGAAGTTTTAAAGAAAAGATTGGACAACCATTAGTCAGGGTTGGTATAAGGTCTCCTGCCTGGGCCAGGGAATTGGACTAGAAGACTTCTAAGACCCCTTCCAGACTGATCCTGTCCATTGTCACTGCGCATATCCCCTTGTTCCATGTCATACCTAGCCAGCCCACCTTCTCTTTCTTCAAACTTACATATTCTGCTATTTCAGATTATTTTTCCACCCAGGAATGTGCCTGCTCAAGATCTCTGCTTAGACCATTTATATGTATTCTTAATCCATGCTCAGACAAAATATGCACATACAATAATTTACACAATCCTGTTCCATCCATTCTGCATGTTGTGCATCATCAGTCTGGTTTATTATATTTTTTTGTAGTTTTGGATACTCTTAACCACCACAAATACATAGGTATTAATTATGTCTTTGAGTGCAATAAGAAAATTTATTGTGCTACTGTTTGGTTATATGCAAAAGTTTAGATTCCCATGGTCAAATTGTATGTTTGACACAACCTCTACATATTAATTTAAAAATAGCACTTAGCAATAACGATAGCACTTAGACCTGTATACCACTTCAAAATGCTTTAAAGCTCTCTCAAAGCAGTTTACACAGTCAGCCTATTGCACCCAACAATCTGGGTCCCCATTTTACCCACCTCGGAAGGATGGAAGGTTGAGTCAACCTTGAGTCAGAATCGAAGGAATTGAACTGCTGACCGTCAGCAGTCAGCAGAATTAGCCTGCAATACTGCATTCTAATCACTGCACTACCATGGCTCTTAAAATGACACAGTTCTGCAAATTTGAATGCAAATTTATTATATGAAATTATGTATGGAGAATAAGAAAAGAGTTAATATAGTACACATGGACATTTGGTCACTTTCAGCTGGTATATTATGACATCTCCTTTAGCAGAAATAAGTTTCCAAATGTTTCTGTAGTGTAGGCAGTAAAAATCTTTCTGCTCTTTTGTTTTCAATTTTTTTTAGTTTATCAAAATATGAAATACAAAAGAAAGTAAAAATAAAAGGAAACTAGGAGAAGGAATAAGGGTCGGGAAAAGAAATGTAAGGTAAAAGGGGAAAAAAGGTGTTGACTTCTGACTCTTTTTTGCTCAGTAGAAGATAACAATATTACAGCCTCAACTTTTTACTTTTACACATTAATATATACTAGTTATTTCTATAACAACAAATCTATCTAATCAGCAAAACCAAAATCAAAGTATAATTTTTTTATCACTAGCGCAAAATCCAGAAGCGATTTCCAAATAAAAAACATAATTAAATATATTATCTTCTTTGAATAGAGCAATCAATTTAACCATCTTTGCTTTTTCTTCCTTGCTGTGGAAATTATATATTTCTGTTTGCAGTTAATAGTCTTTAGAAACTTTAGAAACTTTACCATTTATGTTAACAAAATTCACTATATTCTTTCAGATTCTTTAGCCTTTTTCAAGAGTGAAAAACTCAATTTTCATCCATTTTAAAACAGTAAATTTTTCTTTAAAAACATTTTCAAAATCAGTTTTAATGCATCTTTTTAAACTGCCTTAACATACATACTTTAAAATTCATTTTAAGTAATATTTTACAAGCTTTAGAAATTAATCAAAAATCATATATGAAAGAAAAAAACCATTTTCAAACTCACTTTATAAACACAAAAACACATAAACATATAAACACATTTTAACATAGTATAAACTTGAGATTTCTATAACAACAAACCTATCTAATTGTTAAAACCTAAAATCAAAGTTTCATTTTTTTCTACCCCAAGCAAGAAATTGCCTCAGCGGTTTGGTAGTTTCCTATACATAATTGCAGACCAAGCTACAAATTACTTAAAAATAATACACTACAACCACAACTTTCTACCCTTATATTTCTTCATCAAAGTTGGCGGGGCGGGGGGAAATACACCACACTTCCTTATTTTAGCTTGCCCTCAGCAGCCTTCTTCCTTGTGGTTTAAGAATAAAGAAATCCCCAAAATGATCTTCAAAAAGGAATAACAAGCTGTGACTAAAGAGAGCTTCTGTTATCTTAATAAAGATTAATAGTCCTTAAAAGTGATTAAGAAATGAAAAGCACAACTTAATGTCCATTTAAAAAATAAATCCCAAAATGGCTGCTTTTTCGACAACATAGTGATTGTAGCCAGGGGTGGGTTTTGGCTTGCACTACTGCCGATCCGCTTGTGTGCACGCTTTGCACATGTGCATGCTGTGCGTGCATGCGCAGTGCCATTCAAATAGTTTTGCGCATGCGCAGAACCGAATAGATGGCAGCACTGACAGCACCGACCGGGGAAGTGATTTAGGGACATGGCAGGTCTGGGTCACTACCAGTTCCAGCGACCCAAGCTGCCAAATCACTACTGGTTCAGCTGAACCAGTCCAAACCGCTAGGAATGCACCGCTGATTGCAGCCCTGCCCCACAGTTTCTGGCTCATCAGCTTGCTCCAAAGCACACCATGCTTGCTGTATGGAGAATCCTTTGGGATCTTCTAGGGTTCTCCCTAACCCAGGAGAGTCATATAAACTAAAAAAATGCCAGTTCCTTCTGGTGGTAAGTTGAAAAAGCGACATTCCAGAGAAAAACTCTTCAGGGAGCTCCAGGGATCTGTCCCTGGGCGTTTCATTAGTTTTATATCTTCCCCAGAGGCCAAGAAACTTTCTGTTTTTTTGGAATATTTTCCCACTCATTCTTATAAAACTTTTCTAGTTTAGAAATATTCCTAGGTGTTGCATATATTATATGTTTGAGATCACCCTACAATTTCTCAATAATATCCAAGTCAGAGGACTGAGAAGATTATTTCCAAACCATTATCTATTTTTCCTACAAGTACTTGATTATTCCAAAATGTTATCTTACTAAGTTATCCAGCTACTTTCCAGCTTCAGTATCTTTCATTATATAAGAATGTTTTTGAGCCAGAAAAACTCTGCAAGGAAGAGTAGGAAAACAGTCCCTGAAACTTGATCACAGGTGCTTAATTTTTTTCCATACAACTGTATTTGTTTATTGTAAAATAATCTGCCTATCAAAGATTCACACACTATGTTAAATCATAAATTATGATTCATAAATTGTAATGGCTAGGTTTATTGCAGGCAAAAAATGAAGCGAAACATTCAACCAATACTTTTCTGTGTTAGTAAATTATTTGTCTTTATATTGCACGCATACACCATATTAGCATAAACGTATACACATATTAGATTGTGCAAACAATTGATTAAAAGATCTAAGAAAGATTGTTTTTTTTAACAACCATATCCCAAATTCTGTCTTTATAGTGTGTATGTGAACACATAACAAGACTTTTGAATATGAAGCTTCAAACTACATATTTTTTTAAAAAAACAATAAAACAATCTGAAAGCAATCCAAAAAAGTTATTAAAAACATGTTCTAAAAATAATTAAATGTTATATCAGTCTGCTGTTTTGAGGTTAATCAGTTGTAACTTGTAAGAAACAAAAACCAGCCTTTTCAGTCTAATCAAATACAAGAAAAAGTGGTTATAATTCTGAAATAAAATCCAAGTCAGGTGCTTTGTTTTTGAATATGTAATTAATTTCCAAACAACATTTAGCATATAAAATGAGATTAACTATCCATGGTTTGGTCTCTGATGCTCTTTGAAAATTAATTAACATTACTGTTGTTAAAAATGTGCATGCATACATAATATACCGTATTTTTCCGCGTATAAGATGCACCGCAGTATAAGATGCACCAAGGTTTTGAAGAGGCAAATTTTTTAAAAAAAGTTTTTTGCAGTCTGGAAACCTCCCCAAAACAGCCATTTTTCGCAAAAACAGCCCCATTTTTTTTCCAAAAAAGGTTATGAACAGCCTTTAGGAGACTCGTAGAGTGTTCCTGGGAGGGGCAAAAACAAGCAAAAACCGGTCCTTTTTTTTCTTCAAAAATGGGCCTCGTTTTTTTTGTCAAAAAAAAGGGCATTAGGAAGCTTATAGAATGCTCCTGGGGCTGGGAGGGGCAAAATTGAGCAAAAAACAGCCTGTTTTTTTCTCTTTTCTGCCTCCCCAGCCCCCAGGAGCTCTCTGAAAGCCTCCTACAAGCTATGCACAGCCATTTTGGTGAAGGGGGTGGCATTTCGGGAGGCAAAAAAATGCTGTATTCAGTGTATAAGACGCACCCAGATTTTCAGCCTCTTTTTTGAAGGAAAAAGGTGTGTCTTATACTCCGAAAAATACAGTAAATTTTAACTTGTAAAAATCCTAAATGAAGTGAAGTGAAGACAGTTCTATGTGCTGTGTGGAATTTTTATATTTATATTTAAACTATTTTAAAAGGAGAAAAGTAATAGCATTGATAAGAATTAAGTGTTCCAGTAGAATTAAATATTCTGATTAAATATTGCATTGAAAATCATCGGTGTTTTCTTTTCTTGTCACAGATAATCCTGAAATAGTGAACCGGAATGGAATGGAATGTCAAGAGGCCTTGTTGAGAACAGCAAAGCATTGTTACTGTACATACAGCCCTTTCTCTTCCTTAACAGAATTGCCACAAACTGCATGCTGAGTAAAGAGTTTATTCATCTGGACAAAACACACTTAAGAGCTAGTGCTGCTATATCGTATATGAATATTAAGATGGTATGCTTAGTATATTCAAAACTAATCTAGTTAACTACCTGATGCCAGCTGTGATGGTTCAAGACATAAAAGGGTAATATTTTACTTTTAAAAGTTTTATATAACACTGTTTACTTCTTAGGAATATTGTCTTACCACCATAAAATAGTGAATGTAAGTAGTCCCATTCATGTATCGCAGGGTTCACAGTTTTATGACTCTTTCAATGTTAGCAATAACTGATTTACATTGGCCACTAAATCCAGGATCTAACTACACAAATAGTTTCCCATGAGAGCTGTTGCTTTGGTTGCATGTTTCTTCAGCTGACCTCCCTGCACCCCAGTTTACACAGAGAAATTCTTTTGAAACTGGACTTTCAAAAGTACTTTGTAATGCTGCAAAGGAGAATCTGGTTCCAGTGATGTAGGTCACGGGAATTTCAAAAACAAAATACTTTGGGATATTAGTGCCACTAGTTGCACTGTGCTGATTGTTTGGTGACAAAATAAGTGATGCAGTGGTGAAATCACCACTAAAAGTTCCAGAGTAGTTTTCCTACAGTGTTTCCCTGAAAATAAGACAGGGTCTTATTTTCTTTTGACACCCCCCCCCCCGAAATAAGCCATTGGCCTTATTTTTGGGGAGGTCTTATTATTTTTGAGGTACAGGAGGCAGCAAGTGTGGTCAGCTCATGGTTGCTCTGTTGTGCTGCTGTGCCAGTGAGGTGCGTTGCTGGGCCTGCCATTCTTTTTGCAGTGGCCATTAGCGTGACAGAAGGGGTACGGTGGCTAAGGTTGCAGGAGCGACCGTTAGGGTGTGTGGGGCATGTTCTCCCTCCCTTTCCCCCCCTCCAAACTCACCTCTTCACCTAATGTTGTTTGCGTGATCAGAGGAAGTGGCAGAGAAATATTTTCGGGAAGGTCTTATTTTCGGGGAAACAGGGTAGCTTGGTGTCCTTTGGATAAGTAGGATTTCTCCTCTCAGCATATGCAGCCACGATAGCCGATGGTCATGCTGTGGGTAGGTGGGTGGGTGGGGAATCTAGGGAGTCATAAGAAACCTAGGTTGAAGCACAGTGATTGGCATGAAGCGGAAACAGAAGATCTCAATCAGGGATGTCAAACTTGTGGTGTCACGTCATCTGGTGAGGTATCGTGACTTTTTTCCCCTTTGCTAAACCGGGGATGGGTATGGCCAGTGCCTGACGCATCCAGCCCATGACCTGGGAGTTTGACACCCCTGATCTAAAGCAAAGATGGCAAACTATGGCCTGTTTATGACTTGTGGACTTCAATCCCAGAATTCCTGAGTCAGCATGGCTAGCTCAGGAATTCTGAGAGTTGAAGTCCACAAGTCATAAAAAGGCCAATAGTTCCTCACCCCTGATTTGAGGTAAAGCACAAATTGCAGCAATGCACACAAGCTGCTTTGGGATATGTATGGAGAAGTTATATGGAATCACAACGTTCTAGAATTAAATCAAACCTTTGCACAGTATGATTTTCATACCCCTAACAAAAATCTTGACTATGTTATTTTACAAAGAGAGAATATTTTTTAAAGAAGTCTTTGCAGAAGTGCCTAAATTTTGTCACATAAAACTTGAAACTTAAGTGACACTGCATTCTATATTTGAATCTATGCCAAGTGATTCAGCTTTCAGATTTGCAATCAGGTTACCAAAAATCATTTGTTATAAAATAACTTCTTCCCAATTAAATAAATGGGGCTTCAGATTATATAAGATTATATTAAATTCTATTTCAACTCAAAACTCAGTGCAGTCACTGTAAAAGCTAATAAGTGACGTTAATATAGACGATTAGGAAATTATAGAAAAGGATATAAAAAGAGCTTCATTATAATTCATTGTTACTACTGCCATATTTTTAAAATTAAATTTAAAAAGATTACAACAAAGAGAAAGAAATTTGTTCTTTTAATTGTTTATTTAAATGTTTACTTTATGTCACAGAAATGCAAAATTATGTTTAATACAGCTGTATTAAATGCAGAATGTATTATATATACAGCTGTATACTGTATAATATACAGCACACATATGGGCAAAACATTTTAATATTTACTTTTTCAAAACTGCATTGATTTTCAAAACAGTTGTACACAAATTCATTTGTTTGGAAGGTTGTACCAAATACATTACATTTAATGTTTTGTATATTGCACATATATCACATAAATATATAGTTTTTAAATTAATGTTTCTAAACAAAATTTGTCTAAAATATGCATAATTATTGGAAACATTTTCCCTTATGAAAATTATAAATGATTGCAGTATTTTAACTTAGGCTTTTCAGATTGAAATGGGTTTGGCAGCATTGCCTATTCTAAGAGACAGATCTACTGATTTATTTTTAATAACTTTATTTTTCAGTATTAATTTTGTGTTTCGAATGTCTAAATGTTGTTTATATTAACAGTAGTTTAATCATTTAAAGAGGAACACATACAGTACACCCAAAAATCTTATGGAAAACATGTTGTAATCTTGCATTTATTTTCATCTGAACTGCGAGAAAAATGTATGCAACTTTTGTTTTTACTTATAAATTTGTCATTATAACTTGTTTGTTGACTTGGCTGTTTACTTAACCTCTGTGCTAGTTAATAACTTTTTAATGGTCCATTTAAATATTTGGTAGATTATTCAACAATACGAAATGGCTAATTATGTATGCTTAAAATATTTAAACTGTAGAAAAAATATATGAACATAATACATTTAAACAATTATTTTCTTAGAATCACTCTGATATTATTTACTCTATTAAGAAACAGACTTTTAAGACATTTGTGAGTTTTCTTCCTGGATAAAGACTGAACAAAAAAAAATGTATTTAAAAAAAATATCAGAGAGATCCCTTCTGTTGGCTATGTTCTGTTCCTACATTAACCAATATATTAAATATTAAATTATTTCTTTCAGATAAAGATCAAGTTGATCTCCTTGGGGATATGTTGGAATACGTGGTTTAGGTAGTTTTAAAGTATGTGTCACAGAGAATGTACAAATAATAAAAATGACATATAGTATGATTAATAACTATACAGTCCACTTTTGAAAATATAGCCCTTAAATTGTCACTCAGCTAACCTGTTACAGATTTTTGAGAAACATTGCTCCATTTGTCTCTTGCCAAGTTATGGTCAACAATTCCATTTTTATTCCGCTCTAATTCCACCTTCATGAACAGGTTGCTTTCTTTTTTTTAATAAGAATATTAACATCCCTCAGCTTTGAAGAGGAAATATTACTTGATTTCAGTCCTATCTAGGTTATTTTAATCTTCAGGCATTTGCATGGAAGGACTGTGCTCACTTTGACAAGTTTCTTAATTTCACCAGTTTCTAAATTTTGACATTTAAACAAAACCAAATTAAACTTCATTCTAACATCTTTATATGAGATCACAAAACAAGTTCTGACCCTGTCCTACATTTGTATGTATTTGTGGGTATACATGTGCACACACATATGTACATATACTGTACATGCGTATATGCTAAGCTAACTGTGAATGTGTATGTCAAATGTAATGTCCACTTGCAAAAGTAACTTATTTCTATTAGTTTCAGCGAGACTGTCTAGGACAGTGTTTCTCAACCTTGGTCACCTGAAGATGTGTGGACTTCAGCTCCCAGCAGAGGGAGTGGACTTCAACTCCCAGCAGAGCTGGCTGGGGAATTCTGGGAGTTGAAGTCCACACATCTTCAGGTGGGCCAAGATTGAGAAGCACTGATCTAGGACAGCAGAAATTATGAAAGTATAGACTTTCCCCATATATATAAAGCTGTTTCCAAAGAAACAATTACTAGTCTGAGCTCTATTCTGCCCTATACTTTTTGTAAGGTCTTCACCAAAGTATCTTAATCTGTCTACTCTATACAAAATTATTTACACTGCGAATAGTTAAATAAATCCCTCCCATTGATTCATGTCATTAACTATTTAGTAGCGTACATACCCATTTATAAGTGTATTGAGGTATAATTTAATTACCTATGTACAACCATGAAAATAAAAAAAAGCCTTTTAAAATCATTCCAGTATATCAGTGTTCTCTATGAGACAGAGAAGCAAAACGCTTGAATGGAAAAATACATCTTTCTTTGCCTGTTAAAACAAATAAACAGAAGGAAATTTAGTTTGATTTCAGACAACAGTGCCAGATGTACTTCGCATTTTCAGTTCACAGTGGTGCAACCATATAGTATCAAACTTCTGTAAGACAACACCTTGTTCCCTCAGTTTTGCTGCTTGATACCAGCTATCTCAAAGTACTTTAAAGTTGATGATACTCTTTGAAAGGAAAAAAAAAGCATTGGAACTGTCAGAGGTGATCATTTCAAAAATTGTGGACATTGTTTAGCTCAGTGGACATTGAATGTTCAATGTAGGGGTGTCAAACTCAAGGCCTATTGACAGGATCTGGCCTGTGGGGTGCCTTGGAAACAGTGAACCGCCCTCGCCAGCAAATACAAAGCTTGGGAGGGCTGTGCACGGTCCTCTCAAGCTATGTTTTTACTGGTAGAGGGTTGCAGGAGGCCATCGCAGCTGAAAATGGAGCTTGGGAGCCTGTTTTCGCTGGCAGAACGCTCAGGCCACCACAGGTGCCTCCAACACGAGTGATATCAAGCTGGCCACGCCCCCACATGGTATTTTGATCTGGCATAAGGTTGCATCTCACCTATCCAAGCTTCATGAGCTGGCAGCCAGACATTAAAATGGGGGTTGGGGGGAGAAGGAAGGATTGGAATCAGGTGAAGTCCAGCAGGCTCTGACAAGTTCTGGAGAACCGGTAGTGGAAATTATGAGTAGTTCAGAGAACTGGCAAATGCCACCTCTGGCTGGCCTCACAGTGAAGTGGGATGGAGATTTTGCAGTATCCTCTGCCACGCCCACCAAGCCACACCACGCCCACCAAGCCACGCCCATAGAACCGATAGTTAAAAAATTTGAATTTCACCACTGATTGGAATATGAAGAAAGGAGAGGATGGAAGCTCAGCTGAGCCATGTGAGAAGCTTCAGCCAGCCAAGGTCATTAAAGAAATGCAGGGCTGGGAACTGAGCACTTATTTCCTGAACAATGTTCAAGCACCTGATTGGACATTAGCAGATAACCGGGGAATTCTAGGCAGGGAAGAGGACACTTTCCTTTGTGTTGTTTGCATGGGGAAACCTCTGATTCAGCTTAATGTCATCTGTCCCACTCAGTCATCTAGCTGAGACAGCTATTTGTTTTGGATTTTGTTTACAATAAGGAAGTATTTTTTGACCATAAGAGCCATTAAGCATCCTGTCTTCTGGAAGCTTTCAAACAAGGTTTGAATAACTATTTAACTGGGCTTCCTGTCCTAGGTAGGACATTGGATAGAATACCTCCAAAGTTGACCACCAAGCATATGATTGTAGAAAATGGTGAATAGCTTCAACTTTAAACAATTAAATAGTCAATAAATACATTTACTTTGTAGGGTTGCAATAAACGCCTTGGAAAATATATTCAAATACCATAATTTGTCTACATGACTACAAAGAAAAGAGTGGTGCAGGCAATGTTTTTTCTTTTGTTATTCTACAGAAGCAAAAGTTGAAGAAGCAGGACAAAAAAAAATGATGCTTTTGAACTTTGGTTGCTTGAGAAGTCTCTTAAGAACATCCAAGATAGCCAAAATAAAGAAACACATGGATCGTACACTGACGACACTCAGCTGTACATATCCACCCCAGACCACCCCAACGATGCCGCCGAAGTGCTGTCCTGGTGTTTGGAGGCCATACGGATCTGGATGGGTGGTAAACTCAAGCCCAACCCTGCCAAGACTGAGTGGCTGTGGTTTCCGGCACCCCGGTTCAGCCACATTACTCCAACTCTGGCCATTGGGGGCGAAACACTGGCCCCCGTGGAGAGGGCGCGCAATTTGGGTGTCCTCCTGGATTCCCGGCTGTCCATGGAGGACCATGTGGCGGCCGTGGCCAGGGGGGTGTTTCATCAGGTACGCCTGATGCGCCAATTGCGCCCCTTACTGGACCGGGCTGCCCTTCGCACAGTCACTCAAGCTCTCGTGATGTCCCGACTCAACTACTGTAATGCTCTCTACATGGGGCTTCCCTTGAGGTGCACTTGAAGGCTACAGTTAGTCCAGAATGCAGCCGCGCGGGTGATTACGGGAGCCACTAGATGCTCCCACATAACACCGATCCTGCGCGAGCTGCACTGGCTTCCTGTGGCCTTTCGAGTGCGCTTCAAGGTTTTGACGACCATCTTTAAAGCGCTCCATGGCTCGGGGCCTAGTTATATGCGAGACCGCCTTCTGCCCCATACATCTCTTCGGCCGATCCGCTCCCACAGAGAGGGTCTTCTCAGTTGGCCGGACAATGCCGACTGGCGACACCCAGGGGAAGAGCCTTCTCTGTGGCGGGCCCTGCCCTTTGGAATGACCTACCCCCTGAATTACGCACCATCACTGACCTCCGCCTCTTCCGCCAATGTCTAAAGACATATCTTTTCCAACAAGCCGGCCTAGCCTAACCTCCCATGGGGACTATTTTAGAGAGTTTTAAATTGGGTATTTTAAAATTTGGTTTTAGCATAGGATTAAAATAGTTTAATATATTTTTAAATTATGTATTTATTTTTGTATGTTTTTAAATTCCTGTGCGCCGCCCTGGGTCCTCTGTGGAGAAGGGCGGGATATAAATATAATAAAATAAATAAATAAATAAATAAATCGTAGAACTAATCAATCTAATGTTGAAATATGATGACCAGACATACTTTGTCACAGTAGGCAAAGCTCTACTCCTCTGGAAAAGTCTCCAGGGTTGGGAAGAAAAAATGAACAGCAACAATGAATGAATTGAATGAACAGCAGACTTGGGTGAACCGTTGGAGGACTTGATGAGCTAAATTGGAACAAATCATTTTGGAGGTCTGTGCAGTTGCTAAGAATTGACACTGACTTGATGGCATGTAATCAATCCAGCAATCCTATCACCATTACATTATGATTTTATTGTCCTTTTTTGTTTACAACAAAACAATATTAATCTTCAGGACTCGTATCACTGCATTCATCAGTATGATTGCAAGAGAATCCAGAGATCACAGAGAGATATATGAACGAGATGTGATCCTGTGGAATACATGACCAAACCGTTTGTTAAGGTATTTCTTATATACCTTATATATAAAGAAGCATTATTTCCCCTCCTTAATGGTTTCTTAAATACAGGTAGTCCTCGACTTAATGACCCACGAGAGCACTTACCTTATCCCAGCCATGTTAGTTCAAGAGATTTTGATGAATGGCTTTGTCAAAATCTTTTTGAAAATTCGAATTCTCAATATCTATCTATTGGTTGGCACCCTCAAAGTGTGGAAGAATTTTACAGAAGCCACGTTCCTTTTCAGCAAGGCTCGTGTTTGCTTGCCTTCAATAGCGCTTTCAACCATTTTCCGTGAACGGTTGTGAAATTAACTGACTTACATCTTTTCTTCTATCATTCCTTGATCTCTTTAAAATTGAGGTGAAAATAGCTATTTTCTAATTCTCACAAACAGGGGTTCATGCTAATGATAGGCTGCATGTTCCTATGACAAAGTCACCAATTTCATATTTAACTTTGTTAATAATTTTTGGTGTATGCTATTTTAACCCAGATATTTTATTTTTCTAGTTTGTTAATATGTCTTTCATGACTCATTACTTCTATTTGTCTTCTGATCCTTTTTTTTTCAAAATCTACTTCAAGTCTAGTCATCTGATCTATATTTTTGCAATAAGTATGAAAGCAAAGTACGCATTCATTTTCTCTGCTGTTCCCTTGGTTTTTTTGGCATCTAGTACTAGGAAATCTAACCTTATCTGAAGAATATAGCAAGCTTTATATTTATAGAAAATTTACAATATTTTCTATACCAATAAACCTTGGTTCACAGCTAAAGAGGAAGAACTACAGAGAAGACAATAGAATGCTGTATAATCAGGCCAGAAACATATTAACAAGGGAGATCAGAGCAGTAGAAAGAAGCTACTCTGAAAAGCTAAGAAATCAGTTCTCAATAAATGAACCAGCAAACATGTGGAAAACTCTTAAAAATGCCAACCTCCTTCCCCTGGCAGCTGACCTGAATGTGTTTTACTGTAGGTTTGAGAGAAAACTACTGCCACCTACCTTCACAATCCTTGTCTCAACAATAGCCAACCCTCCTATAACTGACCCCATCCCATTGGGCCCATACCAATTACAGAATTCTGTGATTACAGAAAATGAGGTGCAAGGTCTATTTCATAGACAAAAGCCAGGAAAAGCACCAGGCCCAGACAAGATAACTCTTTGCTTAAAAGCCTGTGTTGATCAACTGGCCCCCAACTTCACCTGCATCTTTAATAAATCCCTAGAGATGTGCTATGCTCCTTCTTGCTTCAAACACTCTACTATCATCCTAGTGCCGAAGAAACCCTCCATTAAGGAACTGAATGACTTTAGACCGGTTGCTCTAACATCTGTAGTAATGAAAACCTTTGAAAGGCTAGTCACTGTGAGCTATAGAGAGCTTGTAGGTCTGCACATATTCTCCCCTTATTAGAGAGATTGCTAGGAAGGGCAGGCAATTTTTATCTAGGCTTTCTCCTCCAGGACACAAACCCGGCTACCATGTGGCAAAGGTCTGTGCTGCGGCAGTGTCCACAAGAAAAAAAATTGGTTACAGAAGTATAGTTGTCATCTTGTAGCAATTATTTGGACATATCTCTAACAATTTCTGGACCAATTTCTATATTTACTCCCATACTTAATGGCTTTGCACCCAGGTAAACCAAGAGGAGACCTGAACAAATTGAGAACATGTATGTTATTTTCCATTTTTAACGTCAACACTTTTTAATTATATCTTAATGTCAGTATTTTTTGACATATTGTTAAACGTAGTGTGTATTGTTGGCCTTTGACCGTAATAAAGATTTATACTTATACTGCTAGTGATGTCCCACCTGAAAACCATCACAGATCTGCTGTTAGACCCCTTGCAATTTGCCTTCCGAGCAAATAGATTGACAGAAGATGCTGTTAATAGGACTCTACACTATATCCTACAACAGTGATGGCTAACCTATTTTGGCTCGCGTGCCAAAAGTGGGGGGAGCGCAGGGGGGGTCGTGTGTGGGCGTGCCACACCCATAATGCTATGTGCATGGCCCCCTGCTTTTGGCATGCTTTTTTCTCCCTCCCCAAGCTCCAGAGGCTTTCTTTGAAAAGAAGGCCTAAATCAGCTGGCCAGCACACACGTGTGCACTGGAGCTGACAGGGCAACGCCTTGCATGCCCTAAGAAATGGTTGCGCGTGCCACCTGTGGCACCCGTGCCATAGGTTCGCCATCACTGTCCTACAATATCTCTTGAATCTCCAAAAACCTATGCAAGTGTCCTCTTTATAGACTTTATAGCTCAGCATTCAATACCATCATTCCAGATATTCTTCTAACTAAACTAAATCAACTAGCTGTACCTGACCACACTTGTAATTGGATCATAAGCTTCCTAAAAGACAGGAAGCAACAGTTGAAGCTATGAAAAATCATATCAGATACATGCACAATTAGCACAGGAGCCCCCCAGGGCTGTTTGCTCTCTCCGCTTCTCTCTATACACCAATGATTGCTTCTCAAAAGGTCCCTCTATTAAAGTACTGAAGTTTGCAGATGATATAACAGTGATTGGTCTCATTCTAGACAATGACGAATCTGCATACAGACAGGAGATTGAACAGCCTGGTGCAACTGAAACAATCTTGAACTAAACACACTCAAAACTATAGAAATGGTGCTAGATTTTAGGAGAAACCCTCCTATACTACCACCTTTTACAATACTAGACAACGCAGTATCAACAGTAGAGACCTTCAAGTTTCTAGCTTCTATCATATCTCAAGACTTAAAATGGACACCTAACACCAAAAACGTCATCAAAAAAGCACAACAAAGAATCTTCTTTCTGCGCCAACTCAGAAAGCCCAAACTGCCCAAAGAAAGAGCTGCTGATTCAGTTCTACAGAAGAATTATTGAGTCTTTCATCTGCACCTCTATAACTGTCTGGTTTGGCTCTGCAACCAAACAAAACAAACAGATTTCAACGGATAATTAGAACTGCAGAAAAAACAATTGCTACCAACCTGCCTTCCATTGAGGACTTGTATACTGCACGAGTCAAAAAAAAAAAAAAGGCTGAGAAAATATCTACAGGCTCTTCACATCCTGAACATAAATTGTTTCAACTCCTACCCTCAAAATGATGCTATAGGGCAGGGGTCTCCAACCTTTGCAACTTTAAGTCTGAAGGACTTCAGCTCCCAGAATTCTCCAGCCAGCGAAGCTGGCTGGAGAATTCTGGGAGCTGAAGTCCTTCAGACTTAAAGTTGCAAAGGTTGGAGACCCCTGCTATAGGGCACTGCACACCAGAACACCTAACACAAGGACAATTTCCCCCCCGAATGCCATCACTCTGCTAAACAACTAATTCCCACAACACTGTCAAATTATTATATGGTTCCGCCCCAGGCTCCTGATGGACCCGATAAGGTTCCAAAGGGAGCTTGGGCCAATTCCTGTGGACTTGCCCCGCGACTCGACTGAGGACCTAGTGGCCGCATGGTTAAGTGCGGCCATGGGGGCCTTGGACCGAGTCGCGCCCTTGCGGCCTCTCTTGCGGCGACGAACCACCTGGGCTCCTTGGTTTACCGAGGGGCTTAGGGGGATGAAGCGCCACAAGAGACGCCTAGAGAGCAGATGGAGATCTTCTCGCTCCGAAGCCGACCGAACACTAGTGAGAGACCATATTAGGACTTACTTAGTGGCGATAAGAGTGGCCAAACGTGAGTATTGTGCCACTCTTATTGCATCCGCAGATAACCGCCCTGCCGCCCTGTTTGGGGTGACCCGCTCCCTCCTTCAACAGAGGCCGCGGGAAGCCCCTTTACAGGGTCGAGCAGAGGAATTTGGGATTTATCTGCAGGAGAAAATCACTCGGATTCGGAACGAGTTACCCTCCATCGACAGTGGCCCAGTCGAGCGGGCCGAGGCTGTTCTTGTGACACCATCTTGGGGGGAGTTTGATTTTGTTACCACCGAGGATATGGACAAGTTGTCAAAGAGACTTAGGGCTACCACATGTTTATTGGACCCGTGTCCCTCCTGGCTTGTACTGGCATCCTGGGAGACGACACGAGGCTGGCTCCAGGGCATTGTCAACGCATCTTTGAGTGAGGGGTCCTTGCCTGCCGTCTTGAAAGAGGCGGTAGTAAGGCCCCTCCTCAAGAAGCCGTCCCTGGATCCAGCATTATTAGAGAACTATCGTCCCGTCTCCAACCTCCACTTTTTAGTGAAGGTTGTTGAGAGTGTGGTGGCTCAACAGTTTCCGCGACACTTGGAGGAAGTTGATTATCTAGACCCGCGCCAGTCCGGCTTCCGACCCGGGCACAGCACCGAGACGGCATTGGTCGCGTTGGTTGATGATCTCTGGAGGGCGCGGGATAGAGGATATTCCTCTATCCTAGTCCTATTAGACCTCTCAGCGGCTTTTGATACCATCGACCATGGTATCCTATTGCGCCGACTGGGGGGGTTGGGGTTGGGAGGCACCGTTCTGCGGTGGTTCTCATCCTACCTCTCTGGTCGGTCGCAATATGTGTTGACAGGGGGGCAGAGGTCGGCCTCGAGACCCCTCATATGTGGGGTTCCTCAGGGGTCGGTCCTCTCGCCCCTCCTATTCAACACATATATGAAGCCGCTGGGTGAGATCATCCGTGGTTTTGGGGTGGGATATCATCTGTACGCTGATGATACTCAGTTGTACTTATCCACCCCAGACCACCCCAACGATGCCGTCGAGGTTATGTCCCGGTGCTTGGAAGCCGTACGGATCTGGATGGGTGGTAACAAACTCAGGCTCAACCCGTCCAAGACTGAGTGGCTGTGGCTGCCGGCGCCTCGGTTCAGCCAGATTATTCCAACTCTGGCCATTGGGGGCGAAACACCGGCCCCCGTGGAGAGGGCGCGCAATTTGGGTGTCCTCCTGGATTCCCGGCTGTCTATGGAAGATCATGTGGCAGCCGTGGCCAGGGGGGCGTTTCATCAGGTTCGCCTGATGCGCCAATTGCGCCCCTTACTGGACCGGGGGGCCTTACGCACAGTCACTCAAGCACTCGTCACCTCTCGACTCGACTACTGTAATGCTCTCTACATGGGGCTTCCCTTGAGGTGCACCCGAAAGCTGCAGCTAGTCCAGAACGCAGCCGCGCGGGTGATTACGGGAGCGCCTAGACACTCCCACATAACACCTATCCTGCGCGAGCTGCACTGGCTTCCTGTGGTCTTTCGGGTGCGCTTCAAGGTTTTAACGACCATCTTTAAAGCGCTCCATGGCTCGGGGCCTAGTTATATGCGAGACCGCCTCCTGCCCCATACATCTCTTAGACCGATACGCTCCCACAGAGAGGGCCTCCTCAGGGTGCCGTCGGCTGGACAATGCCGACTAGCGACACCCAGGGGGAGAGCCTTCTCTGTGGCGGGCCCAGTCCTCTGGAACGACTTACCCCCTGAACTCCGCACCATCTCCGACCTCCGCCTCTTCCGCAAGTGTCTGAAGACACACCTATTTCACCTAGCCGGCCTAGCGTAACCTCCACACTGACCATTAGATAGTTTTTAAACTTGGGATTTTAATTTGGTTTTAGCGCAGGGTTTATTTATTAAAATAAGTATTTTAAATTTCATATATTTTATATTTTGTATGTATTTTAACATCCCTGTGCGCCGCCCTGGGTCCTAATAAGGAGAAGGGCGGGATATAAATTTAATAAAATAAAAAAATAAAAAATAAATATTTACTAAGATTGTATTACTATTATTCTTCACATCCTTCCTATTACCTATCTCTTCCCATTTATGACTATAATCATGTTGCTTGTATTTTTATGATTTATATTGTTCTTTATGAACAATATTGCTTATTAGTAACCTATGACTATCACTGTGTTGTATCTTACGATTCTTGATGAAGATTTTTTTTAAATTTCCTTTTATATACACTGAGAGCTTGTGCACCAAAGACAAATTCCTTGTGTGTCCAATCACACTTGGCCAATAAAGAATTCTATTTTATTCTATTCTATTACATCAATTTGCTGTACTAATTTTAGCATATTTTTGTTGTAATAGCAGGGTTCATGTTTTAATAATAATAATAATAATAATAATAATAATAATAATAATAATAATAATAATAATAATAATAATAATAATAATAATAATAATAATAATAATAATAATAATAATTATTATTATTATTATTATTATTATTATTATTATTATTATTATTATTATTATTATTTACATTTATAAACCGCCCCCTCTCCCCGAAGGGACTCGGGGCGGTGTACAGGAAAATTAAAAACTATCTAAAAACATACAAGACATACAAAGTTAAAAACGAATTAAATTACCCTGTACAAGAATTTAAAACATTCAAATTATAACCCATTAAAACCAAATAGATAATTTGCAAAAAACAGACTGGGGCAAGAAGCGTTTTGATTCTAACAACAACAAAAAATCAATCCCCAGCTGATGTTCTGTCAGCTCTGCCATCTTCAGCTGTTTCACTGTGCTTTGCTGACATCCTGCTATAAATGGAGGAAGGGAAGAGAGAGGAATTTGGGGAAGTGTGAGCAGGAGAAAAGAAGAATGTAAGGGGGGGAGGGAAACACGCTGACAGGAAGCAGAGGTGTCAAACCAGAATGATCCAGCTGCCCAAGGACGCCTAACCTGGGAAAGAACATGAAACCACTTAGAGACACTTCTGACATCAAAGCAGTTCCCAAAACATTGAGCTGGGATGTCATTGGATGCTATTGATTTGGTCAAGGGGAGAGGGCCAGAGAAAGGAGAAAACTGTAACCTTTGCACAAGAATACTCAGATCTGGCCTTGCTTTTGCTGCAACCACTAATCCTTAGTAAAAGAATCTATCATTTCAACCAAATGGAGTCGAGGTCTGACATTTTCTACGTTCTGGCAGTAATAAAATCAAGTTATTAAAATATCTGCCACAGAGGTGCTCTGTCACCAGAGCTCTAGAAGGTGAGGCTGCTAATTGGGTCATAGCACTGCACGATGAAGATGCTGAAGAGTTCCGCAACTTTGAAGCTTTCACGATGGCCGTGAAACAATAGTTTGAGAGGGCCAAAACCAGGATCAAAACCAGGTGATCAGTTGCAACCTACATCCAAGAATTCAGAGGGCCAGCCAGCAAACTCCTGGGCTGGCCCTAAGAAAAATTACCACCAGATGGATTTGCAACTGGCTGACAAACCATACTCAACAGGTAGTTCTTAATAGTACTACATCCACATGGAGGGAAGTAAGAACCACAAGGTTCCATCTTAGGCCCAGTACTCTTCAATAACACCACAAATGATTTAGATGAGGGAAGAGAAGGAGAACTCATCAATAGTTTTCTCTAGCAATTGGCCCTTGTCTTCTTTTTCAGCTCTCCTGGGAAAACTTGGTTCTCTCCCATCGAAGTACAAGTAGTTCTTGACTTACGAACAAAATTTATGTTGCTGAGTGAGAAATTTGTTTACATGAGTTTTGCTCCATTTTACCTATTTTCTTGTCAGGTTTGTTAATTGAATCACTGCAGTTGTTAAATTAGTCACACGGTTGTTAAGTGAATGTGGTTACCCCACTGACTTTGCTTGTCAGGTCACAAAAGATATTCACATAACCCCAGTACCCTGCAACCGTCATAAAAGTGAGTCAGTTGTCAAGCATCCGAATCTAAATCATGTGACCACAGGGGTGCTGCAATGATCATCAGTGTGAAAAACGGCCATAAGTCACTTTTTTTCAGTGCCGTTGTAACTTCAGTCACTAAATGATCTGTTGTAAGTCGAAGACTGCCTGTATTTTTCAGGGAGATGGGCAGCCATGTGAATTTCATTAATAAATAAAAAGCCCATCTCGCCTACTTTTCCAAAATCAGCTCTGGTCAATGACCTTGACCGTATGCTGCTGTTTAAAATCAGCAACACATTGCTAGAGCCTCTTAAGATAAAACTTTATTGTCATTTTTTACTGTGAGCACACTCACACTGGCTCACATTAAAAAATGAAAATCTGTTGTCTGCTCTCTTAAAGACTTCTTAAAGTAGTCCTCAACTCACAACAGTTCGTTTAGCGACTGTTCAAAGTTACAATAACACTGAAAAAATGTGACTCATGACTGTTTTTCACACTTACAACCGTTGCAGCATCCCCATTGTCGCATGATCAAAATTCACATGCTTGGCAAGTGGTTCATGTTTATGACAGTTGTAGTGTCCTAGGATCATGTGATCCGCTTTTGCGACCTTCCCACAAGCAAAGTTAGTGGGGAATCCAGATTCACTTAACAACCGTGTGACTAACTTAACAAATTCAATGATTGACTTAACAACTCTGGCAAGAGAGGTTGCAAAATGGGGGCAAATTCAGTTGACAAATGTTTTACTTAAGCAACATAAATTTTGGACTCGATTGTGGTTGTAACTCGAGGACTACCTATATCCTGCACAGGTTTGACTACAACGCTCATTGCTCCAAACCAGGTAAAGGTCTGAGGGGTGCTGCAGTTGCATGATTAAATCAATAACATTGATTTAATCAATAACATGAAGAGCTGTGATGGCCCAATGTTTAGAATGCTGTGCTGCAGGCTACTTCTGCTGACTGACTGCAGTTCAGCAGTTCAAATCTCACCAGGCTCAAAGTTTGACTCAGCCTTTTGCCTTTCCAAGGTCAGTAAAACGAGGACCCAGATTAGAGGCCTGTAAAGCAGTGTGGACGTAGTGGCTCAGTGGCTAAGATGCTGAGCTTGTTCATCAGAAAGATCAACTTAATACTTAAAAGTATTCATAATGAAATTGGAGATTTAACTGGTCATATGTCTAGGATGGATTTTGAAAGGATGTCATATTTTTTAAGATTTCAGAATGTTCCTGAGGAATCTGGTGAAGATTTAACTGATTTAATGTGCACAATGTTAGCAGATTATTTACACAAAACTAAAGACGAGATTAGGGGGGACATTGATTTGATATATAGAATAAATTCAGCATATGCCAGGATAAATGTCGTACCCAGAGAGATACATATTAAATTTGTAAGAAGGTCTACAAGGGAAAGGATCCTCAGAGCGCAGAGAGACGGTCCCTTAGTTTATCAACAGAAAGAGGTAGCTATCTTGAAGCAGGTCCCGAAGAAGATTAGAGAGATAAGAAGGAAGTATTCCTTCTTGTCTAAAAGATTATTTAAAAAGGGGGTCTGGTTTAAGTGGGTGATGCCGGAGGGAATGTTGGTATTTTGGGAGGGAGGAAGAGTAAGAATTAAAAAGTAACAATTGCAGAGGCGGAAGCCTTTCTTGAAAAACATTCCTCAATCCTGGAAGATGAAAATGGGGGAGCAGAGGGTGCTGCGGCCCCGCCCACTGGGGACCAGGGAAAAGAAGATACAATTGCCAAAAGACTTAGATCTCAAAAGTGACTTTATTTTAATATACTATAATATTGTTTGGATGTTTATACATGTTTGCTAGCATAGTTTTTTGTTACAATGATATATTTGCATTTCTCTCCACTTTGTAGTACGAATGTAAGTTAAATGTATTATCTATATTTTGTTATGAAGTCTCGGAAGGAGTCAATGACTTTGATGTGAAAGTTCTCAAAATGTCTTGTTACACCTTACCCTTATCTATTTGTTAAAAATTTATAAAACCCAATAAAACTTTTTTTACAAAAAAAAAAAAAAAAAGATCGGCAGTTTGGTGTTTAAAATCCCTAGCGCCCGCGTAACGGATTGAACTCCCATTACTTACCCCAGCTTCTGCCAACCTAGCAGTTCGAAAGCCTGTAAAAATGCAAGTAGAAAAATAGGAACCACCTTTGGTGGGAAGTTAACAGGGTGCATCTTCGTCATTTAGTCATGGCGGTCACATGATCATGGAGATATCTTCGGACAGCACTAGCTCTTGGGCTTTGAAACAGATGAGCACCGTCCCCTAGTCAGTAACAACTAGCACAGTGATGGCGAACCTATGGCAAGCGTGCCACAGGTGGCAGGCAGAGCCATTTGGCAGGGCACGCAAGGCGTTGCCCTGTCAGCTGGCCAGTGTGCATGTGCACGCTGGCCAGCTTATTTAGCCATTTATAAAGCCATTTTTCGCCTTCCCAAGGCTTTATAGGATCTTCTGGTTAGTGTCGTTTTCAGTCCTCCGGGAAGCTCCTGAAGC